>CM028677.1:13052072-13554354 GCA_016760335.1 Gastrodia elata | reverse complement strand
TCCGATCTGCGCCATCTGATCGGATGGTGGCATTAGAGATATTAAAATAATAAAACTTAAATTAATTTCCTAATTAATTAAAAATAATTAAATTAATTTTCGAAAAATTCCAAATATTCACCCCTAGTTAATTTAGGCGTGAGGAACGCAACGGCGAGATCGGATTTTTGATCCGATAGGTATTTTATTTTCTCGATTTGCGGGGTATTTGAATATTATTAAAATATTCGTCAAAAGTTTGACGACTTCCAATTAACATAAAAACTTCACCCCTAGCTAATTTAAGGGCAATGAGCGTGATGGCAAAGTCTGTTTTTCTATCTGAGGTCTTTTTAGATAGGTCAAATTTTAGGGCTTTCTAGATTTTCCAGAATCAGGATTCGATCCATTTGACTTCTGATTTGAACTGGGTCTTAGAGGCTGACTCATAATGACTTGATTAGCACTTAGGGCTAGGTTTAAGACTAGGATTAGACCTAATTGACTAAGGTAACAACTTGAGTTATTACACTGTCTGCCTTAGCCCAGAAAGATTATGGGAATATATTGGACCAAATTAGCCAATTCTTTTGATATGACAGTTATATGTTCCTTTACAATTTTTTAGCTTATTATTCATTATATTATTGATGCATGTTATTTCAGTTAGCTATTGTGGTATTGTTTTACATATACACTTGTATAAATATATAATAGGATGCTAGACTTTACTGCTTATATTATATGTACAATTTTTAGATTTGTGTTTTAAATTAGCATTTGTCATATGATCATCAGCATGTTTAGATTTGGACCTTTCTTTCAGTACCTTTACTTACTGTATTATATATGTATTGCCTACCTTATTTAGCTTACTTGAGGTGTGCTTTTGCCTCACTTGTTATTTAGCTATAAATGCTATGTTTATAACTTATCATGTTTCCGTAGTATGCTACTTGCACCCATGCTAGATAGACGTTTCACTTGGTATAGAGTGTAAATGATGATATTAACAAATGCTTAATAATTTACTTGCCTAAAATGTAGTTAAACATTTTATCTAATAAGATTTTTCTTTATTGGTTGGGGCCCTGGCATTATGAAACCAACAATTTCAGATTTTGAGCAGCTTGAGGATCCTGTACCTGAGGAGGAGCCTTATTTAGAGGAGGTGCAATAGCTTGGATCAGAGGCCATTTAGCTACCCTTTTTATTTTATAATGAGGATTAGAGTATTTATTTCATTTTCATAAACTTTATTTAAAATATTGTAATAATACAGGTACTGTGACTGTTATTTAGTTTCTGCACTTTATTATTTTCTAAGCTATCTTATTTTACTTCGTGTATGATGTATGGTGAATGGATGTAGCCTTTACTTTTCATATGCTTCTGCACTCTGCATATATAGATATAGTGAGTGATTCTCTTTGTTACTATGTGCACATCCTTACCTTAGCAGTTGATTATGGATCTTACATAATCCAATATTGAGTGAGGGATTTGCACGAGTAACACTCCGCTCCTTAGCTTAATCATTGGGGCTTAGGGATCGGGGCGCCACAACTTGCCCTTGGCTTTGGGCTTATGAAGAGACTTTCTTCTTATCATGAATATTTGTACCCGTAGGAGGAGCAATTAGAGTGGGGAGCAGAGCCTTAGTGCTATAGGGAGTGGGATTCTGCACTTGCGATGATTTATCTTCATTCGGTCAACTATGAAAGCAGCACGATAGTTCTTATTATAATAATTTGTTCTACCGCATATATAGCACATATTCCCTGTGTGATAGCACTTACTATACGGGTGTGGCCTATTGCACTTGGCTGATGAGCTTCCTTGTTGCTCCTTACCTTTTTGCATTTGGAAGGCTTTCAAACCTTGAATATGACTCCTATTGTAAGAGTCTTGGCATTGTGGTGAAGGATGAGGTCATTTTTGAGACTCAGATTGATCTTGGTGGTGCCCGATCATTTTTACGCCCTCTAGTAGCCTTGGGAAATGTTTATAGTTTGCTAAGAAAATGAAAGTATTAGCTAAAGGATATTTTATTAGCTTCATCTAGTTAAGTTACAAATTAGAAAGTATCAAATCAATTCAATCATGAATTTATATAAAATTAATTGATATTGAATATTTGAATGTAAGGAAGGAAGTAAATTATATCCTACAAGTAATAATTCATTTGTAGTTGTAAGAATTTAGAAATTTATAGTTTGTAAAAAACATAAATGGGAACTATTGTCCTTAATTTAGATTAATTGAGAACCAAATGAAAGATTTAAGGCTATTGGGTTATATGTTAATTGTCTAAAAGATTATATGAGCACTAGTCTTATTATTGGTTCCTTTAATGAATTTTATCTTAGAAATTGAAAGTGTTAAGCTAAATTGACTATAAAATAATTTAAGGGATTCTTAATTAAATCTTACATGCAATTAAAGGGGGAGTAATACATGTAGAATATAAGAATGAAATTCCAATTCTAAAATTTTTGGCATAATCTCTTTTGTATTTGCTCAAAATAAATACATAAAACATCAATATGTAAGTCAATAATTACATGGGATTGCTTATTTCCAGTTCTAATAATTTCAGCATTTATAAAGAACATCAATATATAAGTCAATCCGTTACATGTGATTGGCTATTTCTAGTTCAAATAATTTCAGCATTTCTAAAGAATATCAATATATAAGTCAATCCGTTATATGAGATTAGCTATTTCTAGTTCTAATAATTTCAGCATTTATAAAGAATATCAATATATAAGTCAATTCGTTACATGGGATTGATTATTTCTAGTTCTAATAATTTTAACATTTATAAATAACAACAATATATAAGTCAATCCGTTACATGGGATTGGTTATTTCCAATTCTAATAATTTTTGCATTTCTAAAGAACATCAATATATAAGTCAATTCGTTACATGATATTGGCTATTTCCAGTTCTAATAATTTCAGCATTTATAAGAACATCAATATATAAGTCAATCTATTACATGGGATTAGCTATTTCCAGTTCTAATAATTTTAGCATTTCTAAAGAACATCAATATATAAGTCAATCTGTTACACGGGATTGGCTATTTCCAGTTCTAATAATTTTTATGTGAGAAAAATCATGTGCAACAACTTGCTAACCTAGGATTCACATATCCTAAATCGAATATTTATGGAAAATAATAAAAGATGCAGTAATTAAATTAGCAATATAAATGGGCAGCATCATTTGACTAATATGCAAGAAGTAATGGCATTTGGTTCAGCATTTTAATTGATATTAGTTTATAACTTAACCTACAAAGAATAACAGTATTTATTTTAGCATTTATATATAAAAGAAATAATAATCATTTAAACTGAAATCTAGTACAACATTTGTTTCTTACAATACATTTAATGATAGTAGTTGATTTAATTAAAGCATTGTAAATGACAGTATTAGATCCCATTTGATCCATTGATCTATCATTTATATAATTGGTCACATATGATTTTGATAAAAAAGTGACAACATTTGATCCCATATGATCTCATTAATCTCACTTTTGAATAGAAGGCAATATATGTTTTCAATTAAAAGATATGGCATTATTTAATCACATTAGATCTCATATTAAAAAAATGGCAGCATTTTATCACATTTGATCTCACATTATAAAATATGGCAGCATTTGATCACATTTGATCTCATATTATAAAAGATGGCAGCATTTGGTCACATTTGATCTCATATTATAAAAGATGACAGCATTTGATCACATTTGATCTCATATTATAAAAGATGGCAGCATTTGATCACATTTGATCTCATGTTAAAAAAAGATGGCAGCATTTGATCACATTTGATCTCACATTATAAAAGATAGTAGCATTTGATCACATTTAATCTCATATTATAAGAGATGGTAGCATTTAACCACATTGATCTCACTTTAGAATAAAAGACAACATGTGATTTCATTTAAAAAAATTGGCAGCAATTAATCACATTGTTCTCACTTTAGAATAATAGGCAACGTATGATTTATGACAGTATTTATTTCATATTAAAATAATGGCAACAATTATTCTCACATTACAATGAATGACAACATTTGATTTATGACAGCATTTGTGTCATATTGAAATGATGGCAACAATTATTCTCAAATTACAATGGATGACAATATTTGTAATCTATTTTAGTATTATACCACAACATATAACCATCATGTAAAGTATAGTGACACTCATTCAACATTATGAAATTTTAAAACATTTTATTTCAGTAGATTACAATCTTTACAATAACAATGAACATTATTTAGCCTCCTAAGAGAAGATTGTAATAACTATTACAAGAAACTAAACTTCAACCTGTGAATAAAGTAGCATTCCCAATTGAAAAAAAGAGAAGCAATATATATCAAGGCTAGTGATTAATAGAAAGGACTTTCATTTGCAAGATTTTATACTCAAAGTTTAGCTCATAATTTATTAGTTTTATTAATTATTGGAGAATACTAATATAAGGTGAAAAGTCTGAGAAAAAGAACTAAGGAAACTATATAGCCTTAACTTTCTTAGGCTTATAGTTGTAGGGAGGACTTTAATCTATAAAAATCATCGTGAAAAGTTGATCTATATAGACAATACTTATTAATACATCTAATGTTTTGCATCCTATATGCAGTCCAATTCAAACATTATATTCTTAAATATCATTTATAATGATTAAACAAATAAATACGCATTACTAATAAAATTTGCATATAGTAGTCTAGCTTCATTTTAACATTATGAAGGGTAATAATTCATCATTCGTATTCAGCAAAAGGAAGGATAAATTCTAAAACTAAAATCAATTGCTAAGGATGTTAAATTAGCACTACTAGAACATTCCTAGGAGTCTCCTGATTAGAATGAGACCCATATTGGATATATTTGTATGAGTGTGTGCAAAGTTATAATAGTTTGAAGTTTTGAGGATATTTAGATAATTAATTGGGGATCCTAAATGTCACTAGGTGAAATATACACTATACTGGAAAATTAAAAGTGTCATATTATTCCTTAGTTTTTGTTGGTCAAAATTGCATATAGCATTGCTATGTTCAGATCATTGGATTTATAATATGAGAGAATAAAGTTTTAGCATTTTAATTAATTCAAATATTCTATTTTAATTAAATTAAGCCTTACTATTTCAATTTAATTTATTTAACAATTTAATTAAATTGACGGCGGGACCCACAAAATTGCTTAAGTAGCAAAGGCGGGTCCCACCTGGTGACACGCGTCAACGCTGCAAAGGAAGAGAGGACAACTGGCAGGCCCCGCGCCATTCACTCATAGATAGAGGGGGTCCCACGCTGATGCCGGCTATGCAAATGCGGGCCCCGCAGACACGCTGGTGACTCGAAGGCACATGGGTCAGACCCGGGTCAACCCGGTCCGACCCAAAAGGTCTTCCCTTCCCGTTCGATTTCAACCTGAGCGCACGCGATTAGAGCATGGAGTTTCGAAGTCAAGATGGCAACGACGGATCTCAAACCGCATGGTTATGTATGAGGTTGTTGAAGGCTATCCATATATGGGTAGATCGAAGACGGAGGACGCCAATAGTTTGCGATAACGTCTAGCCCTAAATTCTAGGATGCGGGGAACGGGATGGTTGCACTGGTATACGCCTGTAGATAGGTGGTGCTAAATTGAATCGATCGAACTTGTTAAGGTTTGATCGAATCCGCACGATTAACGATCCAATACATGAAATAATGACTGGAAATAATTCGAATGAAAATTATTGATGGATTAAGAGGAATGATGAGTACCTGAAATGGACGGTTGGAAAAAGGTGGAGTTCGATCGGGGGGTTTCCTTTGACTTTGTAGGGTTAATTTGCGTAAACATGCAAGCCTGGGACAATTGAGGGTTTTTAATCATGCCTTGAACGATGCTCTTCGTTGGTGGGAGTAGCCATGAATCGTCGAGGGCGCCGCGTGCAGGGTTCTTCGACACGCTGGAGAGCGAGGAAGAAAGAGATGCGCCCACCGTTGGATCTGCGATCGAACGGTCTAGATGCGCCATCGATTCGACAGCAACAGGAAGACGATGCGAAGAAGGGTAGACGGCGTTGTGAGTGCATTTAAATAAACAATATTATTAAAATCAATTATTTTGAATTTCGTTAATTAATTTTAGCTAATAAGTCACATCCCAAAAATTTCCCAATAACTCACCCCTAACTAATTAAGAGGTGAAGGAACACAATGGAGAACCGACTTTCATTTTGGCAAGTATTTAGTTTTCTCATTTTTCGGGGTATTAAAATATATTAAATTATTCGCTGAATGAAATCCAACGACTTCCAAATGCATCCAAAACATCACCTCTAGCTAATTTGGGGGGTGATTAGTGTAATGACAAAGTCAGATTTTTGATTTGATGTCAATTTAAATATGTGAAATTACAGGATTTCTGAAATTTCCAAAATCAGGATTTGATCTATTTGACTCTTGATTTAGACTAAGTATTTGTGGTGAACTCCTAATGACTTAATTAAATCATTAGAATCACAATCAGGATATGCTTTAGTCCTAATTGACCTAAGTTACAATCTGGGTTGTTACAGTGAGTGATTTGCCAAGTGACGACCACCCCAACCTACTTGTCGGGGCTCGGGTCGCCACACCTTTGCTCTATTTTTAATAAAATTTATCTATAAAGTTATTGTGTTTTGGATCAGCATGCTCCCACCAAGCTTATTAATAACAATCAAAGTAGCTTAATTCCTGGTACGAACATCAAGGAAAACATTTCTTGTCGCTTAAGAGTTAATTTACATTTTTAATAAGAAAACAAAGGAGGTTACAATGTTGCTATGAAAGTTGATCTAGAAAAGGCGTATGTAAAACTAGCTTGAACTTTTTCCTAACTTCTCTAAGGGCCTTTTTTGTATTATTAAAAAATGCCTTCATTCAAAATATTGACAGTCTCATCGTGAATGTTTAATTCTCAGTAATTATAATGGATGTTACTAAATGTTTCTTTAAATCTAATAAGGTTTAAGACATGGAGATTTGTTATTCCCTATTAAGTTGTTATTGTTATGGATAATGGTCAAAAAACATCAATCTGAATTTAATTGGAGGTTAAATACATGATGGAGATATAAATAGATTAAAATGCTACTTGCTTATTGATGTAAACACATAATCATTAAGTTTTTGAAATAATACCTATATTTAAGTTCTTCAATAATGGCATTTTGTTCTGCTTAACTAAAAGCTTAACTGATAATGCAAAATATTTTAAATATAGTCTCTGATGAAAAGGATGACTAAACTGTACAAAGGGGACATTATTATTCACCATCAACCATCTCTTGATGTAACCCTTGTTAAATAAATGAAAATATTATAGAGTTATCATCGTTTTCCTCTAATTGTATCTCATGATATAGTTTAAATTTTAAAAGATAATAGCTAATATTTTGCATTGTTAAAATAATTTTAACTACAACTAAATTGAAAATGAACACATCTATATTCATAATACCTAACAAATGGTGCCTATCTCTACTCTGTATACTCGTGTGGCCTAAACAGCCAACCAAGAATATTACTTGTTTTTTTTTTAAATCAATCTCTTTGGTGCCATTTATCATCTGTAGGCACCAAATTTTGCAATTCTAAAACTAATAAAAATGAGCATGCTCATTAGAATAACATTTAAAAATGGATTGAATGTATAAATAAAATAAAATTATTATAGATCTATTTACTTGTAATTTGCGATATTTTGAAATAAATAGATGTGCATCGTAAAACACATCTATCATTGGATGCCAATATGGATGAGTCTAAGCATGTCGATGCTTATATGGTGTACCATATCATTATAAAAGTAAATTTTAATATTGTTGAAACTTGGTGAATAAGAATAACAGATAAGAAGTATCGTATAATGGCAGTTGAATGAGAAACAAAACTGTGTTGGGATGAAAAGTGGTGCGTCAGCAAACACAGCAATCATTGCATGCCAATTTGGATTAGCGCGTGCATGATGACGGCGAGGAGGGTAGATCCCAACTCCAAAAATTTTTATAAAAAATTATGAAATTGAAAACATTGAGATAATAAGCTTTATTATAAATAGAGTGACACACAATAAGAAAATAAAAATTTGAGTACCAAATGAATGTAATTGATGTAAGCCTTAGAAAAAGATGGGTGTTGCTGTGTTGGCAGAGGAGCTATTACTCCATGAACAACAAAGTTTCCATTGTTGCCCAAAAAAGACGGTCAGCCTCCTTCCTGGTGAAGGTTTCCACTCGAATCTACAATAATGCCAATATGCTTGGTTTTTCACTCCAAGGGAAATGGCGGGAAGTGCGCGGGCACCACAACCTTCAAACACCTTATAACAATTTCAACAGAATATATTGTTTATTGGATAACGAGTGGGGAGGCCTCTTTAATGCTCGATGTCCGCATTCTTCACGACTGTGCTTCTTCCTAGGCAGCTTGCAGTTTAATCAACTGTATCCACCTTCGTCGCCCGTGTAGGGCTCCCTCGGGCTATCGATGAAGAGGGATTGGCAATTTCCTTCTATGCAAACATCATCTCACTATCAAATGCATCATTCGAAAAGATTAGTTCTTTGCCCTTATTCATACCAATAATCTTCCCTTTGAGTACACCAACATTCCAAATAAATTGACAAGTATTTGAAGTGTTCATTAAAAATGCAAAAAATATTAAAAAAACTTGCTTATAATACACACATTCTGTAAGCTTTGAAAGAGTAGAAAATTTCTTAATTTTTCAATAGTAGTATCTTACTCATTTTTAATGAATGAAAGAACAAAACAATACAATCTTAAGAAAAAAATCTACAAATCAATGCAAAACATTTTCCATATATTCATCATTATCATTCGTTGTTGATAGGAATAACTGAAGCTCTACAATAGGACATTCATTTTTGACCTTCAACCATCTCTTGATGCAGCTCTTATGAAAAATATGAAAGCACTTGAGAGTTATCACCCCCCTCCTTTAATTGTATCTCATCCTGTAAGCATAAAAAATCTAATTAGCGCATGGTTAAAATGGTTTTAATTATAAGTAATTTGATAATGAAAATATTAGTTTTCTTGATACCTGACAAATAGTACAAATCTCTTTTTCTTTTGGTACGCTGCCCAAACAACCAACTAAAAATATTGAGATTTGTTTTTTCAGATAACCGCAATCTCTTGGTGGATTCCATTCATCGTCAATAGGCACCAAATTCTACAAATCAAAAATTATTAATAATGAGCACGGTCAATGGCATCAAATTATATAAATACGGATAAAATGCATCAATAAATAAACGGATTTACGTGTATCTGCGAGGTTTCGGAAATAAAATGGGCATCGTCAAACGAATCCATCATAGATTGCGGATCAAGCTGCGCATGTCGACGCATACGGGGTGGAATCTCGTACCCTATCATTTAGAGAGATGAATTCTAAAATTATTAAAACTTAATTAATAAAAATAATAAGAGAGAATAAGGAAATAAGATATACGGTTATGAAATTGAAAATATGGGAGATAATATAAAAATGAAATTTAAATACCATATCGCTTGCGATTGAGAGAAGAAGGGTTCCTCTGCCTCTGTCTGGGCGGAGGAGCGTAATAAGAGTAGTCCCTTGCTGGAGAAGGGACAATCAGAGTTTCGTCCAGCACATAAATCCTGTCGTCCTCTCTCCTTCGAGCAAACACCACTGCCCACAGCAGATCAGTTTTCAAATAAAAAATAAAAATCTGCAAGCAGAGACTAAATAAAAGTACCTACCGAATGGATTAAAAAGAAGAGGGATGCGGCTGCCATGCGGAGGAACAGATGATGAGTACTGCGGCCTGCCATGGCGAGGAACAGATGATGAGTACTGCGGCTGCCATGGCGGAGGAACAGATGATGAGTGCCGTATGCGATTGAAAGCAGCACTAGAAGAAGAGGGATACGGCTGCCATGGCGGAGGAACAGATGATGAATAGTACTGTATGCGCTGCGGCAGAGAAGGGACGATCAAAGTTTCATCCATCACATAGAGCGGGCTGTCATCCATTAGTGCCTCTCTTCCTCCGGCAAAGACCACTGGCCACATTTGAATGGGTTGCAATTAACAAAAAATTTCTGCAAGCAGAGACAAAATAAAAGGAGGAAGTAAAGAGTACCGAATGGATGGAAGGCGGCGTTAGAAGAAGAGGGATGCGGCTGCCATGGCGGAGGAGCATATGACGAGTACCGTATGTGATTGAAAGCAGCATTAGAAGAAGAGGGATGCGGCTCCCATGGCGGAGGAGCATATGATGAGTGCCGTATGTGATTGAAAGCAGCATTAGAAGAAGAGGGATGCGGCTGCCATGGCGGAGGAACATATGATGAGTACCGCAGAGAATGAGCAATCAGAGTTTCATCCATCGCAAGAAGAAGCTCAATTTCAGCGGCAAGAAAGAGCTAAGTGAGAGTGAGAGTGAGAGTGAGAGCGCCCATGTTAATAACAGAGCAACTCAACGGTAAGCTCCCCCGATATTCTTTCCTAATTTAAGTTTCGATTCTTTCCTAAATTAACTTAGGAAATTATTTAAAGAAACTTCTATTACTTTGCTGGATTAGTTAAACCTTTAGCAGGTTTACATTAAATTAAAATTTCATATTTATATAATTAAAATTTCATATATATTCTTTCCTAATTTAAGTTTCGATTCTTTCCTACTGAATATTCAGTTTGCTTTAAAAATATTCCTTAATTTGATTGAGATTTTTTGACTACTAATTAAATAAAAATAATTAAAATAAGTTATTTATTAATTGAATTAATTAATTATGACTTAGTTAATTAAATTGTGATTCCAAAAAATCTTAAAATGATGAAAATCTAGAACAAATTTAGTGAATCAATTAATTGACCGATTAAAGTAGCCATGTTATGTGCTAATATGTAAGAAATTCACATTTTTTATAAAAATAAATAAACATAAATAATAAATATACATGTTCATGGCTTTTAAACTCCAAATTACAAACAATGCATCTATCTATATGGCTCTCAACTTTCACATCTCACCTTGCACGAGACACATCTTCCAAGCTCACATCTTTGATCCTCAAGAGCATCGGCCTTCGGAGATACTTTTACACGAGCACTTGTTTGAGCATTTGCCCCAAAATTAAAGCTTGGTACGCACCCGTTGCCTCCCCTTGCAAGTTGCGACCAGCGCAATAACAGTAAAATAAACTTTGGAAATGATAAAACAAACAAACATAAGCAGACAAAGCAAACAAAGTTAAAAACTTTGATCGCTATATTTCTAATAGATCTAACCCTAATTGAATTAGTCTAGGTTAAGCAATTCAATTTTTAGTGGATCTATGTGATTCGAATTGAATTTAAGTTAATGGCTTGCTTCTTTATTGATAAACATAATCTTGCTTAAATGCTCAAATCCTAGTTGAGTTAGGCAATCTTAAGTTTGCCAACCTATATTAAATAATTCGACTACCTAGTTAATCTACCAAATTTTAGGCAAGTCAACACATGTTAAAACAATTTAATCTCCAGTCAATCTAGCTTATTCTTGGATAACAACCTTAGTTAAATAATCAGATTTTTGTTCAATCTAACTAACCTTAGTTATGTTGGCTTAAGTTAAACAACATGATCAGATCCTAGGTGAGTTGGTTTGACTTAAGCAATATGATTTCTAGTTGATCTAGCAAATTGTAGTCAAATTACTTGGGTTTAAAATGACCTAATCCTTAAATGATTTGATTGATCATAATTAAATAGTGTTAAGTTAAACGATTCAATCTCTAATAGATCTAAAATGTAGAGAAACATTGGGCTACTTTATATAAATGATTAGGCTATAAGATCCACCATTCTTGGCATTTTAATAGATGTAAGCATAATTCGGGATATCAGGTCCGCCCATGAAGCACAAAAATGTACCAAGGTTTGAAGCAAGCATTCCGGTGGCCCGGTATGGAAAGAAGCGCAGCAGATTTCATTGCAAAATGTCATGCTTGTAACCTCGTCAAAGTCGAACACCAAAGGCCTGGTGGACTCGTTCTGAATGGAAATGGTTTGATATATCCATTAATTTTGTCATGGGTTTTCCTAAGTTGAGACCCGGAGCTGATTCGGTTTGGGTAATAGTCGACTGCTTAACCAAGTCAGCTTATTTCATTCCTATGCATCAAACAGATTCGGTATAAAATTTGGCAAAGTTATATATATCAAAGAGATCGTCTGTAATATCCCAAACTCTTAAGCACCAAGCTATTGTCCGCTATGGCCTGAAAGGCCTCACCAAAGGCTTGGAAGACTCATTCACCCTTTGACAATCCCTTAATGGAAATGGTTTGATATATCCATAAATTTTATCATGGGTTTTACTAAGTTGAGACCTAGAGCTGATTCGGTTTGGGTAATAGTCGACTGCTTAACCAAGTCAACTCATTTCATTCCTATGCATCAAACAGATTCGGTATAAAAGTTGGCATAGCCCAAACTCTTAAGCACCAAGGTATTGTCCGCTATGGCATTAAAGGCCTCACAGTTTTGCCCTCAGAAGATAACTTCCTAACAGGTTACCCTTCCTAGGAGTGCTCCCACCTGAGCACGCTTAACATTGGAGTTCTTATCAGGAACTCCACCGTTATCTGAAAAGGTGCCTCGATATTTAAGAGTTTCATTTATTACTACTTAAGTGGGTCTTCACATCGTCAGACTCCACTTTATTCCAAAATCAATAGTTTCTGATCAAGATAGCAGATTTACTTCTAAGTTCTGGCAAGCGATGCATTAAGACCTAGGAACCGCTCTGGCCATGAGCACCGCCTTTCATCCCTAAGCAGATGAACAAACAAAATGCATCAATAAAGTGTTTGAAGATCTCCTGCATTTATGCATTTTGGATTTTGATAGATTCAGGGAAAGCCACATTCATCTCGTGGAATTTTATTATAATAATAGTTATCTAGCACGTATCGGTATGATGCCATATAAAGCCTTATGTAGCAGAAAGTGCAGCACTCAACTTGCATGGTTTGAAATCAGCATTGTTTAATTATTTGGGCTTAATTTGGTAGATCAAATGAATAAAAAGGCGCAGTTAATTCAACAAAGAATTAGAGCCACACAAGATTGCCAAAGTAAATATCACGATGCTCATCATCATTCCTTATATTTTAGTATTAAAATTTTGCGTACCTTAAAGTCAGTTCAATGAATCTTTTTTTATTTTGTTTCGGGGTGACTGGGAAGCTTAGTCCCAGCTACGTCAGACCATTCAAAGTAGCCGCGAAGGTAGGCTCTGAAGCCTTCAGGTTAAAGCTCCTCGAAGATTTCTCAGCAGTGCACATGTATTTCATATATCATCATTGCAGAGATGTATTTATAATCCTTTGCATCTCATTCAACTTCCAGCCACTTCTCTCCAACCGGATCTTTTCTATGTGGAGGAGCCAATCAAAACTTAGCTCACGATCAGTGGCAGCAGAAGAGTCACTCTATTCCTCTAGTGAAATCTCAGTGGAAGAATCGTTCTCCTGAAGAGTCCACTAGGGAAAGAGAGGCAGATATGCATAAGAAGTATCCAAGCCTTTTTGTGAACCTAGGTACTCATTTTTTTCATCTCTCTGTTTCCTTAACTTCCAGTCTTTTATTTCTTGCTCTACCTTTCCTTACTAATCAATGATGTCGAGGATGACATCATTTTTAAGTAGAGAAGTTTGTATTAATATAAAGGTTATTAACTAGTATTTATCAGTCAAATCAACTAATATTCATCTCCATTAGTCTTCGTAAGGTGCTTAGACCAAGCACTGCAAATTTGGAGCGATTCTGAGCCCAATAAAATATTATGATTATTTTAATATATTTAATTAATTTGAAAATTGAGATAATTAATTTGATATCAAAATTGAAATCTGACTTTAACGTTGCGCTCGTCACCCCCAAATTAGCTAGGGGTGCTGTTTTGAAAAAGTTTGGAAGTTGTCGAATTTTCTACGAACATTTTTATGTATTTAAAATACCCTAAAAATTAGGATAATTAAATTGATCTCCAAATTAAAATCCGACTTTATCATTGAGTTCCTCACTCCCAAATTAGTTATGGGTGAATTTTTAAGATTTTTTCAGGGCTAGTCTATCAATCTTATTTTAATGCATTAATTAAAATTTGAAGATATTAATTAATAAAATTAAATTAACTTTAAAAATCCCTTCTTTTCCATCTGCGCCTGGGACCACCCCCCCCCCACAAATCCTGTGTGTGCCTCTTCCTCCCCCTTCTATGCACGCAAGTGCCCTTTCATTCCCCATGCTACTGATGGGAGAGGACTTGCTCCCTCTCCCAGCCCATATCTCCTCCACCCTCCTTAAATCCAGCTCCATTAGCTCTCAATTCTCCCCATTTGCTTAACTGCTGAAGAAAGAAGTTGTGGCACCTGCCCCCGCTAAGGAGGAGTGGTCATTATTGTGCAATCTCTCACTTATCATTAGATTAGGTTATTATCCCTAATTCATTAATAAGGGAAAGTTGTACACTATATAGATGAATCTTTCACTAAATGAGCATACATGAATATCAGTGTGGAAGAAAGAAATAATAAATTATATTCATATAGTCATAATACAAAAATAAGATAACATCCAGCACATAATAAATTTGTAGTAAAGGAAAATACAACAAGTACCCACATTTTTACAGCAATTTAATAAAGTTTTAAGAAAGCAGAAAAGAGCCACTCATCCTCACTGAAATAAATAAAGCAATCTAACTAATGCTCCTGAACTCCAAGGCGGTCTTCCTTCTGATTTTGCTCCTTCTCGGGTGCTATATTCACAAAACGCTCAGAAGTTGAAATCGTCGATTTCACAATACTAGGGCCCCAGCCAAAAAAAGAGAAAAATTAGTTAGACAAATTGTGTAAGTACATTCTAGATTATTATTATTTGCATTTTGTGATATAACAAACATTCTAAGCATCTTAGGATCAACAATGCATCAAAAATAAATGGTAAAAGCTATAATTATTTAATTATAACTTTAAATAAGAGGTGAGGTAAGCAACATACCTCAACCCAAAGCTGTAAAATATATTAAGCAATTTATATGTAAAAACTACTAAGTACAAGAAATATCCTAAATAAATATGATCAATTCTATTCATGCTAATTTCCAAATAAAATGAAATATAAATAGAACTGCAGTAAACCAAGCATCCTAGCATGCTCGCATATAAAACCAAAGCTAAAAATATAGAAATACTAAAAATATTGTAAATATTGTACATGCTGAAATACTGAAAATACAGAAATACTGCATAAATATTGGAATTGAGCTGAAAGCAACTGAAACTTACTGAAATAACTGAAAAATTCTTTATTAGACATATGCCAACATTAGAACTACTATAATAGAAAAATTGGATAAGTTAGCCATTGAATCCAAGACTGAAGCATCTAGGGCACTATGGCTAGATCAACAAGTTCACAAAATTGAGCTGAAATCATCCATGACACTAATGCCTGGGTATTGAACTAAAATCCAGGACACTAATGCCTTGGTACTAAATTGTATATCAAAATGGTAGAGACAATCAAACTAGAACACATTTCACTAAACTATTATCTTGTTTACTAAATTATCTGATCTATCTAATACATCAAATCCTCTTATGATCATGACTTATGCAAATTTAAAATAAAATATAGAACATTTGTCAAATATTCTATGTTTCACCTGATATGCCAAAATAATAAGACTCAAAATTAAGGAAGCAAAGCATACAAAAAATGTATAAATAGCACTTCATAAACATCAGTGATATCACTTTTTTCTAATTTAATCTGTTATAACTAATCTGAGATTATAAAAGCTCAGGATCTCTAACATTATACTATCTAGCATAAACTCATAATTATGGTCTTATAAGATTTAAAGCAATTAGAACTAATCAAGTTCTAATATAATTCAATCAATGACATTTACATAAGTTCAATAATAAATTAACATACTAATTAATGAATTTATTTAATCCGAAGCCAATCTTGATTAAGATAAATAAAATTGTGGGATTTAGAGTTAAATTCTAAATATTGGGGTTTAACCTTTTAATCCAATAGGTTCTAAGAACTAAGGGTATAAGATTAATCCCAACTCTCACATTCTACATATTAAGGTTATTTTATTAAGCAAAATCAAACTTAATAAGATGGATCTATAGACTTAGACAAAATTTAAATACAAAATAATCATAATAAAGGATGAAATCTAACAACTAATAAAATTAAGGTTTCATCCATTGAGTAACCCATTTACCAAATGAATGAATTCAAACTTACGTCTACATTTAATCCCTAAGGAATATTCTTAAGGTTTAAGGAAGAAACTTAATCTAAGAAGGATTAGGATTTACATTATAAATTTACTTTAATAAATCCAAATGAATTATAATTGATTCCAAATCACTTATTTTACTTATTTTATTAAATAATTCAGGTTTCTGAGGCTTAAGAAAACTTAAATCTAATTTTGGGAAAAATAACTATTTTGCCCCTACTTGAGGGTCCAAAATACAACCTTTTGATTTAGGGCTCCAATCTAGAATTGCTTAATGCCAAATGGTTACTTAATGTATAATACAAAGATAGACAATAAGCACACCCAAATTGGCCAAGGATTAAGTATAATGAGCTAAAATTAGGGTTTTATCTCATTAGGGGTAGATTAGTAATTTTATTTTGGGAATTATAGAATTTTTTTTATACTTGTGCTATTTACTGCCTAAACATTTCATAGAGTTTAAGATCACTAAATTCTGAGATCATTTGGCCAAGTTATGGCCAAAACAAGATTTAGGTTCAATTATGTAATTTAGGAGGTTTCGGAATGGTCCAAAAACCTAACTTTTTCAAAATGATATCCACATTTAACAAACTTAGTAGCTATAGTTTCTTTATAGCACACTGAATATAATGACTGTGAGTATACCCAAGTTGGACATCATTAGCTCAACTTATGTTCTGATTATGGTTTAATATGATTAGTGAGTAATTAGTAAAATTAATCCTAGAAATCTAAAATTAACTTCACTAAGGTGTTTTACTCTACTCTATGAGTCTACAATAACTAAAATTTCAAAATTTGAATAATTAATTATGCTAATATTTATTAATTAAGTTTTGGGTGATTAGTGCTAATTAGAAAAACTAATCACAAATCCTTGATATTTTTGCACTTAACTATTCCTTAGGTTATCTTGTTCAAAATAGTATATTGTATGACCTAATTTGGAGCTAAATTAGCTAAGTTATAGCCAATTGAAGATTTAGGGCTTAAAGGTGTAACTAAGGATAGGTCCTAAAAATCATTAGTCAAAATACACTCCAAATAGAAAAACCAATACTATTAGAATATTCTTGATATTCTTCTGAGTAAAATGAGATATATATTAACTATATTTGTAGTTAGGAGTACAAAGTTATGGGTGTTGGAAGTTTCTAGGGTTCAATGATGATTTAGGATGGTTCAAAATGTCATTAGCAGAAATACTCATCTAATGGGAAATTAAATACTATCATAATATTCCTGATATTTTCCTAATTAAAATGAGATATATATTTGCTATGCTTGAATACGTGGATTGAAATATATGAGTGAATAAATTCGAATATTACTGATAATAAATTTATGAAAATCCATTTAATTAAATAAGCGGCGGGTCTCACAACTGGCAACTAGACAGAGATAGACCGGGACCACCACCTTGACAGCTCGGCACGGGCGAGGCCCATAAAACACTTTGCGGGAGGAGAACAGTCAGGTGGGACCCACTGTCCCTAACCAGTGACTGACAACAGAATGCGGGACCTACCAATTACAGACGATGTGATGGCCGCACGTGTGGGGCCCCATAATTTCCCGCGGCTAAGCTAATACTTATATTTAGAATAACTGCGGGGAGTACGGTGCTCCACTCCGATGGCAAATCCCCAGCTCAAGTGGAGTCATGTAGGACCTAACTCGCCTTAAGCCAAGGACTTGTCACCTTGTAGGAGAAACTGTAAACGTACATCAATACAAATCAAAGTGGTAGAAGCAAAAAACTGTATAATATAATATCCACAGGTACAATATAGTATAAGGGAGTAAAAGAAACAGTAACTTAGATCCAATGCAGAAATGTAAATACATCCAGAATTTAATTATTACAAACAGAATTTAATAAAAATAGAGATCTCTCAATCTCACTACAAAAAGAGAAAAATATATCTAAGCAGCAGTAGGAGATCCTTCTCCTGCACCGGCTTCGATCCTGCAGCACTGCCGACGAACAACTCTGAATCTGACATTTGTCAGTATCACAAATGCAAGGGCCCCAGCCAACAAAAGAAAAAAGTTACAGTTAGACAATTGTCTAAGTACATTTTAGGATATTTAAATGAATTGAGTATTTAAGATATCACATTTAAAGGTTCTTAAATATATAAGCATTATAAAGGTGCAATAAGCTACAAGAACGGGGTAGCTATAAACAAATCATTTATAGCTAATCAGCAGGTATATAAAATGACATACATAAACATTAGCTAAACATGGTGATGCTAAAAGCAAAAGAAACTGCAATTACTGAAATAAATCTGATCCTAATATGCTTATGATCACATGGAGATATGTTGAGAATAACAAGAACACAAGTACTAAAAATAGACATACAATTCTAGCATCCTAAACATGCCAATATCTTAGTAGTAATCAATGAGAGCATATATACAAGCATGCAGATTGACATAAAAAAAGGGCCACTGAGATATGTGGCAAAAGTAAACTAAGTACATATATGAGCAAAAGTAAAGCCATTGAGACATATGGCAAGCAAGTCAAGCACTAAAAGAAAGGCCACTGAAGCATGTGGCAAAGTAAAATAATCACTGACAACTAAACTAAAGTAGCAGTAAGCCTAAGACATAGTGCTACCATAACAAAACAGGGCATACAGGGCCTCTGAACAGAAAGTTCAACATGTATCCATCATAGGCATCCGCAGAGCAAGGTCCGAGTTAAACTTATAGAATAAGACATGTATCCATCCTAGACATCCATCGAGCTAGGTCTAAGTCTATTCTATAATAAAACTAGAATTGAAGAGGCAGACTATGCTAGGACATACTCTACTAACTGAAAGTACTAAAAGAACTAAATGAATGTTATGCTTTTTAAATACTAACTTAGGATGTATCTTCTATATCCTAAGTTTACCTATCATGCTCAAGGAACAAGGCTCAATATTCAAGGTGTGCAGAGCAATTAAGTCAAGTAAGCAAGAGACTCAATCTAGACTTATGTGATATCCATTGTTGCCAAATTTATCCAAATTTTATTATTCAGAGAAGATACAGGTTTATGATCTCCAATATCCAGCTATCGAGTAAGATCTCAGATTTACGACCTTAATGTTAATATTATAACTTAATAAGTTCTAATTCATAATCATATGACAACTATAAAGATTTCAAGTAAATGAATCAATGACTTAATTATTATTATTTTCTTTTCATAACCCAAATCTTGATTAAGTGAATCAAGATTAAGGATTCTCGATCCAAACTCCACTTTGGAGTTCAAATCCTGAATCCAAGGTAGCATCCTTAGTAAGGATCTAAGGTTCACTCTTTAAAACCCAAATTAAAGATAAGAAATCTTATGAGCTGAAGGATTTAGAAACTATAATCTTAATGAAAGGTCACTATACTGATTATAAGATAAAATAATTAATAAGAACTAAGAATCTGAGATTCTATATTCAATCTCATAGGATAATTACATTATCTTATGGATTAAACCAATCCTACACTCACATGGAAGGATGCAAAAGAAATAAACAATGAATCACTTAAGGAATTCCAAATGGAGGTAGTCCAATTCAATCAGATGATCTAAAGTCTAAGATCTAAGATTTAATATTTGATCACTTTAGACATAAGCTATGTTTAGACTTAGAATCTTACCATGGTGTTTCTTTTAGAATCCAAGCCTATGGATCAACTTAATTAAGTCATTAACTAAGGATCTAACATTTTAAGATAGTTAAGCTTAATTCTTAAGATAAGATGATTTTGAGTACTCTTTAAATCTTAAGATCTTAATAAGAACTAACTTAAGATTTCCTTACTTAACAACCATACTATTACATGAGATTTCAGGAAAATGCTAATAATCTAATTAGAGGTATTTTTCTAAAATTTTGTGACTTAAGGGGTGCTTAATCACATTTTGGTCAAAATGACCAAAATACCCCACCTTAAGGCTAAAAATGGGGTTTTAAGATTTAAGTATCTAAGTTTATCCAAGTCTATTTTAATGAGTTACATATAGATTAATGAAGTGGAATAAACACTTATCTTAGGTTTTGGTGATTTAATTAGTTTAATTAGCCTTAAGCACATTAAGAGGCCAATTAAGGTGATTAAGGAAACTAGGGTATTCTAGGATGATCCAATCTTATTCATAGGCTCTAATATACTTAAGAAGGAATTATGAACTTATTTCACCAAAATTAGAGGATTAATTATGGTTTAATTCACTAATCCTTAATTAGGGTAATTAAGGGTGATTAATAAAGTTAGGGTTCCTAAATTACTTTTAAGGGTCTACATAAGTTCCTTATGGTCTCATGAACAATCAGAGACCTTAATCAACATTTTTGGATATTAAATAAATTTAACTTGATTTAAATAAAAATAGAGAAAGATTAAGCAGTTACTTTAAATCTAACCATTAGATCTTTGATTTTAATTTATATTCAAATTTCTTGCATTTTTTTGATTAAAATGGTATATTGGATCATACCATTTGGATAAATATATCTAAAGTTATTTAAATAATTTAATCCGTATTTTTATTTAAATTAAAATCAGAGGTTTGATTTTTTGAAGTAATTTTCTTAAAGAACATAATTCAGAAATCCTTTAATAATAATAGTCAGCCCCAAATTCAAAAGGCACGGGTCATGGGTTGGCCCGACCCGTGACTTCGTCTCCAACCTTTCGATGGGCTCCGATCCTAGGGCAGCCTTCCTTTGACAAATTCACTGTGCTTCATTCACACCACACCACCAATTCGATGGCTACACTTTCATGAATCAAAGGCGCATCAAATGAACCATAAATCCCCATCAGGGAAGCACCGGGTCGCTGGGGTGCTACTCGACCGAGGCACCTTCTAAGGCGAATATGGGGAGAACAAGTTCTCCTTATTGACTTGACATCCCGAGCTAAGGTTTAACCCTACACGTTCAGAGATCAAGGGGAAGCGATAGGGTGAGTTGAGAGGTCCTGGGGAGGTCTGGATCAATGGAGTGCTACTCGAGGTATTTTACCATCGCGGACTCACTCTGAGTCCATCGGTACCAATCGAATCGATTGACCAGGTTGAGCAAACGATTGCAATTAGCCTTCAATTACTCAAGGAAGAGTCTAGGATTCAATTGGGGCTCAATAGCTCCAAAGGAACGCTGGTGACCAACGCCTCATGGACCAGCTGCCAGTGCAGATTTAGACGGATTTACGCTGTCTGGTCCACTGTCAGTTTTCCAATCAGAAGCCTTAGGTGTCTAGTAGAGAGCTAAGGTTAGGACCTATCACAACATCTAATGTGGAAGAGCTACGAGGTGAGTTGGAACCATCTTGACAGGAAGAGGGACGGAGGTTGTTGTGGCGACGGGGATCGAAGTTCGAGAGTCTTTAAAGAACAATTCATCTCAATTGAAAATATATACATTTTTATAATACAAAAAGGACATAATAAAATAAAATAATAAAATCCATAGTCCTTTTATACATAGAGCCAAAATATATATAAAAAGTTACAACAGTTTGAATTTTACAAAATAAGAAATAAAATATCTACATTCTTCTACTTCCTTTAATTCTTCTTCTTTAAATCTTGGCAGATCTTCTAAACTTTTTTTTTTAATTATCAAAACCTGAAAAATTCAATTTACCAGTCAGGTAGGAGTACGCAAATTATTCTTATAAGAATAAATCTAGCATCCTATAATAGGTATGAATCACATATGAAAATAACAGAAAGACTGTAAATAAAGTAAGCAATTTCCAAATGCAATTTCTGCCCTGCAAAATAGCTGTGAAAATCAACATATATGAAATAAATTTTATCAAAAGCATATGTAACAATAAGTCGAGTCCGGAGACCCCTAAGCCCAAATGGGTAAACCCATAGGCATAATCTGTAGGAAGCTTTCTCGCCACCCATCTGCATTTACTCAAATTAGGAACTGATGGTGTGTCTTTCCTCTGGATTTGCCTACTTCCTACAAGAGACTAAATCCTTCCATATGACTCCCAGGGGCTTGCTAGCTAGCCCAATCTGTACATATTCTAGTTTTGCATTCCACCCTCGAAAGACAAACACCACAAAATATATATAAATTCTTTTTGTTACATGCTTTTTGATATAATTCTTTTACAGATTAAAATGCAGTAATCAGTGCAAATAATATTCAAATGGAAAATGACTCAAATAAGAATACTGAAATAAGACTTATAAGTAAATTTACGTACCTGACTGTTTTGATAAAATCAACCAGTTTTAATTTCTTTGATCTGCCAAAAAAAATGAAATTTATAAATTTATTATTTTTGTCATGATTTGTAGTTTTAGGTTTATGACTATTTTGATTTATTTGAATTATTTTTATTAAGTTATATAATTATTTATGCCTTATAAGGTCAAATTGGGAATTTGACCTTATAAGGGCATTTTAGTAATTTTACCCTTAATAAAATATAAAATTTATGTTAGTTTATTATAGATAATGTTTTAAAGTTTTTATAGAGTCCAAAATTATTAAATTCTGATATGAATTAGTTAAGTTATAGCAATTCTAATTTCTAAGATTAATAATTAAGGTTAAATGTGGTTAGTGAGTGATTAGTGAATTTGGTCACAAAATTATTAAACTAATTATATATTTAGGTTCTAATTTACTTTATGAGTCATTTAAAATTGAAATTACTTAATTTGGATTATTATATTTGCTAATATTCATTAATCAATTTTTAGAGTAATTATGGTTAATTTAGAAAAATCTAACTATTCGATTCTAAATATTTTTGTAGTTTACTAAAATTTAGGATTTTCTGATCTAAATAGATATTTGGATCACTTAATTTGGAGCTAAATTGGCTAACTTATGGCTATTTGAAATTTCTAGGGTTAAAGGCTTAATTAGGGTTAGGTCCTAATTTAAATTTTAATCCAAACAGAAAGACTAATACTTCTAAATTATTCCTTAGGCTTTTCTGAGTATTTTATAAATTATGAATTTCAAAAAATTTGGCTATTTATTAATTACTTATTAATTTTACTATTTTTAATTTCTTAATCTTTTTATTACTGTTTTATAAAAATTTTTCTATTTATTTTATTTTATATATTAAATTTCTATTTACAAATATATTTTCATTTTTTATTTTATTTATTTTTACTAATGTATGGATTATTGTATTTTAATTAATAGTATTTATTAAATCTATTTAATATAAATTTTGAAATAAACTTTCTGATTATTATTTATTAATTTTTTATATTAATGTTATTATTATTTTCTGTTATTATTATTATTGTATTTTTCCTTATATTTATTATAATTTTCTGTTTATATATTATTTACTATTATTTTGATTATTATTTTACTGTTATTATTATTTATAATATTAATCAATATTATTTTTCTATTTATTGTACGTATAAATATATATTTTGTTTATTTATGTATTTATTTTATATTCTATTTAATTATTATATTTAAATTAAATATGTTATTTTATTTAATCTATTTATTTAATTATTGAATATATAATTATTAAATATTATTTTATCATATTTATTTAAATTTTATGTTTATATTTATCCTAAATAATTATTAATATATTACTAACTATATATTTATATTTATATATATACTCTGTTTTTCTGTAGGTGGGACCCACGGAGACAGATGGCAGTCCCTAAGTCGCTGAGCCAAACTAGTGGGGCCCACGACTGTCTCTAATGAGATAGTTCTACTGCGGCTATTCAGAGGTGGGTCCCACCTCTGACGTGCAGCCGCTAAGATCATGCCATGCGTCCCTCAGCTTCCTATTACGCGGATTTCGGGTCTTCGCGGGTTGCGAATGACCCGATCCAGCCCGACTGGGCCGGCGTCTTCTTCGGCAGACCGTCACTAAACTAGATTAGGGCACGGCTTTTGGCGCCGATTTTGCCGGAGGTGAGGATCAACCCGCTTATGGATGGAAAGAGGACAGTCGCAGCTATCTAATGAAGTATGAGTCATTAGTATAGGTAATCTGTGAGGAGCATAAAATCAAACCCTAATAGCTATGAATCGCGATGAGGCATTTTAACGAAAAGTACTGTATATGGATTATCAAATTAAGTTGGATGCAATCAAATTAGTTCAATCCAAACCGGTAATTACTTAATCCAATTATTGAAATAAGCCTACAAAATTAAGCGATTAAATTTTACACATGAGAAGAGTAGGATCAGAAGCACCTAGGTTCGACGGTCGAAGATTTGGAGATCCAATCAGTACGTCTTTGATTTCTGCAGAGTTTTGATTTAAGTTTAAAACATGTAATAGAGTCGATCGGTTCTTAATACAGGCTTAGAGCGGCGGAGAAGGCGACCCTCATTGCACTGGAAGGAGGCTTAGGGCGCCGCGTGCTCCATTCGCGAAACGCGGAGGTCGCGTGTCTGTTCGCGGGGAAGATAGACGCGATCGGATGGTTCGAAGAAACCGTGAGATTCAAATAATAAAAAAAGGCGGCGTTAAGGTCAACTGACGGCGGCCATTTAAATTAATTAAATAATAATTATTTTAATTAATTAATTAATTAAACTTAATTTAATAAATATTTTCCAAAGATTTTTAAAAATTTCATTTCTTGCTAATTGAGGGCTTCTAAATACAATGGAGCACTCGGATTTTCGATCCGACGAGTATTTAATTACTCGAATTTTCTGGTATTTAAATATTATTAAAATATTCGTTTAAAATTTTACGACTTCCAAATGCGTTCAAAACTTCACCCCTAGCTAATTTGGGGGTGGTGAATGCAATGGTGAAGTCAGATTTTCAATCTAAAATCAAAATTATTTAAATATTAATAAATATATTGAAAATTAATTTCTAGTATTTTACATTCTCTCTAACTTAAAAGAGATGTCATCCCGACATCAATCTAAAATTTAAAGAGATTTACAAGATTAGAGTCACTTACTAGTGAAATAAGTGAGGATGTGCTTTCCTCAATCTTGATTCTTCTTCCCATGTAGCTTCTTCTTTGCGACAGTTCTTCCATCTAACCTTTACCATGGGAATGGATTTACTTCTTAAATTCCTTTCATCTCGATCTAGAATCTCTTCTGGTTCAATCACATAGCTGAGATTTGGTTGCAAATTGATATCTTATACTTCTATTTTCATTGAAGGTTCAGATAAGCACTTTCTTAGTGAAGAGATATGAAACACATCGTGCATCAGACTCAGATGTGCTGGAAGTTTGATCTGATATGCCACTTGGCCCACTCTTCTCAAAACTTCAAAAGGTTCAATAAATCTTGGACTTAATTTCCCAGAGACTCCAAATCTGGAAACTCCTCTGAATGGGTTCACTTTCAAATATACAAAATCTCCAACAAAAATTCAATATGACGATGATGAGCATCACAATACTGCTTCTATCTGTCTTGAGCTGCTTCATTCGATGCTGAATTATCTTTATCTTTTCTGTTGCTTGAAGAATCAAATCTGATTTTAATATCCTATTTTCTCCAACACTATTTTAGGATAAAGGAGTGAGACACTTCCTTCCATAAAGGGCTTCATAAGGAGCCATTCCAATGCTTGCCTGAAAACTGTTGTTATAAGAGAACTCTATTAATGGAAGGTGATCATCCCAACTTCCTCCAAAATCTAAGACACAAAGGTGAAGAAGATCTTCTAGAGTTTGATTCACTCTTTCAATTTGTCCATCAATATGTGGATGAAATGCTGTACTCAAACAGAGTTATGAACCAAGATCTTGATGAACTGCTTTTCAGAACTTTGAAGTGAATCTACTATCTCTATCAGAAATAATAGTTTTCGGAATACCATGTAACTTTACTATTTCTTTTAAATAGATTCTTGCCAATTTGTCTACTGAATCTGTTTGTTTAATGGGTAAAAATTGTGCTGATTTTGTTAGCCTATCCACAATTACCCAAATAGAATCATTATTGGATTTTGAACGAGGAAATCCAGATATAAAATCCATGGAAATATCTTCCCATTTTCATTGAGGTATAGCTAGAGGTTGAAGTAATCCACATAGATTTTGATGTTCTGCTTTTACCAGGTTACAAGCTTCAAACTTTGATATGAACTCAGCTATACTTCTTTTCATTCCTGGCCACCAATGATGGGATTTCAAGTCTTGATACATCTTATTATTTCCAGGATGAATTGAGTATCTAGACTGGTGAGCTTCTTTCAATACTTTAGATCTGAGCTTATCTTTATTTGGTATCCATATTCTGGATCCACACCAAATATTCTTATTTGAATCTAAATTCAGTTCTAAGTGCTTTCCTGATTGAATGGATGTAGATAAAGAGCTATATTCTTCATCCAGATGTTGAGCTTCTTTAATCTCATCCATTAAGGAGCATTCTATAGTCATTTGAGATAGCTTAGCATTTGCTGGCAATATGACTTCTATCTGAAGGTCTTCTATATCCTTGAGTAATATAGGATTAGAAGTCAAAATATGCAAATGTGAAACTGCCTTTCGACTTAGTGCATCTTCTACTACATTTGCCTTGACAGGATGATATTGAATTGATAAATCATAGTCTTTGATTAATTATAACCATCTTCGTTGTCTCAAATTGATCCCTTTCTGAGTAAAAATATACTTCAGACCTTGGTGATCCGTGAAGACTTCACATTTTACTCCATACAAGTAGTGTCTCCAGATCTTTAGTGCAAAGACTATTGCAGCTAACTCTAGATCATGAACTGGATAATTCTTCTCATGGACTTTAAGCTGTCTAGATGCAAAAGCTATTACTTTTCCTTCTTGCATGAGAACACAGCCCAATCCAATTCCAGAAGCATCACAATAAATCTGATATTCTTTTCCTTCAACTGGCAGAACTAGAATAGGAGCTGAGGTTAGACATTCTTTTAATTTCTTAAATGCTGATTCACAAGATGAGTCCCAAATATAAGGTACATCTTTTTGAGTGAGACGAGTAAGAGGGACTGCAATATGAGAGAAGTTCTTAAAAAACTTACGATAGTACCCAGCTAATCCCAAGAAACTTCGTATCTCAGTTACTGTAGTAGGCTGGGGCCAATCCTGAATTGCACTTATCTTGCTGGGATCAACTGATATTCCTTCATTGCTAATTATATGGCCTAAGAAGGCGACTGAGTGAAGCCAATATTCACATTTTGAGAATTTGGCATACAGTTGATGTTGCCTTAGCAAGTTTAAGGTGATTCTAAGATGCTCTTCATGTTCCTTAGCATTCTTAGAATAAATCAATATATCATCAATAAAGATGATGATAAAAGAATCCAAGTAGGGTTTCATTATTCACTGCATCAAATCCATAAAATAAGATGGAGCATTTGTTAACCTAAATGGCATTACTAAAAACTCATAATGCCCATATCTTGTTCTGAATGCAGATTTAGGAATATATTTATCTTTGATACGGAGTTGGTGATAACCAGATCTCAGATCAATTTTTGAAAATATGGAAGCACCAACTAACTGGTCAAATAAATCATCTATTCTTAGTAATGGGTATTTGTTCTTAATAGTAACCTTATTCAATTCCCAGTAATCGATACATAATCGTATACTTCCATCTTTCTTCTTAATAAATAAAACTAGGGCTCCCCAAGGAGAATTACTTGGTCTTATAAATCCTTTTTCAGTCAACTCTTGAAATTGATTCTTAAGTTCCTCTAACTCTTTGGGTGTCATTCTGTATGGAGCTTTAGATAAAGGGTTCGTTCCTTGACTTAAATCAATACTAAATTCTACTTCTCTTTGAGGTGGCAAACCTAGAAGTTCATATGGAAAAATGTCTGCATATTCTTTCACTACAGGAGTCTCTTCTAAAGTTGTAGTTTTAACTTCAGAACTTGAGAGTAGGGTTAAGGAATATGGGATACTTCTTACTAATGAATTTCTCAATCTTGTTTGCTGGGATAAGACTAATAATTGCACTTCTTTGACCAATAAAGGTTACTCTCTTATCTTCATTATAAATATATACCCTCTTCATTGCACAATCAATCAAGGCCTTATTTTGACTCATCCAGTCCATCCCAAAGATAATATAAAAACTAGTTATAGGGATGACAGTAATTTTAGCTTCCCAAGAATTTCCATTTATATATAATTTGTAATTACAGAAGATGTTTGTTTCTAAGAACTCTCCTGATGGTAGATTAACTTTAAGGGCTAATGAAAGTTGTTTTACTGGTAATGAATATTGTGGAACTATTTTTGATGTAATAAAAGAATGCGTAGCTCTAGAATCAAAAAGGACTGAACATGGGTACTGAAATAATAAAATGGTACCTGTGACCATGTCAGGTTCTTTTTTTGCCTCTTCTTGAGATAGGTTGAATATTCTGGCCTGGGCTTGATTGTTTCTTGGATTACTGGAAGATGCAATATTGTTTTATTGATTTACTAGTGGTCTTCCTTGATTCTTCATAAATGCTTTTCCTTGATTTGGGATTTGATACCCATTGACTGTATAAGTGGCTCAGCAGAATTTTATGGGATGATTTGTTCTTCCACACCAGTGGCATTGACCTTCACCGGTAAAGCATTTATCTGTACTATGAATTCTTCCACAAAACCTGAAAGTATTTGGTGTTCTCGGAGCAGGTTTACTTGAGTTACCTTGAATATTATATACTTTTCCTTGAGGTCTGGAGAAGTGTTGCCTCTTAGATTGAAAATGAGAGGAGAAAGCTGGCCTTTTCATTCTTGAAGAGTACTGTTCTTCTTGAGCTTCCATAAGCTTGGCTTTCTTTACTAGCTGAGCAATGTTTAAGATTTGAAGAGGTGTCAAAATATGTTGAAAATTATTCCTTAATCCATTAAGGAATAAATGGCATCTGACTTCTTCAGTAGTAACCATTTCTGGAGCAAAGCTGGCTAGACGAGTGAACTCTTCCTCATATTCTGTCACTGTATGACTTCCTTGCTTTAAGTTCAATAACTCTTTTCTCATCGTCTGCCTAGCAGATTGAGGCACATATTTGCCTAAAAATGTTTTGACAAATTCTTCCCACTGGATTTCTTCTTCTGTTCTATTTTGGAATGTGGTGTTCTTGGTCATCTTCCACCACTTCTCAACAGCTTCTGTTAGAAGGTAAGTAGCTAGAGATACCTTCTAGTCTTTTGAGCTCTTAGCACATCTGAACTCCTTTTCTATTCTTTGGATCCACTCCTCAGCTTGGTAAGGAGTTGCTTTGCCATTGAATCTAGGAGGTTGAAGTTTAAGGAAAACATGCATGTCTTCATTTACTGCTTTCCTCTGAATAGGATGCGGGTTTTGAATTTGTTGACTGTTCATGAATTGACTCATCATATTCATGAACTGGAGCATCTAATTTGCTCCACTATGATCAAAGGGATAGACTGCTTCAATATTAGGTGAGACAGTCTCATTGTGACTAGGAGTATTTTGAGGAACATTTTCCTCCTGTGATTGATTGATTATTATTGTTGTTGTTGTTGTTATTTTAACTATCCATAATCTGGGAAATAATAAACTATACTTAGTTGGCTCTCCAACTTAAAATCTAACTTCTAATAACTTAATAACTGTATTCATATAGTTGGCACTTCTAATGAATTATTCTTTAAATAGTCTCAAACTTCGCTCTGATACCAATTTTTGTGGTGACCAGGGATCGAAGTTCGAGAGTCTTTAAAGAACAATTCATCTCAATTGAAAATATATATATTTTTATAATACAGAAATGACATAATAAAATAAAATAATAAAATCCATAGTCCTTTTATACATAGAGCTAAAACATATATGAAAAGTTACAACAGTTTGAATTTTACAAAATAAGAAATAAAATATCTACATTCTTCTGCTTCCTTTAATTCTTCTTCTTTAAATCTTGGCAGATATTCTAAACTTTTTTTTTAATTATCAAAATCTAAAAAATTCAATTTACCAGTCAGGTAGGAGTACACAAATTATTCTTATAAGAATAAATCTAGCACCCTATATAGGTATGAATCACATATGAAAATAACAGAAAGACTGCAAATAAAGTAAGCAATTTCCAAATGCAATTTTTACCCTGCAAAATAGCTGTGAAAATCAACATATATGAATTAAATTTTATCAAAAGCATATGTAACAATAAGTCGAGTCCAGAGACCCCTAAGCCCAAATGGGTAAACCCATAGGCATAATCTGTAGGAAGCTTTCTCGCCACCCGTTGGTAGCTTACTCAAATTAAGAAATGATGGTGTGTCTTTCCTCTGGATTTGCCTACTTCCTACAAGAGACTAAATCCCTTCATATGACTCTCAGGGGCTTGCTAGCTAGCCCAATTTGTACAAATTCCAGTTTTGCATTCCACCCTCGAAAGACAAACACCACAAAATATATATAAATTCTTTTTATTACATGCTTTTTGATATAATTCTCTTGCAGATAAAAATGTGGTAAGCAGTGCAAATAATATTCAAATGGAAAATGGCTCAAATAAGAATACTGAAGTAAGATTTATAAGTAAATTTGCGTACCTAACTGTTTTGATAAAATCAACCAGTTTGAATTTCTTTGATTTGCCAAAAATAATGAAATTTATAAATTTATTATTTTTGTCATGATTTGTAGTTCTATGTTTATGACTATTTTGATTTATTTGAATTATTTTTATTAAGTTATATAATTATTTATGCCTTATAAGATCAAATTAGGAATTTGACCTTATAATGGCATTATAGTAATTTTACCCTTAATAAATAAAAAATTTATGTTAGTTTATTATAGATTATGTTTTAAGGTTCTTATAGAGTCCAAAATTATTAAATTTTGATATGAATTGGTTAAGTTATAGCTATTCTAATTTCTAGGGTTAATAATTAAGGTTAAATGTGATTAGTGAGTGATTAGTGAATTTGGTTACAAAATTATTAAACTAATTATATATTTAGGTTCTAATTTACTTTATGAGTCATTTAAAACTAAAATTACTTAATTTGGATTATTATATTTGCTAATATTCATTAATCAATTTTTAGAGTAATTAAGGTTAATTTAGGAAAATCTAACCGTTGGATTCTAAATATTTTTGTAGTTTACTAAAATTTAGGATTTTTTGATCTAAATAGATATTTGGATCACTTAATTTAGAGCTAAATTGGCTAACTTATGGCTATTTGAAATTTCTAGGGTTAAAGGCTTAATTAGGGTTAGGTCCTAATTTAAATTTTAATCCAAACAGAAAGACTAATACTTCTAAATTATTCCTTAGACTTTTCTGAGTATTTCATAAGTTATGAATTTCAAAAAATTTGGCTATTTATTAATTATTTATTAATTTTACTATTTTTAATTTCTTAATCTTTTTATTATTGTTTTATAAAAATTTTTCTGTTTATTTTATTTTATATGTTAAATTTCTGTTTACAAATATATTTTCATTTTTTATTTTATTTATTATTACTAATGTATGGATTATTGTATTTTAATTAATGGTATTTATTAAATTTATTTAATATAAATTTTGAAAATAAACTTTGTGATTATTATTTATTAATATTTTATATTAATGTTATTATTATTTTCTGTTATTATTATTATTGTATTTTTCCTTATATTTATTATAATTTTTTGTTTATATATTATTTACTATTATTTTGATTATTATTTTACTGTTATTATTATTTATAATATTAATCAATATTATTTTTCTTTTTATTATACGTATAAATATATATTTTATTTATTTATGTATTTATTTTATATTCTGTTTAATTATTATATTTAAATTAAATATGTTATTTTATTTAATCTATTTTATTTAATTATTGAATATATAATTATTAAATATTATTTTATCATATTTATTTAAATTTTATGTTTATATTTATCCTATATAATTATTAATATATTACTAACTATATATTTATATTTATATATATACTCTGTTTTTCTGCAGGTGGGACCCGCGAAGACAGATGGCAGTCCCTAAGTCGCTGAGCCAGACTAGTGGGGTCCACAGCTATCTCTAATGAGATAGTTCTACTGCGGCTATTCAGAGGTGGGTCCCACCTCTGACGTGCAGCCGCTAAGATCATGCCATGCGTCCCTCAGCTTCCTATTACGCGGATTTCGGGTCTTCGCGGGTTGTGAATGACCCAATCCAGCCCGACTGGGCCGGCGTCTTCTTCGGCAGACCATCACTAAACTAGATTAGGGCACGGCTTTTGGCGCCGATTCTGCCGGAGGTGAGGATCAACCCGCTTATGGATGGAAAGAGGATAGTCGCAGCTATCTACTGAAGTATGAGTCATTAGCATAGGTAATCTGTGAGGAGCGTAAAATCAAACCCTAATAGCTATGAATCGGGAAGAGGCATTTTAACGAAAAGTACTGTATATGGATTATCAAATTAAGTTGGATGCAATCAAATTAGTTCAATCCAAACCGGTAATTACTTAATCCAATTATTGAAATAAGCCTACGAAATTAAGCGATTAAATTTTACAAATGAGAAGAGTAGGAACAGAAGTACCTAGGTTCGACGGTCGAAGATTTGGAGATCCAATCGGTACGTCTTTGATTTCTGCAGAGTTTTGATTTAAGTTTAAAACATGTAATGGAGTCGATCAGTTCTTAATACAGGCTTAGAGTGGTGGAGATGGCGACCCTTGTTGCGCTGGAAGGAGGCTTAGGGCGCCGCGTGCTCCATTCGCGACACGCGGAGGTCGTGCGTCTGTTCGTGGGGAAGACAGAAGCGAACCGTCCAATCTTCTGATCAGACGGTTCGAAGAAACCGTGAGATTCAAATAATAAAAAAAAAGGCGTTATGGTCAACTGACGGCGGCCGTTTAAATTAATTAAATAATAATTATTTTAATTAATTAATTAATTAAACTTAATTTAATAAATATTTTCCAAATATTTTTAAAAATTTCATTTCTAGCTAATTGAGGGCTTCTGAATACAATGGAGCACTCGGATTTTCGATCTGACGAGTATTTAATTACTCGAATTTTCTGGTATTTAAATATTATTAAAATATTCGTTTAAAAATTTACGACTTCCAAATGCGTTCAAAACTTCACCCCTAGCTAATTTGGGGGTGGTGAACGCAATGGTGAAGTCAGATTTTCAATCTGAAATCAAAATTATTTAAATATTAATAAATATATTAAAAATTAATTTCTGGTATTTTACAACTGTACCTAAAGTTTGATTGTTGGCTGCGTCCGAGGCGAAATGGAGGGCTCTAAGTACTCCAGACAGTGGCATAAGCTAGTTGGAGGTCAGAACGTCAAACACACACCCACTATCAGTAGTGCACAGCAGGGGTTCCACTGGGAGGCTTTGATCAGCAGCTGGACTCGGCAGGAAAGGCAGGAACTCCAATACGTCGATGTCGGTGGAGACAGTGAGCAGCATCTTTACTAAGAGTGCTACGGGGAGTATTTATAGCCAGGGAAGAGGCTAGGAGTGGTCGCCATGGTTGGGAACCATGCCGTAGGCTCGGGCTGAGCTGTCTCTGCAGCCCACTCCAAATGGGATTACCCCAGCCTCAGGGACGTCTAGGAGGGCTCGGCCACTATGGGAAGGACTATAACGGCCTAAATAGAAAGACCGAGGAGTGGCAAACAGGGTCGACATGGCAGATTTTGGCGAATCTTCTCGATCGGACTGGGAGTCGAGCTGGAACGAAGGTGAACATCTAGGACTTGCCCTCAGCTGTCTGATCTGTGAAGCCGTTAGTTTTAAGTGGCTTGATGAATCTTCAGATAATAGAACCGCTGACGTCATCTTATTCATCAGATCGAGCATTGGATCTGACGGGCGCTAGAGGATCAGGGCGCAATTGATCAGCGTCGTTTGATTGCACGCCATGATTCGTGCAAGCGCATCCCGTAGCCATTCAGGCTGCGCCGCTGTCGGGACCCCGCAGTGGATCTGCCGCGGTCCCGACAGCACATCCGAGCTTATTTATTATAATTAAATAATTAAATTTAAATAATACAAATTTAATTAATTAATATAATAACTCATAATTAATTTTAAATCTAATTTAAGCTTAGATGAGCTCCAAAAATTCCCAAAAATTTACCCTTAGCCATTATGGTATGAAGAATTCAAAAAAAAAATCAAATTTTAATCTGAAGATCAAATTAATTTAGGTATTTTCCTGTAGCGCCCCGTCCCGTCGCCGTGCGCAAAATACGAGTATAATTCATAGATTTGCGGCGGAACGGTGCGCTACTCGGGAACGGTGGGCCATACTAGTAAAACCCATCGTCCCGAATAGGTTTAAAGAGACAAAGCCATACTGAAGGCCGCTGGCTTGAGTCCTAAGAGTAGGCTCGAGAGCTAATACCTAATGTAAGAATGGAACCTTTATCTTAGGTATTAGACTAAGTACGTACATAAGGTGGAAGGGAGGAGACAAGGACCCATGTACGTTACAAAATATATCAGCGTTTCCAGTACGCCGATCACATCACAATACTATGTATAGTAATATAACAGTGTGCGGAAGCTAAAAGCAAAATATCCAAAATACATTCATCTCAAATAGTAGTAAATATCCATCTCAGAAAAGAAAATAAAAGTACATCCAGAGTTTTATTACAAACCATAATAATGCAGAAATATAAAGAGTCTAGCCAAAATACTGAAAAGGACTAAAAAGTAAGAGTAGGTGCTCAATCCCCTACAGCTCCAAGTGCTCCTCCTGAGTCTCTGGGACGTCTCCCTGACCTGTCTCCAATAACTGCTCGGGATTTAGCAAATTGCCGGATCCCAAAAGTACCTCGTGTTAGACAAGAAGTCTAGCACATCGAAGCTAGATATACCAGCTAATCTAAATATAATAAATATGCAAGAACATAAAGTAAAAGTGCAGGAGAAACTATAAAACATCAAATAACTGAACTGTAGGAACTAAGCAAAGAAAAACTGCATCAAAATCAAATACTGAAAGTACATGAATATGTCAGATGCTGAGAAGGATGTTATAAGCTGCACTATATGCTACTGAAGCAATGCTCACAGATATGCTATATCACGGTATATCACAGAACTATCACTGAAAGTTTATGAGTCGTACGGTCTAATGTAAGCACAACAGTTAGGAAGTCAGTATGGTGACATAGATGCACCTTGAAATTTCCCAGTTTGTGTATATAATATTCTATATCTCATACTGTATCACTGATAACCATGTGTCACAACAGAAGTAATGAGGTGAACTCATATTTATGCTTCATGTTTATGCCATTATATGATATGAATAGAAAATCCTGAAATCCACGAAGAATATAGTAAGAAACAAAAAAAAAAGAATCATAAGTCTCCATTGTGCAGAATCCTACTAAAGGGATTTTGACTCCAAATCTCTAGATCGATATTTAGTTAATGTTTCTTGTTTACTCAAAGATCACGGGGCAGGGTGATCATATACACATATTAAATATGCTGCAAAGATAGGACACAACATTTAGTTTGATTATGCCACCCTAATAAAGCGATCTTCATTAGGAGGCACTATCCGGTGATAGTTTATGTCTCAAACTAAGCATTTAGTCGCTAAACTCACAATCACACTTAGTGTCTTAAGGAAGGTAATTCCCCTTTTTACTTAGTTTTATTTAAGCCATACCTATTAAAGCGATCTTCGCCAGGTGGCATTGCCCGATGGCAACTGTCCTTCTATAAAACTAAGGAATGGGTACCCATTTAATACACTCTTAGGATTGATTGATTTATTCTAAGCGAGGTTATGTCCGCCTAAGCCCACAGGATAGTAATAAAGACAAATCTTACTTATAGTGACATAACCAATCCAGATTATTACTAAGGACCAGTAATATGGGTATACTATACAACGCTTACCCCATAATCGTGGTTCAATCAAATCTATTTAACAGAGCAAGGATTTATCAAGACTACAAGTCTTAGACTAGTATGTAAGTCCTATACAAGGTTTCACAACTCTAATATGATCGGGGATCACTTCATATGGATTCTACCACAAGGAGATGTATCTCTTCTAATATCTTGAGTGATCACTACCACAAGGAGAATAGATTAATCTCTAAGGTGAAGGGATCTCCTATACTTCTACCTCAAGGATACATACAAGGCTTCCTACCTCATGATATATAAATTTAGGTCTTTTAAATAATTTAAGATGATCTTTATTAAGAGAGCATCCAGATCTCCCCTTTAGATGCTGATATTAGGCTATTAGATTCTGGTTCAATATTAGATTTAAAATGTTTAGATCATATGATGGGATCATCTGATCACACTTAGACTAAGATTATGGGAACTAAATCAAGCATATTGTTAAGGATTAGATCACTTGTTTAATCAATATGATTTTAATTGTCTTCATATGCAAGTCATCTTTCTTAAGAGAAAATTAGGGATCTAAAGTTTAGATTCAGATCAAGTAATCTCATAGATTATTATTAACCTTAATATGTCTAATTCAAATGTTTAGGATCAATATTAAATTAGATATATTATTGGAAATGTTCAATTCACAGTCTTGTAATCAATATAGTTGAGTTAGGGTTATTATGGTTTTAGATTTGCCTTAAGTAGGTTAGGGCTTGACTCCTTCTCAAATCTTAAGTCAAATCAACTGTACATTTAAATATCAATGTAAAATCAGTGGATTAATTATGCATTATTGGTGGCAATCCTAGATCTAGATCAAGTCTTAAAAGCTTGATCCAAATCTTAGGATTTCTTAAGTTAATTAAGATGTTTAAGATTCTAGAGCTTTAAATTGATTCAAGTATACTTAATAAGTTCATGGAAGGTGATTTTATTTCATTTGGTTTACTGTTATAAGCCAAAACAATGATTTAAGTTTAACAAATAGTGTTTACTTAATGCTAACCAAAACTTAATTCTAAGCAAAAAGGATAATTATATAAGTAAAAATCCAACCATTCAAATTACATGAAATTTGGCATGCAAGTCCTAATTAATCATACAAATAATTAGAGACTCAGTTTGATGTGATCCAATGTGTATAAACCCTACAATTCACTAATTATGATTTGATAAGATTAGGGCATATCTACATTTACAGAGCTCAAAAAAATATGATACTTGGCACATGCAATCTAATTAACATCTGCGAACTAATGGCACCATAATCATGCAATTTGGATAAGTAATTTTACTAATCTTCCCTAATTGAGATTCACTATAATTAAGCAATAATTAAAGATCTAACCATGAGATGTGTGATTTTATTTTATATTTAAGTTCCTGAGATTTTTTTGAACAATTTCATATATGATATCATAAAATTCTAACCAGTGGAACTAAAGTTATTAAGAAAATACATTCTGTATTTTTCTATTGTATTTTCCTAATTTCCTTAAGGAAAATAAATAATAAATTCTTTATAAATATTTTAAACGGTGCCGGCCCGATCCAAACCGCGCGGGTCGTTCGGGCCTGAAGGTCCGTTACTGTTCGACAACGCGGGTCACGGGTCGACCCGACCCGCGCTATCGTCTTATTCCCTGCACCTGGCCCCAACTGAGAGCGCTTGGGGCGAACCCTAATCGCCAAAATTCTCAGTCGTCGAGCCATGCCGGGGCATAAGGATGACGGCTTCACCTTCCTGGGGCCGAGACCAACCCTTAGAACCCTAAATTGCTAACTGGGATGGTCTAATTCCCCTGGACCCTATTTCTCTATTTCGTGTGAGAGGAGCTCAATGTGAGGAGAAATTCTCCTCACATGGGGCTTGCCAGGGCTCGGGTTTGATCCGTTCACCATCAGGGCGTAAGCACGGATCGAAACCCCATTTCAGGAGGCCCTGGGAGGCTCTAGATCCCTGGGGCCTTACTCGGTCCCAGAGTTCTGAAAGACGGATGACCCGTTCGATCGATACGATCGACCGGACCCTCTCCCAGCGTACTAATTTAATTGCAATGAGTTTGCCTTAGCTAGGGGAGAGTGTGGGGATGGAAATTAGGCAGGAACTGAGCCCATACGGCTCAGTCCAGAACGTGGGGTACTTGGTTATGCTGGTCTGAGCTGGTCTGGTTGGCGGAGCCTAGCACAAAGCAGCTGAGGGGCTCTTAGGGGTCTTGAACTCCAGGAGTTACCCTCTATCAGCTGTACACGAGCTTAGGAGCGTCGGGAGGAGCTTAGTAGAGCAGCAATGGTGATCGGAGGAGGAAATTGGTATTTAGCTCAATTCAATAGCAAAGAGCTCCAGAGGTGAGGTTTGAGGCTATTTATAGCCTCAGAGAGGTGTTGGGAGGAACTGCTGGGACTGGGCTCGGCTTGGCTTGGCCCGAGAGCTCGGGTCAAGGGGAGCTCTCAGAATTTCCAAAAATAGAGATATCGGGCTGGAGAGCCCGTCTTAGAGGCCTCACGGGATTTAGGAACCCCTAACGGCTATGCTGAGCTGGCGGGGGAGTGGGGGATAGGCTCTGCGTGTCGGGGATTTCATTTTTTTTTGTCGGGGGTCTGAGCGAAGCGGAGGAGACAATGAGCAATGCGGGGTTTACGGCAGCTGTCTGATGTATCGATCATTGACGCAGAACGGCTCAGATTCTCAGACAGGTAACGGCTGAACGCGGAGCGGGGATCATCCGTTGGATTTGGATCTCTGGATCTGACGGATGGATCGCGCTACTTATTATGGGTGGATGGGTACCGTCCGATCCTTTGATTGAACCGCGGAACGACCCAGATGGGTTGATCCTGAGCGAAGGTGCAGGCCGCTCGATCTGATCTGAGAAATGGACAGCTCAGATTGCGCCCGCTGTTTTAAAGATGGCTGAAGGTATATTTACAATTTTTAATTGTATAAAGCCCTTAAGTGCAATTGCACCATTTTAAATTAAATTGAATTATTGCCTAAATGAACTCCAAATTGCACCAAAATTTCACCCTTAGCTAATTTGGGGGTGAGGATTTCAAAAATGCAATCAAATTTTAATTCTGAGATCAAAATATTTTGGGTCTAGACTAGGGCATCTAGACTGATCAAATTACAAATTTTGACTTAGAGAAGTCCAATGGACTTCAAATTTTCTAGGTAGGCTTATCTTGATGTTCTAAAAGCAATGATTCTAAAAATTGAATCAATCAACATTTATTTTGCATGGTAACAACCTAGGGTTGTTACAGACTCTCCTACTTAAGAACGATGTCGTCATCGACATCATTTTAAGAGAAGACAATTATGAGAGAATATGAGAACATGAGTAAGATTTTTGAATTTAAGGAGTACCTGGAGTTTCATAGAGATTGGGGTACTTCTTCCTCATATCCGTCTCTTTCTCCCAGGTAGATTCTTCTAAAGAGCGATTCCTCCATTGAACCTTTACCATTGGGATGGAGCGATTCCTTAGCTGCTTTTGATCATGAGCTAAGATCTTAATCGGCTCTTCTACATAAGAGAGATCTGGCTGTAGTGATACAGCTGGAAGTTGAATTAAGTGAGATGGATCATGGAGACATCTTCGCAAAGAGGAGATGTGGAAAACATTGTGAACTGTAGAGAAGCCTTCAGGAAGCTTTAGTCGATATGCTACAGAACTAATCTTTTCTAGTATCTCGAAAGGTCCAACGTAGCGAGGACTTTATTTTCTGGCTACACCAAAACAATAAACGCCTTTCATTGGGCTGACCTTTAGATACACAAACTTTCCCACATCAAGATACAGAGCACGATGATGAGCGTCGTGATATTTACTCTGCGATCCTGAGCAGCTTTGATTCTTTGCTGGATTAGCTGAATTTTATGATTTGTTTCTTCAACCAATTCTGACCCATAAAGCTGAACATTGCTAGTTTCAGACCATGCTAATGGTGTACTACATTTTCTGCCGTACAAAGCTTCATATGGTGCCATATTGATACTTGCTTGGAAACTATTATTGTATACTAATTCTACAAGGGGAAGGTGATATTCCCAAAAACCTCCAAAGTCTAGAATATAGAGACGAAGGAGATCTTCCATAACTTAATTGACTCTTTCTGTTTGACCATCTGTCTGAGGATGAAAGGCAGTACTCATGGCTAGAGTAGTCCCCAAGTCTTGATGCACCGCTTGCCAAAACTTAGAGGTGAAATGACTATCTCGATCAGATACGATAGATCTTGGGATTCCATGTAGCCTGATAATTTCCTTGATATAAAGTTTTGCCAATTTTTCCACATAATCAGTTTGACGCATGGGGATGAAGTGAGCTGACTTGGTCAATCGATCAACAATGACCTAGATTAAATCTGCACCAGATCTTGCTTTAGGTAAACCCATAACAAAATCCATAGAAACGTCGAGCCATTTCCATTTAGGAATTGCTAGAGGGTGAAGGAGTCCTCCAGGCTTTTGATGCTCGGCTTTGACTAGACTGCAAGCGTGACATTTTGCCACAAATTCTGCCACACTCTTTTTCATATCGGGCCACCAGAATGACTTCTTCAGATCTTGGTACATTTTGGTACTACCTGGATGTACTTGGTAGCCTGAATTATGGCCTTCAACCAGAATCTCTTGATGCATAGATTTGGGAATCCATAGACAATCACCTTAGTAAATTACATTACCACGAAGCTGTAGATCAAAGCAATGCCCACTCTCGATATCGACTTTGAACTTCAAATAATCCTCATCCTTGGTTTGAGAGATGAAGACATCATGATGGAAGGTTGGTTCGACTGAGCTCATAGATATTAGTGTGCTTAACATGTCTCCACGCACTGGCATGATTTCAAATTTTCAGAATTCTTCCTCTAATGTACTAGTGCAGATTATAGAAGATAGTGTAGCATGACGGCTGAGTGCATCTGCTACGATATTTGCTTTTCCTGGGTGATATTGAATGCTTAAGTCGTAGTCACTTATTAAGTCGAGCCATCTTCGCTGTCGACAATTCAACTCGCATTGGGTGAAAATATATTTCAAGCTCTGATGATCGGTGAATATGGAACACTGGACGCCATATAGATAATGACGCCAAATCTTTAGAGCAAAGACTACTGATGCAAGTTCCAGATCGTGAACAGGATAGTTCTTTTGATGTGGTTTCAATTGTCGAGACACGTAGGCTATAACTCTTCCTTCCTGCATTAATACACATCCCAAACCTATAACAGATGTGTCGGTATAAACTTGGTAATTCAATCCTTCCTTGGATAAGGCAAGAACTGGGGCAGAAGAAAGAGCATCTTTCAAGGTTTAAAATGCTTTCTCACATTCTGGACTCCAAATGAAAGTTACTACTTTTTGAGTCAATTTGGTGAGAGGAGACGCAATTTGTGAGAAACCTTTGATGAATTTTCTATAATAGCCTGCCAGTCCTAAGAAGCTTCTGATATCCGTCACAGATTTTGGTTGTGACCATTCTCGGACTGCGCTTACTTTGTTTTGATCCACTCTGATTCCTTGAGAGTCGATGACATGACCCAAAAAGGCGATAGAATCAAGCCAGAATTCACACTTAGAATACTTAGCATAGAGTTCGTGGTTCTTGAGTTCTTCAAGTACTATACGAAGGTGTTTCTCATGATCGGTCTTATTCTTGGAATAAATCAGTATGTCATCAATGAAGATGATGACAAATTTATCTAGATATGCTTTCAACACACGCTGCATTAAGTCCATAAAGATGGATGGTGCATTCATCAATCCAAAAGACATCACCAAGAATTCGTAATGTCCATAACGGGTTCGAAATGCTGTTTTCTCAATATCTGAATCCTTAACTCGTAATTGATGATACTCAAATTGCAAGTCTATCTTGGAGAAGAGCTTTGCTCCAGATTAACTGATCAAATAAATCATCGATACGTGGTAAAGGGTATTTGTTTTTAATAGTTACTTTGTTTAACTCCCTATAATCGATACACATTCTCATCGATCCATCTTTCTTTTTAACGAACAGCACCGGTGCTCCCCAAGGGGATGAACTTGGGCGGATGAGACCCTTCTCTAATAATTCTTGAAGTTGGTTGTTCAGCTCTTGGAGTTCCTTTGGCGCCATGCGGTAAGGAACCTTTGACAGTGGTTGGGTTCAAGGAATTACATCTATGGTGAACTCTACTTCTCTATTTGGAGGGAGACCAGGCAAGTCTTCAGGGAACACATCAGGAAATTCACAAACTATAGGGTTCTTGAAAAGAGGTATGACTTCTTTCTTTTCCCCCAGCATTGTTACAAGATACGCATTGCATCCTTTCTTTACTAGTCTCTCTGCCACCAAGGCGCTGATTAATGATGATTGGGTGCTAAATTTTCCCATGAATGATTTGGAGTTTCTTCCGTTACCTAAAGTTATTTTCTTCTTTTGGCAGTTAATGGACGCACCATATTGGCTTAACCAATTCATCCCCAGGATTATGTCGAAGTTGGTGATTGGCAGTAGAATTAGCTTAGCTCTGAAGTTTTGATCTTCAATAGGGATATCTAGATTGCAGAATTGTTGAGACTGCATACGAGCTCCCGAAGGTAGCCCAATACTTAAAGAATTGGCTAGTTGATGTGTCTGTAGTTTAAGTGTTTTAGCCCACTCTTTCGATATGAAAGAATGACTTGCTCCAGTATCGAATAGAACATAACAAGTTGTGCCGTTTATGGTTAATGTGCCTATAGTTGCGATAATTTACGTAAGGATAGTTATTCAAAAATTGAAATACTAGAATGATAAGGGACAATTATTAATGCAGTAAGAAAAGAAAATTTATTTATGGCGTACCTCATACCACGTCATTATTTTCAGGAGCAGAAGCTGGAGTTAACATATACACTCGGGCAGGTGCCGAGGATTGCTTGTTCTGGGTTCCTGAATCTTGACGGTTGTATGTTGACCTTTACATCGGTACACTTGCCCTTGAGTTCGTTGTAGGAGTCGGCATTATGGCAGGAGCGGGCTCCCGCTGGTTCACAGGTTGAGCACGAAAGGTTTGCTTATGGCGGGAGTGGTCGATGGGCACGCCATCGATGGTCTTCTTCTCCCTACATTCATAGTAATGGTGGCCCTTACGGCCACAAGTGAAACATACACCACCGAAGTGGTAGCACTTCCCATACAGATGCTTCTTCTTACATTCAGAATTCGGAGGCTGAGGTTGGGTGGTTTCCATGTTGTAGACTCTGGCCGTTTTGCGATGGCCAAAGCGCTCATCTCGTGGGTGCGTGACTATAGTCTTTCTCTTCCGGTCCAGCTGACTCTGGAATCCTTCTTGCAGACGTGCAGCCTCGATCAACTCTATTAGGGTTTTGAACTGCCGTGAGACTAGGTGTGCTCTAATAGAGTCTCTCAAACCTTTCATGAAGCGGTGGCACTTGGATGCTTCCGATCTTACTAAATCGAGAACGAACCTTGACAGTCTCCTGAATTCTTGTTCGTAATCAGATACTGACCTACTCCCTTGTGTGAGGTGAAGAAGTTCATCTTCTAGGATTGCTTGAGCTGAGGCAGGAATGAAAGCTTCGCAGAATGCCTCCATGAACATATCCCATGGTATGTCCTCTATCTCAAAGTCCGCAAATCTGTTATTCCATTCATTTTCCCACCAATATTCTGCTTCTTCTTGGAACAGATAGGTCACCAGACGAATTGCCTTAGAATTAGGGCATTTAATCAAGGCTAGATTTTCTCCACTAACTTTATCCATGTTACAGTATCCATGGGGTTCAATGCCCCGTTGAATGTGGGAGTGCGAAAATGAAATAAATTGTGTAGAACTCCATCTCCTGAGTTATAGGAAGAAGATCCAGAGGATTGTTATTTGATGGAGAGGATAAGAGATCGTGTCTCCTGCGCTTGTTGTGCAAAACTATCAATTAGGGCCTTTATTAAATTGGCCATACGACTCGATTCTTCAGATCCACTTGACGATGGGATCGTCTTCTTAATAGGAGTGGGAGCAGAAGGGGAACCATGATTCATAGCTGCAGTTAAGATGCAAATTTTTAAAAATTTTTCATTCATTTTCAAGTTCTTTCTCATAAGAGAAGATACATGGATACATCAAAATATGAAAATAAGATAGCAAGATATGACATGAGGAAATTCCTAGGGTCTAGTTACAATACTCTACCTAGAAGGCAGCACAGAAGTCATCATATGTGACTATGTGGCCTTTCTGAGCTAATCTCCTATCGACCCAATACCACCAACGGCTCGCTGATCCCCTTAGTAGGATCTCTATAATCTCCAGGCGGTACCTCTCTGGACAGTCTGTCTCTCGAAGTGCCATAGTAACACGATCCAGCCACTCTTTGGCGAGCGTCGAAAGACTGGTGCCTCTGAATAATGAATGAACCAGAATCTTGTCTAGTACTGCGACTCCTCGGGATGATACTCCATCCACTGTCCTCCTGTAGACCTGACCATCTCGAAGGTCATCTATCCAATAATCGTCAAATCTCCTAAGGTAGAACAAAAATGCTGACGGTGAGTATTCCATTCCCTAAAATAGTTTAACCCATAAACATTTTATTCATTATTCCTTCAAAATTCGTTTAGATCTTAAGATGTCATTTTATATTATCTTCTTATGTGCGTTAAATTCCTAGGGTGTCAGTATCGTAGACATAATTTTTCCCTTCTGTTTCTGAGACAGCTTAGTGAATCTTTTGGATGTTTGCTTCGCACTATACTTAGTAATTGTGATCTTGTCCTATCGCAAAGAACAGATTATAAAGTAGATAGGAACAAGCTCCTTATCTGACACTTTATAATACCTCTCTGATACCAAATGTAGCGCCCTGTCCCATCACTGTGCGCAAAATATAAGTATAATTCATAGATTTGCGGCGGAACGGTGCGCTACTCGGGAACGGTGAGCCATACTAGTAAAACCCATCGTCCTGAATAGGTTTAAAGAGACAAAGCCATACTGAAGGCCACTAGCTCGAGTCCTAAGAGCAGGCTCGAGAGCCAATACCTAAGGTAAGAATGGAACCTTTATCTTAGGTATTAGACTGAGTACGTACACAAGGTATAAGGGAGGAGAGAAGGACCCATGTATGTTACAAAATATATCAGTGTTTCCAGTACTCCGATCACTTCACAATACTATGTATAGTAATATAACAGAGTGCGGAAGCTAAAAGCAAAACATCCAGAATACATTCATCTCAAACAGTAGTAAATATCCATCTCGGAAAAGAAAATAAAAGTACATCCAGAGTTTTATTACAAACCATAATAATGCAGAAATATAAAGAGTCTAGCCAGAATACTGAAATGGACTAAAAAGTAAAAGTAGGTGCTCAATCCCCTACAGCTCCAAGTGCTCCTCCTGAGTCTCTAGGACGTCTCCCTGGCATGTCTCCAATAACTGCTTGGGATCTAGCAAATTGCCAAATCCCAAAAGTACCCCCGTGTTAGATAGAAAGTCTAACACATCGAAGCTAGATATACCAGCTAATCTAAATATAATAAATATGCAAGAACATAAAGTAAAAGTGCAGGAGAAATTGTAAAGCATAAAATAACTGAACTGTAGGAACTAAGCAAAGAAAAACTGCATCAAAACCAAATACTGAAAGTACATGAAAATGTCAGATGCTGAGAAGAACGCTATAAGATTCACTATATGCTACTGAAGCAATGCTCACAGATATGTTATATCATGGTATATCACAGAACTATCACTGAAGGTTTATGAGTCGTACAGTCCAATGTAAGCACAACAGTTAGGAAGTCAGTATGGTGATGCAGATGCACCCTGAAATTCCCCAGTCCGTGTATATAACATTCCGTATCTCATACTGTATCACTGATAACCATGTGTCACAACAGAAGTAATGAGGTAAACTCATATTTATGCTTCATGTTTATGCCATTATATGATATGAATGGAAAATCCTGAAATCTATGAAGAATATAGTAAGAAACAAAAAAAAATGAATCCTAAGTCTCCACTGTGCAGAATCCTGCTAAAAGGATTCTGACTCCAAATCTCTAGATCAATATTTAGTTAAGGTTGCTTGTTCACTCAAAGATCACGGGGCAGGGTGATCATGTACACATATTAAATATGCTGCAAAGATAGGACACAACATTTAGTTTGATTATGCTACCCTAATAAAGCGATCTTCATTAGGATGCAGTATCCGGTGATGGTTTATGTCTCTAATTAAGCATTTAGTCACTAAACTCATAATCACACTTAGTGTCTTAAGGAAGGTAATTCCCCTTTTTACTTAGTTTTATTTAAGCCATACCTATTGAAGCGATCTTCGCCAGGAGGCATTGCCCGATGGCAACTGTCCTTCAATAAAACTAAGGAATGGGTACCCATTTAATACACTCTTAGGATTGATTGATTTATTCTAAGCGAGGTTATGTCCACCTAAGCCCGCAGGATAGCAACAAAGATAAATCTTACTTAGAGTGACTTAACCAATTCATATTATTACTGAGGACCAGTAATATGGGTATACTATACAACACTTACCCCACAATCATGGTCCAATCATATCTATTTAATAGAGCAAGGATTTATCAAGACTACAAGTTTTAGACTAGTAGGTAAGTCCTATACAAGGTTTCACAAGTCTAATATGATTGGGGATCACTTCATATGGATTCTACCACAAGGAGATGTATCTCTTCTAATGTCTTGAGTGATCACTACCATAAGGAGAATAGATCAATCTCTAAGGTGAAGGGATCTCCTATACTTCTACCTCAAGGATTCATACAAGGCTTCCTACCTCATGATATATAAATTTAGGTTTTTTAGATAATTTAAGATGATCTTTATTAAGAGAGCATCCCGATCTCCCCTTTAGATGTTGATATTTGGCTATTAGATTCTGGTTCAATATTAGATTTAAAATGTTTAGATCAGATGATGGGATCATCTGATCACACTTAGACTAAGATTATGGGAACTAAATCAAGCATATTGTTAAGGATTAGATCACTTGTTTAATCAATATGATTTTAATTGTCTTCTTATGTTAGTCTTCTTTCTTAAGAGAAAATCAAGGATCTAAAGTTTAGATTCAGATCAAGTAATCACATAGATTGTTATTAACCTTAACATGTCTAATTCAAATGTTTAGGATCAATAGTAAATTAGATGTATTATTGGAAAATGTTCAATTCACAGTCTTGTAATCAATATAGTTGAGTTAGGGTTGTTATGGTTTTAGATTTGCCTTAAGTAGGTTAGGGCTTGACTCCTTCTCAAATCTTAAGTCAAATCATATGTACATTTAAATATCAATGTAAAATCAGTGGATTAATTATGCATTATTGGTGGCAATCCTAGATCTCGATCAAGTCTTAAAAGATTGATCCATATCTTAGGATTTCTTAAGTTAATTAAGATGTTTAAGATTCTATTGTTTTAGATTGATTCAAGTATACTTAATAAGTTCATGGAAGGTGATTTTATTTCATTTGGTTTACTGTTATAAGCCAAAACAATGATTTAAGTTTAACAAACAGTGTTTGCTTAATGCTAACCAAAACTTAATTCCAAGCAAAAAGGATAATTACATAAGTATAAATCCAAATATTCAAATTATATGAAATTTGGCATGAAAGTCCTAATTAATCATACAAGTAATCAGAGACTGAGTTTGCTGTGATCTAGTGTGTATAAACCCTAAAATTCACTAATTATGATTTGACAAGATTAGGGAATATCTACATTTACAGAGCTCAGAAAAGTATGATACTTGGCACATGCAATCTAATTAACATCTGTGAACTAATGTCACCCTAATCATGCAATTTGGATAAGTAATTTTTCTAATCTTTACTAATTGAGATTCACTGTAATTAAGCAATAATTAAAGATCTAACCATTAGATGTGTGATTTTATTTTATATTTAAGTTGCTGAGATTTTTCTAAATAATTTCATATATGATATCATAAAATTCTAACTAGTGGATTAAAAGTTATTAAGAAAATACATTCTGTATTTTTCTATTGTATTTTCCTAATTTCCTTAAGGAAAATAAATAATAAGTTCTTTATAAATATTTTAAACGGCGTCGGCCCGATCCAAACCGCGCGGGTCGTTCGGGCCTGAAGGCCCATTACTGTTCGACAGCGCGGGTCACGGGTCGACCCGACCCGCACTTTCGTCTTCTTCCCCGTGCCTAGCTCCGACTGAGAGCGATTGGGGTGAACCCTAATCGCCAAAATTCTCAGTCATCGAGCCATGCCGGGGCATAAGGATGACGACTTCACCTTCCTGGGGTCGAGACCAACCCTTAGAACCCAAAATTGCTAACTGGGATGGTCTTATTCCCTTGGACCCTATTTCTCCATTTCACGTGAGAGGAGCTTACAGTGAGGAGAAATTCTCCTCACAAGGGGGCTTGCCAGGGCTGGGGTTTGATCCATTCACCATCAGGGCATAAGCAAGGATCGAAACCCCATTTCAGGAGGCCCTGGGAGGCTTTAGATCCCTGGGGCCTTACTCGGTCCCAGAGTTCTGAAAGACGGATGACTCGATCGATCGATATGATTGGGCGGACCCTCCCAGCGTACCAATTTAATTGCAATGAGTTTGCCTTAGCTAGGGGAGAGTGTGGGGATGGAAATTAGGATGTGGGGTACCTGGTTTAGCTGGTCTGAGTTGGTCTGGATGGCGGAGCGTGGCATGAAGCAGCAGAGGGGCTCTTAAGGGTCCTGAACTCCAGGAGTTACCCTCTATCAGCTGTACGCGAGCTTAGGAGCGTCGGGAGGAGCTTAGCAGAGCAGCAATGGCAATCAGAGTAGGAAATTGGAATTTAACTCCATTCAATAGCAAAGAGCTCCAGAGGTGAGGTCTGAGGCTATTTATAGCCTCAGAGAGGTGTTGGGAGGAACTGCTGGGATGGGGCTCGGCTTGGCTTGGCCTGAGAGCTCGGGTCAAGGGAGCTCTCAGAATTTCCAAAAATGGAGATATTGGGATGGAGAACCCGTCTCAGAGGCCTCACGGGAATGAGGAACCCCTAACGGCAATGTTGAGCTGGCGGGGGAGTGGGGGACAGGCTCTGCTTGTTGGGGATTTCATTTTTTTTTTGTCGGGGGTCTAAGCAAAGCGGAGGAGACGATGAGCAGTGCGGGGTTTACGGTAGCCGTCTGATGTATTGATCGTTGACGCAGAACAGCTCAGATTCTCGGACAGGTAACGGCCAAACGCGGAGTGGGGATCATCCGTCGGATCTGGATCTCTGGATCTGACGAATGGATCGCGCTACTTACTATGGGTGGATTGGTACCGTCCGATCCTTTGATTGAACCGCAGAACGGCCCAGATGGGTTGATCCTGTGCGAAGGTGCGGGCTGCATGATCTGATCCGAGAAATGGACGGCTCAGATCGCACCCGCTGTTTTAAAGATGGCTGAAGGTATATTTGCAATTTTTAATTGTATGGAGCCCTTAAATGCAATTGCACCATTTTAAATTAAATTGATTTATTGCCTAAATGAACTCCAAATTGCACCAAAATTTCACCCTTAGCTAATTTGGGGGTGGGGATTTCAAAAATGCAATCATATTTTAATTCTGAGATCAAAATATTTTTGGTCTAGACTAGAGCATCTAGACTGATCAAATTGTAAATTTTGACTTAGAGAAGCCCAATGGACTTCAAATTTTCTAGGTAGGCTTATTTTGATGTTCTAAAAGTAATGATGCTAAAAATTAAATCAATCAACATTTATTTTGCATGGTTGTTACCTAGGGTTGTTACATTTCCAGGGCTTAAAAATAGGCAAAAATACTAAATTTCTCAATTTAGCTCCGATTGATTCCAAACTTCTAGGGTTATGTTTAATGACCCATTGAGTCTAATGGAATCAACATCAAAGATTAGTTTGGCTTAAGTAATCTGTATTTAACTAGAGTAACAACTAGGGTTGTTATAGCACGTGACATGAGGGTCGGGTCCGACCCAACCCGAGGCAGCCCGGAAGGAAAATGATGATATTCGCGACATAGTGCATAGGACATCAGTTTTGATGGTCCTCCTAATGACGCTGGTGGCTGGCCCACATGCCAGTCAAATGGTCTCAGAGAGACCTTTTGATAGCCACCCGGACCATCATCAGAGACAGCCTAGATGACCGTAAATATCAAACCAAAGGTGGCTACACACAAACCAAGAATGCAGCGTGAGGGAACTGCTCGTCCCTGAGATCACTTTCAAAATTTTCAATTGATGTGCCTCCATTGGATCCTAATCGAGTATAAAACAACTCATAATTGATCGGAATAACCATTTGAAATAAAATTTATACAAATTAAGAATGATCTAGAGAAGGATCGGAGTATCTTAGGCGTGACTTCTCTGAGGAGTTTGATGCAGCCGGGATGAGTCCAAAAGCAACAGACATCTTCGATTCGATCTCTCATGATTCTCCTATGACCTTGGGTCCTAAGAGATAAAAATGAAGCTTTTAATAACATAGAGCGGTGGTGCATGACGCGTGTTAGTGCGACCGTGCGTTTGACACGAGCAGTGCACAGGTGCTACACAAAGAAGGGATAATGTAACAACCCTGGTGTTGTTTCCCATCGATTAATGACCTAATTAACTCTAATCATTTTCCATTAGTCTTATAATATTATTAGGAGATTCCATTTTAATTTTTGTGCAATTTGGAGATCATTTGACAATTTCCAATATTTCTTCATTTTCTGATAATTTTGAGAATGCCTAATTTATTTAGACCTCAGAATAAAAAATAGAGTTTACTATTGGACTCACCACACCCAAATTAGCTAGGGGTGGTATTTTAGAAGTGTTTGGAAGTCATCTAATTTTTCCCAAATAATTTAATAATATTTAAATGCCCATAAAATTAAGATAATTAAATTAACCTCCGATCAAAAATTCGATTGCATTTTTGAGTTTCTCACACCTCAATTAAGTAAGTTTAAATTTTTGGGATTTTTTAGAGTGCGTTTGGTTATTTAATTTTTATTAATAAAATATGCTTAATTAATTATTTAAATAATATAAGTAAAATGATTAATATGAGAATTAAATTATTCAATCCATTGGCTATTTAATTGTAGCCAGACATCCACTGTGGGATGCATAGCATGGGACAGCAGTCCCGTACGACCCAAGCCATTGCGCAGTTATGAACGAGATCAGACGGTATCTATTAACAAAACCACGAAGCTCAATCTAGCTGTTCGATCAAAAGATCGAACAGGCAGCTAGGATCCTTCCATAGTACGTATCCTTCCCGCACTATCAGAGGCATCGGACAAGGACCGTCCGGAGGCTCCAGCTGGATTACTGATTTGTTTTATCCTCCAAGGCCCCTCTATCTCCCCATTTGGCTTACTTCCAGCTTAGCGGAGCTGTAAGAGGATGCTAAGGAGCTGCATGTTGAAGGTGGAGGACTGAATTTGTTCGGCAACCTCTCGTTCCTCAGTTGGAAGTTTTGTGGTGCAAGGTACTGACTCCCACTTCTCATTTTCATTCAATGAGTGTAACAGCCCTAGGGTGTTACCCTAGCTAAAACTAGATTAATTAAGCAAAACCAAGGTTTGATTTTGATTCGATTGGATTCAATGGGTCATTTAAACCTAAACCTAGAAGTTTGAAACCAATCGGAGCTAAATTGGAAAATTTGGTATTTTTCGCTATTTTTAAGCCCTGAAAAATACCTAAATTATTTTGATCTCCAAATTGAAATCTGATTTCATTTTTGAATTCCTCATACTCTAATTAGCTAAGGGAGAATTTTTGAGAATTTTTGGAGCTCATTTGATCCTAAATTGGACTTGGAAAATTTAAGATAAGTATATATTATTTAATTGGATTTATTTAAATTAAAATTAAATAAATTAATTCCTGGGATTCACTGTCGGGACTGCAGCAGATCCGCTGCGGGGTCGCGACAGCGGCGCAAGGCTTTGCGCCCGTAGGATCGCTAGCACACATCTCAGCGCGTTTCGATCCAACGGCTCGCGCCTTCGATCAGATCCGTTAGATCTCGACCATTCCGCGGTTCTGAGATCTGATCTGACAGCTCTTAATCCATCCGCCTAAGTAAATCGGATCCCCCGTTCGATCCCCGGATCAGATCTGATGGCTGATCCAATCCCACGCGCGACCGTTAGATGTCGGGGGATCAGAGCCGTCCCACGTCAACTAACGATCCATTAGACGGCCCTGGCGACCCCCGCTACTGTTCATCTTCATCCCTAGAGGATCCCGTCCCGATAGGAAAAATTTGCGAAAATTCGCTACGTAATCCCTGTCTGCCACTCCCCTCGCCAGGTCAGCTTGACCGTTGGCACCTTCCCGTAAGTGCCCGAGCCTGGCCGACTGAGCCAGGAGGCCTGGACCTTCCCAATTTTGGGAATCCAGGGAGGAGCCTCGGGCCAAGCCAATTTCCAAGCTCGAGCCCCGGCCTCCATGCCTAAGCCCTCATAGAGCCTATAAATACCTCTAGGACTTCACTGTGAGTCCCTTTGTTCATTGTGAATCCCTAATTCCCCAGCTGAAGGCCTGCTGGAGCTCCCTTTCCCTCGGCAATTTCCCAGCATTGGAGAGCTTAGAACCGCTGATAGAGGGCCCATCTGGTGTTCAGACTCCCTATGCACGTTTGCTTAGTCTCCAGGAAGCTCCAGCACACGTCAATTTCCCTCGGCAAGGCCTGTAGTCCCGACTCAAGGTACAGTTTCCTATATTGAAATTTTCTGAAGCTTCTTTCCTTTCCGTCTGCTGGAATGAGCCCTGATTGTCATCTAAGCATCCTTAGCCACCTAGGAAACCCATGTGATTATCGCTTGGGGCTAAGCTAGCTCGAATCGATTCATTGAGCTAGCGGCCGAGCCAATGGCTAAGTCCGACCAAGGACCCAACAATTGGCTGCACCCCAGGTTAAGATAGGATGGGGGTTCGATGTGTCTTGACTCCCTGAACGTGAAGGGATCGAGCCCAGGTCGAATCGAGGCCTCTGTGAGGAGAATTTCCCCCTCACAGGCGGCCTGAGACGTCTTAAGGAAGGACGTCTCGGGTGAGCAGCACCCCATCGATCTAGAAGGATCCAGATGGTGGTTCTTGGTCCAATCAACATGTCTTGCCTCTTGGAACGTGTAGAGATTGATTTGAGCCCCTGCCGTCGCCGGAGCACCGAGAATTTTAGCTTTGAAATTCGCCGGGCTCGAGACCCATCGAGAGGAAGAAGACGAAGTCGTGGGTCCGGGTTGGGTCGATCTTTGACCCGCGCGATTTGATTTCGGGCCGTGGTTAATTAAATAATTATCGGATTGGATTTTTAATAGTTATGAATTTAATTAATTAAGGCCTATGATTCTGATTTAAATAAAAATACAGATTAAATTATTTGAATAACTTTAGTTATATAAATCCAAATGGTATGATCCAATATACCATTTGAATCAAAAAAGTTCAAGGAGTCTGAATATAAAATAAAATCTCAGATCTAATAGTTGGATTTAAAAATATTGGCCAAATCTTCTCTGTTTTTAAATAAATTATATAAAATCATCTAAATATCCAATTTATGTGTTTAAGGGCTTTGATTGCTCCTTGTACCCTAAGAAATAATTCTAGACCCTTAAAATTAATTTTTGGATAATTAGTTTTCTTAATCACTCCTTAATCACCCTAATCAATGATTAGTGAATTTAACCCTAATCAAGCCTCTGAGTTGGGTGGGGATGGTTCTTAATATCATATTAGACCTAGTATAACCTAAGGGTAAGATTGGATTGCCCTAAAGTGCCCTAATTTTACTAACCACCCTAAGTGGCTTAATTAAGTGATTAGTGCTAATTAAGACCAGTTAGGTCATCAAAACCTAAATTAAGGGTGTTTCCCACTTCATTAAGTAATATGAAACACATTAAAATAGATTAGAACAAATTTGGGTAATTAAACCCTAAAATCCCAATTTTAGCCTTAAGAGGGGCATTTTGGTCATTTTGACCAAATTGTGATTCAGTGTTCTTTAAAGATTGAAAAATTTCAGTAAACCACTATAAAGTAGATTGGAAATGTTCTCTAAAATCCTAGAACAATAATAGTGTTAATATAATCATTAATCCATAAGATCTCATTAAATCCTTAATTAAGATACTTATCTTAAGTTTTACTTATAAAGATCATATGGCTTTAAACTCTAAATCTAATAATTGAAATGGTCAATTATCTCCTTAATAATTCAGTTAAGATAACTGAAGAATTAAGTGTTAAAAGAAAAGTAATTGGAAATGTCTAGGTAAAATCTTAGGTTAAGGTCTAAAGTGATCAAAATTCAGACCCTTAGATCTTAAGTAACCTAAGAAGGTCAACATGGGTTTAGTGTTAATCTAGTACTTGGAATTGTCAATTTTAACCTTAATAAGCTCCTTATAGTTAATTATGAACTTGATTCTAAAGAGAATCACAAATGGAAACTCTTAAGTCAAAACTCTAATTAGAAGTCTAAAGTGATCAAACTTCAGATTTTTAGATCTTAGATCTTAGACTTAGATCTTCAATTTGAATTGAATCACCTCCAATTAAAATTCTTTAATGATTGGTTGTTTAATATTTTGAAACCTTCCATATGGGTATAGGATGATTCAATCAATAAGATAATGAAATTATCTTAAAGGTTGAATATAGATCTTAGATTCTCAAGTTCTTAATTGATTATTTTTCTTATAATCAGTAGAATAGCCTTTCACTAAGTTCTTAGTTCCTGAATCCTGCAGCTTATAAGACTCTTCACCTTTAATTTAGGGTGTTAAGTGTGAACCCTAGATCCTTATTAAGATATTACTTATGATTTGGAATTAAACTCAACATAGGGTTTAAGTTTTAAATTCTTAAATCTTGATTTATTTAGTCAAGATTTGGGTAAGAGAGTAAAATATTCATAAATTAGGTCGTTGATTTGCTTACTTAAACAATATAGTCATCACATGATTATTGGATTAGAACTTGTTAAGTTATAATATTTGACTTTAAGGATGTAAATCTGAGATTCTACTCGATAGCTGGATATTGGAGATCCTAAACTTGTACCTTCTCAGAATAATTAGATTTGGTAATTAGATAACAACAGATATCACATAAGTCTAGATTGAGTCTCTTGCTTACTTTGACTAGATTGCTTTTCTTACCTTGATTTTTGAGCCTTATTCCTTGAGCATAATAAAAAAAACTTAGGATATAGATAATACATCCTAAGCTAGTATTAGAATTGCATATCATTCAGTTTTGTCTTGTTTGCAATTAGTAGAATATGTCCTAGCTTAGTCTGCCTCTTCAGTAGTAGTATTGTATAGACTAGACTCAGACCTAGCATATTTGGATGGCTGGGCTCGGGATTGATTAATGGATATTGGAGGCCCTGTATGGCCTATTGGCTGGTATGGCAGTACTATGTCTTAGGCTTATTGCTAATTTAGCTGAATTTGTATTGCTTTTTGATTTGCTTTGCCACATGCTTCAGTGGCCTTATCTTCAGTCTCTACTCGCTTTGCCACATGCCTCAGTGGCCTTACATTTTATATATTGCTTTGCTTTGCTACATGTTTCAGTGGCCTTTCTTTTTCATATTAATCTACATGTTGTATGTATACTTTTATGGCTTAGATATATTTATAAATGGCATGTTTAGGATGCTAGAATTTTATCATGTTCAGTACTTGTGTTCTTTTATACTCAGCATATTTTATTACGATCATAATCATGTTAGGATCATATTTATTTCAGTAGTTGCAGTTATTTTTGCTTTTAGCCTCACCTTGTTTATTTGGTGTTTTGTATGTTACTTCACATACATGTTGCTTGCTATAAATGGATAGTATATAGTATTCCACTTCTTGTATAGATTGTTGTACCCCATAATTTCTTGCATGTTAAAAAAAGTTTAATGGGATATCTTTTAAATATTCTGTTCATTTAAATAGCCTAAAATGTACTTATACAATTGTCTAACTGTAACCTTTTTATTTTGTTGGCTAGGGCCCTAACATTTGTGATACCGATAAATGTCAGATTCAGACGTGTTCATGGGCAGTGTCGTAGAAGAGGAGCAGATTCAGGAGGAGGATCGTGCTGCTGTTGTTTAGTTAGATTTTGCCTTTTTACTCCAGTGAGATTGAGAGTTATTTCATTCTCTTTAAACTTCAGTTTTTAATAATTAATTCTGGATATTTTTTATTTCTGGATTGTGATGAGTTACTATATTGCATTCTCTTTTCCTACTATGTATGCTTGTGAATGTTACTCTATTTTGTATTGCTTCTACCACTTTGATATTTGTATTGATGAATATTATAGCACTTGGTGACAAGTCCTTGGCTTAGGGCAGGTTGGGTTTACCTAACTTTACTTAACTAGGTGATTTGCCATAGTTGGAGCACCGTAGTTCCTTATTATTAGTACGGGGGCCCCACAATAAGTCATTTATTAGGAAGTTTGATCTCTTATTTAAATCAATTGCTATCCCACTGCAATCCAACTCGATATCGAGCGATGAAATTACCCTTTTAATTTTAGGGTTTCTGTCAAATCTGCCTTTAGGAACCTAGGGCATCATCTGGTAATCTATCCCATTGATGCCAAAGGTCAATTCAAGGTTCATTAGATCCACCTCAATATTTACTTCACACCGGTATGCGGTTCATCTCGAGAGACCCTCTGAATCGGCCATATCCTAAAACCTTAGCCGCGCCCATTTGTTCCTCTTTCGGGAAGATATGGTTTGAGTTGCTGTTGTCACGGTCTGGGTACTTTTATTGGACCGGGCCGGTCCATTCATTTTGAACCGCGTTAAAACCTAGATCCTTCTTTGATTCCGGGGCGACATGCGCCGCTCTCTGGAGCTGACGCGTGTCTAAACGGTATGCTCAGATTTCGTGCCAGCCGCCTCCCCGAATTTCATAAAATACTGATTTTCATGTTATAAAATTTTGTGTCATCAATTTCCATGCCATTTATTGCTGTGTACTATTAACCAGATGAATTAATCATTAATTGGTTATTAATAAATTTTAATTCTTTTATAATTTTAAAAATACTTAACCAAACTCTATGATATTATATATCATTTTGAGTGCAAAAATACGTAGAATCATAATATGTAGTTAAATTTTTATGTTTTGACAAATAGTTTAATTAGTTAATATTTAAGATTAATTAATTAATTATAAATTAATATTCATCATTTCATGTGACCTAATTTGATCATTTAATGTCCAAATTAAATGATCAAATTATCCATTTACTCACAAAAATATGAGGAATAATAATATAAAATTAAATGTAATATTTAAATGTTAATTTTCTTAATCATTTTTTAACCTTAATTAGGAGTCTTAAAAACCCTAAATTTCAAAGGTGGTCTAAATTTGACCTATTTTGTATCATTTTTCTCTTTAGGATATAAGAATTTTAATTATATGTAAATAAATTCTATTAGATAATAATTAGTGATTTTAGGTTGTTAACTCTTAATTAGGTATTATTGTGATAATTCTAGTTTCTTAGATAGCATGTTTTAGGTATTATAAAACCCTAGGATAGCTAAGATGTAACATTTATTATTCCCCATATAAAATTATATAACTTATGTTTGAGCTTAGTTCTCATTTTCTGCTTATGTGAATCAATTTCAAATTTTCTTGATTCACCATTCAACCCTAAGGTAAAAAAACCCTAAGATTGATTTAAACTTAATTTATAGTTAATCTTTAGAATCTATTAGTTACACCCATTAAGTGTAGTTAACCTTAATGCCTTTGTAATTATAAATTTTTGAATCAACTAGATCTAACCTTTAGTAATTAGATTATAACTTAATTCATTCATCCTAATCTCTAAAGCCTTCTCTTGAATGTTTTAAGAGATTATAATAGAAATTCATATTTTACTTAGGGTAGTTTAAGAATCCTATTGAATTATTTAAACTTTAGCTATTAGGATACTTAGAACTTGTAGTTCTTAACTCCTATCATTTGCTTATTTTAAACCTCTCATTTTATTATAATCTAGCTAGATTAGTATTTAATTGGTTAGATCCTTCAATCTATACCCTAGTTAGAGAACTTCAATAAATTAATCTTAACTTCCAATTTCTTAAGTTAGATATTTTCTTAATCTCAATCTCATCTTACTAGACACCTAAATCTTGATTTAATTATATAATTGAATCTTATAGTTTAGGATGTGAATAAGAACTAGTTTCTAATTGTATTAATTATTTTGTCATATCATATTAATTAAATTGAAACTAACATTTTCAAAATCCAAATTACTACTATATTTATATTAACCTGAGATCAATATCTCAAAATTAATTTGGAGCTCAATTAGCTATAATTATTAAGTAGATTATTAAAATTAGATAATCTTGGATATCACTTAGTTGTGATTATTGAATTTCCTTGAATACTTACTTAGCTTTAAGCCTTATTCATTTAATAATTCATATAAGACATTGTGCATGAATAAAACTTTCACATTAAAATTAATAAGGGTTTATATTTATGGATTAGCCTAGGGCAGGCTAAAAAGGAGTAATAAGGAGACCTCACATTCTCAGAGGGTAAATGTGAGTGTTATAGGTTTTGACCCCACTTTTCTTTAGATGTTAAATAGGCATGTTTAACTCCTCTCTTCATTCTGTATGTGCCCGTAGAATGATTACAGATTATAATATCTTCAATTAATTAATATGTGAGATCTTCTTCAATCTTATAGATTGTTAAGAATCATCATAGCTTATAGCTATGTTATTTTCTATAGTTCTAAACTAAGTGAATCTTAGACTAATAGTCTAAGATCTTCCTTTAATTTATATACTATGCATTTTCTATGATTTAGTATTGTACCTTATTTATTTATAGTTTACTTAGATTACAGTGAATGTTGTTAAGATTACATTTAAAAGTTCACTATCTCTTTTCCTTACTTAGCATAAGTTCATTTGAACATATACATGCTTTACTTCATGTACTTTCATATGAACTTTAAGTTCTTTCTAGTATATTTATGATGCTTTTACCCTTATTTTATTTGCAGGCTAGGATGCTCATTTAAATGAGTATTCTAACTCACTGTCTTTTTCTTACTTACTTTTCTGCACTTGTATGCTTACCTTTTTGTACCTATGCATGTGCTTATCTTATAATCAGTAGTGATATCCAATTAAATAATAAAATGCTTAGCCCAATCTTAAAATATACTTAGACTATTTAGTCTATCCAGATTTTTATTTCTTGGCTTTGCCCTATCATATTTAAATGTCAAAAATGTGATATATCAGGTGCATTTGGAGGCTAGTGGAGCTGGACCAAGTGCTAAAAGCTAGTTGCTTCTGCTTATAATATAATAAAATATAGCTTATAAATATTTGCAAGTGAGCTTTAATTCTTACTTTTATTTAAGTTTACATTTGGTTTGTAATTAATGCCATTTACTTTACTTTCACTATTCTTATATTGGAGCTTAGTTTTATATTTAAATGCTTATGATGAATGAATGGATGGATGTAAATGAATGAATATGAATGAATATTAATTAAGTCATTAGTTGCATATTTACTTAGAATGTTGATTGGAATTAGTTGTATACTAAATTGCTTATAGAATTGGAAATTAGTTTCATATTTAAGTTGAGAATCTTTTACAATCTTCATGTATGTAATAAATGTTATGAATTGAGCATACCTTTGGATAGATAATTGTTATACATATATTTTCTCACTTAAAATGTTTAGAATTGGAAATAAGCAATCCCATGTAACGGATTGACTTTACTTTAGAATTGGAAATAAATAATCACATGTAACAGATTTACTTTATATTAGAATTGTAAATGAGCAAATCCTATGTAATGGATTGGCTCTATATTAGAATTGGAATTAAACAATCCTATGTAATGGATTGATTTCATGTTAGATTTAGGTTGTCTTTTCTTTCAATTATAACTTCCATTAGAATGGACGTCTTGTATGTCTACCTTGCAGGTGTTTCTTTAGCCAAATTATAATAGAAACTCTGCTAAAATTTTTAAGAAATTAATAACTTAGAAATTTTATTGCAAACTGTATACTCATGTTTCACTTATTAAATATTTAGAATTTCATTTTTAGAATTGCAAGTATTCACATAAATTGCTTTTAAATTACATTTTCACATGTTATAGCAAGTATTGTGTCTTCATTTGTATTATAGATAACACAATATCTAATGAATTGGGTTAGTTTCCTTCTAATCTAGTATTAGGTATTGTGCTGATGTATCAATGTTGAGTTAAGTAATTCTCAATATTGGGGTCATCACAGATAATCGGGACCATCCGATCGAACGATGAGGAAACACCATTCCAAAAGAGATAGCGGACCCGACCTAATTGTGTATGGCAGGTCCGACGAAAACTAAAAGGCGGGTCCCACTGCCGAAAAATATTAATTAATATTATATTTAGATTTTTACCTAAATTTAAGAAAATAATTGGTTTCTGAAAAATTCTAGAAATTCACCCCTAGCTAAATGAGAGGAGAGGAACGCAATGGCGAAGTCAAAATTTGATTTCAACAAGTATTTAATTTTTCATATTTTTTTGGGGTATTTTTAATATATTAATATTTTTGACAAAAATCCAATGACTTCCAAATGCTTTCAAAACATCACCCCTTAGCTAATTTGGGGGGAATGAGCGCAATGTCGAAGTCAGATTTTTTATTTGAGGTCAATTTATGTAGGTCATTTTCCAAATTATCTGGATTTATAGAATTAAGGTTGGTCAAAAGGACTTCTAATTTGGACCAAAAGATCTAGGTGTGATCCTAATGACTTATTAAAAGTGTTAGAAGAAAATCAAGACTTGGTTTAGTCCTAACTGACTAAGACGACACCTTGGGTTGTTATAGAAGCTCACAAGCTCCTAAGGAACCGTAGAAGAAATCTCAATTTGCAAGCTAAGGTACCTACCATGGAACCTCCCTTGTTCTCCAATGATTTAACTTAATGGTTGCTTTAGATTTATTGCATATGCTTATTGTTTAACTTTAAGAACATACCTTTGAGTGATCAAAGCTCATTTTGTCCATTAATAAAATAGTTCTGCAAGTAGGATTTCTGTATACTTAGACCTAGGGCATCATTATTTGCATTATTAGAGTGATCATTTTGTGTTTATTTTTGTACTAATGGAAAGGTCTCCGAAATACTTTTCCATTGATATATGGCACCGCACTTGAAGTGACATGAATCGAGAGTATTTAGATGCCCTAGGTGGGACTACCATTTTTTGTCCGTGCAGAATGTTTGTCGAGCGCTACAATGCACCGTAGTGCCTGGCTCTCGGCCAAGGGGCGCTCCAGTGCACTGCAACACCCGTGTCTTGGGAGATCTAGCATTGTAGTGCTTGAAAGCTCAGCATTGCGCTGTTGCACCTAGCTCTAGGCAAGGAGGGCACTACCGTGCACCGTAGAGTAAACGCATGTCGTAGCGCGCTGTAGCCCCTAAAATGTTGTAGCGCGATGCAACACAATAGCATGCCACAACGTGCCAGAGTGCCTTGCTCTTAGCCAGAGAGATCTGCAGTGTGCCATAGTGCTGCAGTGCCTAGTTTCACACAAACTTTATATTTTTGTAATCTGTCGACTCCAGAACCCTAATAACATAAGAATATTAAATTGGCTGCAAGATTAAGGATGATCTCACCAAGATTATTAACAATAATCAAAGTGGCTTTATTCCTGCTATGAACATCAAAGAAAACATTCTTGTTGCTCAAGAGTTAAGTTTGGGTCCAAAAATGAGCTAAATACTTAAGGAAATAAGTTGTAGGTGTTTCCAAGGGAGTTGATGTTTCAATTTTTTATAGTGGCTACTCCATTGCAAAGAAGAAGAAAAGCTCCTAGAGGTCTTGAAGAGTTTTTAAATTTAAAAGGTAGCCTAAGGAAACTTTATTTACTTATTATTGTATGTCGATAACATGTTAATAGCTAATTCAAATTAGATAGAGATGGATCACATGAAGGATCAACTGCCAAAGAACTTAGAATTGAGGAACTTGGGAGAGGCAAAGAAAAAATTTGGAATGAAAATCTGTAAGGACAAAAGGGCAGGAAGGATTTGGTTGACCTAAAAGAGGTATTTATAGAATTTCTTGAGGTAGTCCAGGATTGTTGACTCTACAAAGCCTAAGAGTAAATTTCTAGCATCTCACTTTCACTTATCTGCAAAATAATGTCCAATCACAGATTTTGGAAATGAAGAAATGCACTCAGTGCCATATGCTAGTGTAGTTGAAAGCTTGATGTATGTTATGATTTGCACTAGACCAGATTTGGCTCAAGTAATTGGTGTTGTGAGTGGATATATGCATAATTCGGGGAAGAGAACTTTCAAGTAGTGATGGGGATTTTTTGGTACTAGAAAGGAACAATTAGTGTTGGCCTATTATTTTAGACATAGTTCTCAATAGCTGGCTAATGTGTTGGATATATGGATTCTCATTATACTAAAGATTTGGATTAAAGATGATCAATGACTAGTTATGTATTTACTTTAGCAGAAGGTCTAGTAGGGTGGAGATCAACTCTGCAGTCTACTATTTCCCTATCAATGATAGAAGCAGAATATAGAAAATTCACTAAAGCTCTTAAGGAAGCTATTTGGATGAGGGGCTTGCTAGAAGATTTGGGTGAAAAGGAAAAGAAGGTAGTGGTTCATTGTGATAACAGAGCACTATATTCTTAGCTACTAATCTGGTCTGTCGCGCACATACAAAGCATATTGATGTCAGACATCATTTTGTTCGAGATGTTATTAAAGAAGGTGTGATCTTACTGATGAAGATTGAAATTGAAGATACTCCTACTGATATGATGACAAAGGTGCCCATAGTTCAAAAGTTTACCCATTGCAAAACCTTGGTGAATTTGGAGAAGCATATATAGTCTCTTAATTTGTTGAAACTATGAACGACTTAATTTTATTTGAAGGGGATACATAGGCAACCAAGTTGGTGCAGTCGCATTGATAGAGAGCTTAAAAGAGTCAGCTCTTATGTGGAGCACATGAGATCTAAGATGAAGATTTTTTTCAAGAGAAGCAGACCCTACAACGCACATAAATTGATATATAAAAAAGTAACATGGTTCATTGTTGATCTATTTTTAGTTTGATCAAACAACTGCTGGAACAGGGTTGTCCGATATCGGGAGGCATAAGGAGCCTATACTGATATTCCTTTGAGGGAGCAGGTATAGAAAGAAGTTGGGATATATAACACAAAATAGAACTCCCATTTTCCTTAATTTTATACTTGCCCAATAAAATCATATTTTAAGCCAGATATTAAATGCTAAAAATTCTATATTTGTACTTATAACATCAATTACTTTTATGCTAAAGTTTCAGTGCAATTAAAATAAGTTTGTAGGGATAAATTTATACTGCTTTTTATTTATTATCAAATAATTACTTATTTTGCTTATTATTTAACAATTGTAAAGTTGACATATATCAGCACTTTGTTTCACAACTCACTAGTATTCAAATGCTCACACTTTTTTGGAATCAATATTGGCTCATTTAAGCTCATTAAACTAGGTCTCCAAATGAAACTCATAATTCTTCTTAGGTTACGATTCTTCCTTAAACCTTAGGAACTTTCCATGGGATTTTGATGCAGATTTATATTAGAGTTCATTTATTGGGCAAATAGATTACACATTGGATGAAACCTTGGTTTTATTAGATTTTAGATTTCATCTTTTATTTTGATTATTTTGTATTTAACCTTAGTCTAAGTATAGAGATCAATCTTATTAAGCATTACTTTGCTTAATAAGATCGCCCAAACTATAGAACATGAGAGTTAGGATTAATCCTTTATCCTTAGTCCTTAGAACCTATTGGATTAAGGGGTTAAGCCCCAATATTTGGAGTTTAACTCTTAATTTATCAAACTTATTTTGTAGTAATCAAGATTGGCATGGGTTATTTAAAATTATTAAATTAGGATGTTTGATTTATTACTTAAATGGGAATAGGACTTAAGCACGTTTGCCAAACTAATTACAGTGGGAGGTCAAATGTTCACATTTACCCTCTCTAAAATGTAAGGTCCTATTTTAAGCGCTATCTTTCTTGTTCAAGTTTGCCATAAGGAATTACCCATAAAGTATTATGAAACTTTTTATTTATGCACAATGATTTTGAATGAATGTTCAAGGAAAAAGGCTCAAAACAAAGAAAGTATTGAATAAATTTTAATAAGTGTAAGCTATGTGATATCTTTTTTGTCATTTACATTTTAATGATCTACTTAATAATTAAAGCAAATTGAACTCCAAATTGAATTATAAATATTGATCTTTAAGTTAATTTAACTTAATAGTAGAAGGAAAATAAGTTTAAGAAGTAGTATTTTCATTTAATTGAAGTTCATCCAATATTAGTCCTATATTAACCAAATCAAATTGATTTTTGACTAAAGTTAAGGATAGTAGTAAGGATGAGTACTGTTTATAGTTTGCTAAGCAAATGAAAGTATTAGCTAAAGGATATTTTATTAGCTTCATCTAGTAAACTTACCAACTAGAAAGTATCAAATCAATTCAATCATGAAGTTATCTAAGATTAATTGATATTGAATATTTTAATATAAGGAAGAAAGTATATTATATCCTACAAGTAATAATTCATTTGTAGTTGTAGGAGTTTAGAAATCTATAGTTTGTAAAGAGCATAAATGGGAACTATTGTCCTCAATTTAGATTAATTGAGAACTAATTGAAAGAATTAAGACTATTGGGATATATGCTAATTGTCTAAAAGATTATTTGAGCATTAGTCTTATTATTGGTTCTTTTAAAGAATTTTAACTTAGCAATTGAAAGTGTTAAGCTAAATTGAATATAAAAGAATTTAAGGGATTCTTAATTAAATCTTACATGCAACTAAAGGGGGAGTGATACTTGTAAAATATAAGAATAAAATTCCAATTCTAAATTTTTTGGCATAATCTCTTTTGTATTTGCTCAAAATAAACGCATAAAACATAAATATGCAAATCAATCCATTACATGGGATTGCTTATTTTCTATTCTAATAATTTCAGCATACATAATGAACATCAATATATAAGTTAATCCGTTACATAGTATTGGTTATTTCAAGTTCTAATAATTTTAGCATTTCAAAGAACATCAATATAGAAGTGAATCCATTATAAGGGATTAGCTATTTTCAGTTCTAATAATTTTAGCATTTATAAAGAATATGAATATATAAGTCAATCTGTTACATGGGATTAGCTATTTCCAGTTTTAATAGTTTCAGCATTTATAAAGAACATCAATATATAAGTCAATCCATTATATGGGATTGGCTATTTCTAGTTTTAATAATTTCAGCCTTTCTAAAGAATATCAATATATAAGTCAATTCATTACATGGGATTTACTATTTCTAGTTCTAATGATTTCAACATTTATAAACAACATCAATATATAAGTCAATCCGTTACATGGGATTGGCTATTTCCAATTTTAATAATTTCAGCATTACTAAAGAATATCAATATATAAGCCAATCCGTTACATGGGATTGGCTATTTCCAGTTCTTATAATTTCTATGTGAGAAAAATCATATAAAACAATTTGCTAACCTAGGATTCACACATCCTAAATCAAATATTTATGAAAAATAATAAAAGATGCAGTAACTAAATTAGCAATATAAAGGAGCAGCATCATTTGACTTAATATGCAAGAAATAATGGCATTAGGTTCAGCAATTCAATTGATATTAGCTTATATGTTAACCTGCAAAGAGTAACAGTATTTAGTTTAGCATTTATATATAAAAGAAACAATAATCATTTAAATTAAAATCGAGCACAACATTTGTTTCTTACAATGTATTTAATAATAGTAGTTAATTTAATTAAAACATTGATCTCATATGATCCATTGATCTCTCATTTATATAATTGGCAACATATGATTTTAATAAAAGAAGTGACAACATTTGATCCCATACGATCTCATTGATCTTACTTTTGAATAAAAGGCAACATATGATTTCATTTAAAAGATATGGCAATGTTTAATCACATTTGATATCATATTAAAAAAATGGCAGTATTTGATCACATTTGATCTCTCATTATAAAAGATGTCAGCATTTGATCACATTTGATCTCATATTATAAAAGATGGCAGCATTTGATCACATTTGATCTCATATTATGAAAGTGGCAGCATTTTATCACATTTGACCTCATATTAAAAAAAGATGGTAGCATTTTATCACATTTTATCACACATTATAAAAGATGGCAGCATTTGATCACGTTTAATCTCATATTATAAAAGATGGCAGCATTTGATCACATTTGATCTCATATTATAGAAGATGGTAGCATTTAATCACATTGATCTCACTTTAGAATAAAAGACAACATGTGATTTCATTTTAAAAAAATGGCAGCATTTAATCACATTGATCTCACTTTAGAATAATAGGCAACATATGATTTCATGACAATATTTATTTCATATTGAAATAATGGCAGCAATTATTCTCACATTACAATGAATGACAATATTTGATTTATGACAACATTTGTGTCATATTGAAATGATGGCAGCAATTATTCTCACATTACAATAAATGACAACATTTGTAATCTATTTTAGTAATATACCACAACATATAATCAGCATGTAAAGTATAGTGATACTCATTCAGCATTATGAAATGCTAAAACATTTTATTTCAGTAGATTGCAATCTTTACAATAATAATGAACATTATTTAGCCTCCCAAGAGAAGATTACAATAACTATTACAGAAAACTTTATTTCAACATGTGGACAAAGTAGCATTCCAATTTAAAACAAGAGAAGCAATATATATCAAGGCTAATGATTAATTGAAAGGACTTTCATTTGCAATATCTTATACTCAAAGTGTAGCTCATAATTTATTTGTTTTATAAATTGTTTGAGAATACCAATATTAGGTGAAAAGTCTGAAAAAAGGAACTAAGGAAATTATATAGCTTTAATTTTCTTAGGATTATAGTTGTAGGGAGGACTTTAATCTGTAAAAATCATTGTGAAAAGTTGATCTATATAGACAATACTTACTAATACATCTAATGTTTTTCGTCCTATATGCAGTCCAATTCGAACACAATTTTCTTAAGTATCGTTTATAGTGATTAAACAAATAAATACATATTACTTATTACAATTTGCATATTGTAATTTAGCTTCATTTTAACATTATGAAGGGTAATAATTCATCATTTATATTCAGTAAAAGGATAAATTAAAACCAATTCTAAAAGGTTAATCTATAGTTAAGGATGTTAAATAACAAGGCCTAATTTTGCAAGGTATGAAAACATTAGTCCATAAAAACTAAAATAAATGAAAGTGGAGACATCTTAAGGATTCAAGCTACATAACAGACATTACGATTTAATTACACATGCCAAAACCTTGCAGAATGGAGAAGGAAGTACAGTATGTTATATTTGACATTTCCTTTCTTTTCATTCTAACGATATTGAGGTTTGATCGAACTCTAAAGAGTTCGATCGACACTATATCAAAGTTATACAATTAAATTTACATGGCAATTAACAAATTATAGAATAAAAAAAAAATATTACATTCTTGAGATGGACGAAAAGGAGAAATCCAAAGTTCTTTCCCAATCAATTAGGGAAATAAAATTGGTTCCAAGATTCAAAAAAAAAATAGAAGAATCAAATTTTGGAATTTAAAGAATTCATAGGTTGTAGATGAAAGTGGTACCTAGTAAGGTTCTATTCTTTGAGTGGCTGTCGGAAATAAGGGATTTAGGGTTTTGATTATGGCCAATCCTTGCTGAGAAAGACTTGGCTTCACACCGGTCTTTTCCAATCCTTGGCAGCTTGCCTTAGCAACGAATGCAAATGCCGAAAAATGGAGAGTTGGGGATACGAAAGGAGGATAAGGCCGAAGGGAGCAGCTGGCGCATGCGTACACCATCTGGTCCGATCACAGAGCACAATCGTTTTCTTTTATAAAGGCGTACAGGGATTAAAACAAGTCATTCGATTGTCTCTTGATCGAATGGTAATCTGTTAAGCATTCCATAATTAAGTGCAGTCGTTTGATTGCCTAATTAATTCTCGATGGGTTAGATTTAGGCGAATGGTATTCCGTGATAAACCTCATACAGCGGATTAGCGTGATTTCAATAGTGTTGTCGTTGGATATTTTGCTTATAAATCTTTAAATTAATTATTAAATGCAATATAATATTAGTGGTTTATCTTATTTATTTAATCAAATTTAAATATTCAAATGCACTCTGAAAAATCTTTAATTTTCACTATTACCTAATTGAGTGGTGTGGAGCTCAAAAATGTAATCAAGATTTTGATCGGAGGTATATTTAATTTGCCTAATTTTTTTGTGCATTAAAATATCATTAAAATATTGATAAAAAATTTGACGACTCCAAAACACTTCCAAAATACCACCTCTAGCTAATTTGGGTGTGGTGAGTCCAATAGTAGACTTCGTTTTTTATTCTGAGGGCTAAATATATTAGGTATTTTTAGGATTATCAGAAAACCAAGAAATTTTGGAAATTGACAAATGGTCTCCAAATCGTATGAAATTTGAGGTAGAGACTCTTAACACTATTATAAGAATAATGGAAAATGTTTGAAGTCAATTATATCACTAATTGACAGGTAACAACATTAGGGTTATTACAAACTCTCCTCCTTAAAAAGAGTGTCGCCCACGACACACAACAACTAAAATACATAAATGTAAATACTAGAAGGAAGTCTTACTAAAACTTAATTGAAAATACAAAAAATATGATTACCTGATTAATGAAATAACTCTGGTAATTTCTTTCGCATATCCTCCTCTTTCTCCAAAGTGGCTTCTTTATCAAAATGATTTTGCCACTGGATCTTGATAATAGGAATACTGTGATTTCTTAATTGATTAAAATCTCTTCCCAGAATTGCTATTGGCTTAACAATGAATGTTAGACTGGGTTGCAGTTCCATCACTAGTATCTAAACATGCTGGCTAGGATCTAGCAAACACCTCTTTAGTGATGAAATGTGGAACACATTATATACAATCGAGAAGTCTTCTGGCAACTCGAATTTGTATAATGATGTTCTAATTCTCTCAATCACTTTAAAGGGTCCTAAGTACCTAAGACTCAACTTTCCAGAAATACTGAATATTTGCAAACCTTTTATCGGACTAACTTTAAGATAAGCTCTATCACCCACTTGGAACTCTAACTGACGATGACGGGCATCATGATATTTCTTTTGCCTATCCTGAACTGTCATCATATTACGTTTAATTAGCTGAACTTTCTTAGTGGTTTCTTCTATTAGTTCAGAACCATAAAGTTGCGAATCTCCTACTTCAGTCCAAGTAACAGAAGTTGTACACCTCCTCCCATAAAGAGCTTCATAAGGAGCCATACATATACTGGAAAGATAGCTATTATTGTAGGAAAACTCAACAAATGCTAGGTGATCTTCCCATGATCCTTTGAAGTCAATAACACAAAGGTGCAAGAGATCTTCCAAGATCTGATTAACACGTTCAGTCTAACCATCTGTCTGGGGATAAAAAGCAATACTCAACGCTAAATTCATCCCCAAGTCTTGCTGAACAACGGACCAAAATCTGAAAGTGAATCTACTTTCTCTATTAGAAACTATACAGTTTGGTGTACCATGAAGGCGGGTGATCTCCTTAAGATAAAGCTTAGCTAACTTCTCAACATGATCGGTCTGACAAATAGCTAGGAAATGAGCTGATTTAGTGAGTCTATCGATAATCACCCAAATAGAGTCAGAACTAGATCTACTCTTAGGCAAACCTACAATATAGTCCATGGAGGAATTGGATCACTTTCATTCAGGAATGCCTAAGGGTTTAAGAAGTCCACCAGGCTTCTGGTGCTCGGCCCTAACTAAGGAATAGGGATGGCACTTGGAAATGAAAATGGCTATATCCCACTTCATGCCGGACCACCAAAATGATTGCTTGAGATCTTGATACATCTTGCAACTACCAGGGTGTATAGTATAACCCAAATTATGAGCTTTAGACAATACTTGTAATTATAAGTTCTTAGGAATCTGCAACCTAGACTTTTGGAAAATCACGCCTTCGGCATCAAGACGTAATTCAGGTCTCTTGCCACTATTAATATCATAAACTAATTGAGAATAAGAAGAATCTTCTTTCTAAGCTTCAATTATTCCTGATCGAAGAGATGACTCAGACTGAATAGTACATAACATATTGCACAAATCAGCTGATCTGATCGGCTCTAAATTCAATCTTTCAAAGTCCTTGACCAAAGAATTGTTGCAACATAATGAAGATAAATTTGCCTTACGACATAGGGCATCAGCTACTAGATTAGCTCTACCTGGATGATAAATTATTTCTAAGTCATAATCACAAATCAATTCTAACCACCTATGATGATGATAATTAAGTTCTTTTTGAGTGAAGATGTACTTTAAACTCTGATGATCAGTGAACATCTCACATTTAACTATATACAGGTAGTGTCTCCTACAAGTTCTAGATCATGGACAAGATAGTTTCTCTCATTTGTCTTTAATTACCTTGAAGCATAAGCTATGACATGTTGATCTTGCATTAGAACACATCCTAGTCTTACCTTAAAGGCATCAGTATATACTTGAAAATATTTTCCATCTTGAGGTAACATTAAGACTGGAATGCTTCTTCACAAGCTGGGTTCCATATAAAGGGAACTTCTTTACGAGTTAACTGAGTTAATGAAGATGCTATTAGGAAATATGCAGGTACAAATCTTCTATAATATCCAGTTAGTCTTAGACAACTACAGATTTTAGTTACAGACTTAGGTTGTACCCATTCTTATATAGCTTGTATCTTCTTTTGGTCAACTCTAAAACCTTCAGCATCTTTTACATGGCCTAAGAATGCCACTAAGTTGAGCCAAAATTCATATTTCAAAAATTTAGTGTACAACTTATATTCTCTCAAAATAATCAGGACAACACGAAGATGATCCATATGATCAGCAACTGACTTGGAATAAATTAGGATGTCGTCAATGAATACTATTAAAAATTGATCGAGGTAAGGCTTCAGAATGCACTGCATTAGGTCCATGAAAATAGAAGGGGCATTTGTTAGTCCAAAAGACATGACAAAAAACACAAAGTGCCCATAATGGGTCCTAAATGCAGTCTTAGGAATATCTTTATCCTCAACTCATATCTGATAATATCTTGTTCTCAAGTCAATTTTAGAAAAGACTTTTGCTCTAGCTAATTGATTGAACAAGTCATCAATTCCTGGAAGAGGATACTTGTTCTTCACCGTCACCTTATTGAGTTCATGATAATCAATACACAATTGCATGGATCAATTCTTCTTCTTAACAAAAAGGACAGGAGCTCCCCAAGGTAATATGTTAGGGAGCACAAAACCTTTTTATAACAATTCTTTTAATTGTTCATGAAGTTCTTAAAGTTCTTTTGGTGCCATCCTATATGGAGCCTTGGAACTAGGTTGAGTTCCCAGAATTAGCTTGATAGAGAACTCTACTTCACTCATTAGAGGTAGTCCAAGTAATTCAATTGGAAATATATCTAGGAACTCTCTTACAATAGAGGTATCCATTGGTTTCCTTTCTTCTTCCTCTTCAGCAATTAAAATTACTAATGCAGTAAAGCAACCCTTACTAATGAGGTGCTTGGCTTCACGAGCATTTATTAATGATGCCATTAGGCTAAGCTTGCCTATAAAGACTTCTGGTTTTCTCCTTACTTGAAGGGAAATTTTCTTTCTATAGCAATCAATTATATAATTGAATTCCTTTAGTCAATCCATTCCTAAAATCATGTCAAAATTGACAATCGGCATAATAATATGTTTGGAATGAAATAATTGATGGCTAATTGGGATGTCTACCAAACAGAATTTATTTTCTGGCATCTCAGCACCTGATAGCATCTGCACTTTCAATGCATTATCTAGGTTGAAAAGTTGAAAGTTTAGGGAAAAAGCACAATTCACTGATATGAAAGAGTGACTAGCACCCTTATCAAAGAGAGTTTCACATAGCTGATTCTTAATTAACAAAGTTCCTATAATAGGAAGGAAAAGAAAATTCAACTACTGCACATGAAATTAAAAGCAGGTAGTATAAGAAATAATTGTATTGAAAATGAAAAGCATTAAGTGAAGTTTTAATTATTAAAACATACCAATCATGATGTCGCTTTCATCTTTAGTGATGGAAGTAGAGAGAGCATAAACTCTGGGCATGGCTGAGGATTGTACAACAACTTTGCCCTGTCAGCACGATTAACTTGCCCATGGCTTTGGGCTTGTGATGAGACTTTATTCTTATCATGAATATTCCTACCCATAGGAGGAGCAATTAGAGTGGGGAGCGGAGCCTTACTGCTATAGGGAGTGGGATTCTGCACTTGCTGTTAATGATTTATCTTCATTCGGTCAACTGTGAAAGTAGCATGATAGTTCTAATAATAATGATTTGTTCTGTCGCATATATAGCACCTATTCCCCGAGTGATAGCACTTGCCATACGGGTGTGGCCCATTGCACTTGGCTGATGAGCTTCCCTGTTGTTCTTTACCTTCTTACATTTGGAAGGCTTTCGAACCTTGAGTATGACTCCTTTTGTAAGAGTCTTAGCATTGTGGTGAAGGATGAGGTTGTTTTTGCAATTCAGATTGAGCTTGGTGGTGCTCGATCATTTTTGCGCCCTCTAGCAACTTTGGGAAATTATCGTGATGTAAGGACACTAAATGGCTTTTTATCAAGTTCCGTAAGCCTTTCAAGAAATGATCGCACCTTGCCACTTCAGTGCAAACTATCTCTGGTGCAAAATGAGAGTATTTTCTAAATTCTACCTTGTATTCATGAACTGTACGATTTCCTTGCGTCATTTGCATGAAATCATCTCCAATAATTGTCTGGGCTGAAGGAGGAATGAACTCATCTTTAAGAACTTGTTCGAATCCTCCCAAGAAATATATTCTAAGCATGTATCAGAAAAGCGTGCCTTCAACTCACTATCCCACCAAAACTCAGCCTCTTCCTTAAAAAGATGAGTGGTTAATCTTATATTCTCACTCTCCGGACACTTTATACTTTGCAATAGCTTCTCTACAGCACTAAACCAATTGGTCACCTCCATCGGTGAGGCTTGGCCATTAAAAGTAAAAGGGTTTAAGCATAGGAAAGCTAGTAGAAAGGCATCTACTACTGGGCCTGGGGTAGGTGGTAGTGGAGCATGAATTGCCTTGGAAATAGGAGCATGAGTTTTCGGTAATGCAAGATAAGGAGGAAGCAGGACTTGAAAAGATTGCGGTAGGATAGGAAAGGGAAAGGAAAAATAGGAAATGGTTGAGAAGGATTGCATGTGGAAGCTATCCTTTCAGCTTCCCTTGTCTGGGCCTCTATCATAGTTTTGAATAGCCCCTTAATTTGCCTCATTGCTTCTTGAAGAGATGGGCTACTCGGTTCAACATCCTCAACAATTGAGGAAGAAGGATCTACTCGATCTGGATTCATTCTATTAAATAATAAAAATGAAAATTTAAAATATGCAGAAAAAGAAAAACTTTTCATTAATATTCAAAATTTGAGATATATTAAGAAAAGTACATAAGATCGAAGAGAAAGAGCAACTAAAATGTACAAACTACTATAAAAGTTGCTTGAAAAGAAAACTAATTAATTATTTACAAAAATTTTATAAAACATAAATTAAAAGTTAGTGTAAATGGGTGCACAATGAAGATGTCTACTGGCTCCTATAAGGATGGTGTGGGCATGATCCCACCAACCTTGGGCATAGTTATCGAAGAACTCCTCTAAATTTGGAGACGTATGTGATCGGGGCACTCTATGGTAGTGATGGTATTGGAGACCCTTAGAAGCCACTCTCTTGCTAATTGAGGGATGCAGTCTCCCTTGAACACACAATACTTTAATATGTTATCTAGTACTTCACCTCCAGCATTAGACACTTCCAAGTAGAGGTGCCCATACTTTGAGCCAAAGCCGTTGTCATCGTCCCAATACTGAAAGAACTCTCTAATGTACTTTCTTGACTCTGATTCTAGATTCTCCATCTAAGAGTCATTTAATTTAGATTCAAATAGAAGGGAAATTTTTTAAGAAGTTCTTTAAGAGCTTGAAGTACTTTGAAAGAGTACATAGAATTGTATGAAAATTGAAGTTACAAGTCACAAGTGACTATTAAAGGAGCTAGAAATATATTATAACTTTGACTTTAAATTAATTCATTATAGAATCAGTTACATATATTCAAATAAGATTTAAATTAATTATCAATTTTAAAGATCGTTCACTTTCCTAAGGTGACATTCTTTAAGTATTTTTACCTTTCTGTATTATTGCCTTAGATGAGTGGATAACTATTCTAACTTAACATTCTCAACCTTAGATCTGATACCAACTGTAATGACCCTAATAATTGGATAGGAAATTAATTTAAACATTGGAATGTTACCTTAGCATCCAATACTTGATTACAAGAAAATAATTCAAGTATAAATTCTAAGTGGCCAAGTCACTTTATGAGTAGTTGTTAAGTTAAAATAAGTTATATAATTGAATGCAAAAGAGGATATATGATAAGGAGATACATGTAAATACAACATTGAAAGTATTTATAATACAAGCAATTAGAATAATCCACTCATTTATCCCAAACAATTATAAAATAGTAAACACAACACAGATATTTAAGAGTAGGTAAAAGTAACTTAAGCAAACTGAAGTAGTTTATAATTTAATTATTATAAATATTTTAAAAGTAAGACTAAGAGAAAGTAAGTAAGTCACTCTTTCACTTGTAATAAATGCAAGTAAACATTTTAATTAAGTGGAAGCAAAGATTTTTTGTAAGCTCTTCAAGTGCTTGGGCCTGCATTACCTAAATCAAAGAGCTCTTGATCTATCATATTTTGGTATTTAAATATGATAGGGCAAAGCCAATAAAAGAAAAAGCGTAGTTAGACTAAACAGTCTAAGCATATTTTAAGATTGGTTACATTTTAAAGTTAATAAGATATCACAAACATAATTTACAATTTAAACTAAGCATCAGAGCTATAAAAGTAGACAAATATGGAAAAAAGAATCAAGCATGACTGTAAAAGAGACAGTATGATATAAGCTGAGTAAGGCTAGAAACTACAATGTGCATTTAAAGTAAAACAAAATGAAAGTAATACATATTCAATGAAATTTAAGCTAAGTAAGCAATGAAATACAATGAAGCATTAAATAAAATTAAGTAACATACACTATATTTTAATTAAATTGTAAGTAAGCTAAACATAATACTGTAAATAGAGAGTGTAAAGCATGGGAAATAAAGAAGTATCTTAGACTCTTGATCTAAGACAAACATAGTCTAGTACAATGAAAAGTAAGCATAACGGAATAGTTATGAAGAGATAGTTAAAGAACTCTTATATTATTAGTTGAAGTTATATTCAAAAGCTATCTCATTCTGCGGGAGTATTCAAGAGAATAGGACGAGGAGTTAAGCACGTCTGCCTAACTAGATACAGTGGGAGTCGAACATTCATATTTACCCTCTCTAAAATTTCAAGTCTTATTTTAAGCGCTATCTTTCTTGTTTAAGTTTGCCACAAGGCATTCCCCATAAAGTCTTATGAAACTTTATATTTAAGCACAATGATCTTGAATGAATGTTCAAGGAAAAAGCTCAAAGTTATGCAAGCATTCAATAAATTTTAATAATCTCAAACTATGTGATATCCTTTTTATCATTTACATTTTAATGATCTACTTAATGATTGCAAATTGGACTCCAAATTGACTTATAGATATTGATCTTTAACTTAATTTAACTTAATAGTAGAAGGAAAATAAGTTTAAGAAGTAGTATTTTTATTTAATTGAAGTTCATCCTATACTAGTCCCATATTAACCAAATCAAATAGATTTATGACTAAAGTTAAGGAAACTAGTAAAGATGAGTAATGTTTATAGTTTGCTAAGAAAATGAAAGTATTAGCTAAAAGATATTTTATTAACTTCATCTAGTTAACTTACCAACTAGAAAGTATCAAACCAATTCAATAATGAATTTATCTAAGATTAATTGATAATGAATATTTGAATATTAGGAATGAAGTAAATTATATCCTACAAGTAATAATTCATTTGTAGTTGTAGGAATTTAGAAATCTATAGTTTGTAAAGAACATAAATGGGAACTATTGTCCTCAATTTAGATTAATTAAGAACTAATTGAATGATTTGAGACTATTAGGTTATATGCTAATTGTTTAAAAGATTATTTGAGCACTAGTCTTATTATTTGTTCTTTTAACAAATTTTAACTTAGCAATTGAAGGTGTTAAGCTAAATTGAATATAAAAGAATTTTAAGTGATTCTTAATTAAATCTTACATGCAACTAAAGGGGGAGTGATACATGTAGAATGTAAGAATGAAATTCCAACTCTAAAATTTTTGGCATAATCTCTATTGTATGTGCTCAAAATAAACACATACAATATCATTATGCAAATCAATCCATTACATGGGATTGCTTATTTCCAGTTCTAATTATTTCAGCATTTATAAAGAATATCAATATATAAGCCAATCCATTATATGGGTCTGGCTATTTCCTGTTCAAATAATTTCAACATTTTTAAGGAACATTAATATATAAGTCAATCTATTATATGGGATTAGCTATTTCTAGTTCTAATAATTTCAGCATTTATAAAGAATATCAATAAATAAGTTAATCCGTTACGTGGAATTGGCTATTTCCAGTTCTAATAATTTTAGTATTTATAAAGAACATCAATATATAAGTCAATCCGTTACATGGGATTGGCTATTTCTAGTTTTAATAATTTCAGCCTTTCTAAAGAACATCAATATATAAGTCAATTCATTACATGGGATTGGCTATTTCTAGTTCTAATAATTTCAGCATTTATAAAGAACATCAATATATAAGTCAATCCATTACATGGGTTTGGCTATTTCAAATTCTAATAATTTTAGCATTTCTAAATAACATCAATATATAAGTCAACATGTTATATGGGATTAGCTATTTCTAGTTCTAATAATTTCAATGTGAGAAAAGTCATATTAAACAATTTGCTAACCTAGGATTCACACATCCTAAATTGAACAATTATGAAAAATAATAAAAGATGTAGTTATTAAATTAGCAATTTAAAGGAGCAGCATCATTTAACTTAATATGCAAGAAGTAATGGCATTTGGTTCAACATTTCAATCGATATTAGCTTATAACTTAACCTGCAAAGAGTAACAGTATTTAGTTTAGCATTTATATATATAAGAAATAATAATCATTTAAACTGAAATCTAGCACAACATTTATTTCTTACAATGCATTTAATGATAGTAGTTAATTTAATTAAGATAATGTAAAGGATAGTATTAGATCCCATATGATCCATTAATCTCTCATTTATATAATTGGTAACATATGATTGTAATAAAAGAAGTGACAACATTTGATCCCATACGATCTCATTGATCACACTTTTGAATAAAAGGCAACATATTATTTCATTTAAAAGATATGGCAGCATTTAATCACATTTGATCTCATATTAAAAAAATGGCAGCATTTGATCACATTTGAACTCACATTATAAAAGATGGCAGTATTTGATCGTATTTGATCTCATATTATAAAAGATGGCAGCATTTGATCACATTTGATCTCATATTATAAAAGATGGTAGCATTTGATCACATTTGATCTCATATTATAAAAGATGGCAGAATTTGATCCATTTGATCTCATATTAAAAAAAGATGGCAGCATTTGATCATATTTGATCTCACGTTATAAGAGTTGGCAGCATTTGAACACATTTGATCTCATATTATAAGAGATGGCAGCATTTGATCACATTTGATCTCATATTATAAACGATGGTAGCATTTAATCATATTGATCTCACTTTAGAATAAAAGACAACATGTGATTTCATTTAAAAAAAATGGCAGCATTTAATCACATTGATCTCACTTTAGTATAATAGGCAACATATGATTTCATGATAGTATTTATTTCATATTAAAATAATGGTAGCAATTATTCTCACATTACATTGAATGACAATATTTGATTTATGACAACATTTGTGTCATATTGAAATGATGGCAGCAATTATTCTCACAATACAATGAATGACAACATTTGTAATCTATTTTAGTAATATACCACAACATATAACCAGCATGTAAAGTATAGTGACACTCATTCAACATTATGAAATGTTCAAATATTTTATTTCAGTAGATTACAATATTTACAATAACAATGAATGTTATTTAGCCTCCCAAGAGAAGATTATAATAACTATTACAAGAAACTTAACTTCAACCTGTGGACAAAGTAGCATTCCCAATTGAAAATAAGAGAAGCAATATATATCAAGGCTAGTGATTAATTGAAAGGACTTTCATTTGCAAGATTTTATACTCAAAGTTTAGCTCATAATTTATTAGTTTTATAAATTATTGGAGAATACCAATATATGGTGAAAAGTATGAAAAAAAGAACTAAGGAAACTATATAACTTTAATTTTCTTAGGATTATAGCTGTAGGGAGGACTTTAATCTGTAAAAATCATCGTGAAAAGTTGATCTATATAGACAATACTTATTAATACATCTAATGTTTTGCATCCTATATGCAGTCCAATTCAAACACTATATTCTTAAATATCGTTTATAACGATTAAACAAATAAATACGCATTACTTATTACAATTTGCATATTGTATTCTAGCTTCATTTTAACATTATGAAGGGTAATAATTCATCATTTGTATTCAGCAAAAGGAAGGATAAATTATAACCATTTCTAAAACTAAAATCTATTACTAAGGATGTTAAATAACAAAGCCTGATTTTGCAAGGTTTGAAAACATTAGTCCATAAGAACTAAAATAAATGAAAGCGGAGACATCTTAAGGATTCAAACAACATAACAGATATTACGATTTATATACATATGCGAGAACTTCGCAGAATGGAGAAGTAAGTAATGCATGTTATATTTGACATTTCTTTTCTTTTCATTCTAACGATATTGGGGTTTGATCGAACTCTGATGAGTTCGATCGACACTATATCAAAGTGATACGATTAAATTTACATAGCAATTAACAAATTATAGAATAAAAAAAAATGATTGTATTCTTGAGACAGACTAAAAGGAGAAATTCAAATTTCTTTCACAATCAATTAGGGAAATAAAACTTGTTCAAAGATTCAAAAATAAAAAGAAGAATCAAATTCCAGAATTTAAATAATTCATAGGATGTAGATGAAAGTGGTACCTAGTAAGGTTATAATATTTGAGCGTGTGCTTTCTTTCTGCTTAGAACTCATTACAATGTTGTAATAATACAGATATTCATTATATTTTCTTATACTGCATACTTTATTTTGAGATACATGTTTTTCTATTTTTGCATTATAGTTTCAATGGATGTAAGCTTATTATTTCTTTCTTCCGCACTCTGATAATTAAGCATGTTCTTTAGTTAATGGTTGACCCAGTACATTGTGCACATCCTTCTCTTATTAGTGAATTGGGGATTATAACCTAATATAATGGTAAGCGAGTGTGGCACCCCAACCTCACTATGGTCTTATTAACTCTTAAGTAAACTTGATTACAGTGAAGTGGTTACCAAATGACAAGTTCCGCATTTATAGTTAGATTAGGCATTCATTCTAGTCCAATATAATTAAGAAAATTATTATTTACAAGAGTATTTCACTAAATGATAAATACAAGAAATATATTCAGAGTGCAAAAATAAAATATAAATATCCTTTCCATCACAATATAGTAAGTAAAAATATACAACTAATAATAAGTGCAGTAAAAGAAAATATAAAATAAACATGTATTATTACAACACAATTAAAGAGTTAAGCAGAAAGAAATAAACACTCATGCTCACAAGTAAGGAAGTAAAATGAGCAAAGGAACTAAGGCTCTCTAGTAGCACGATCCTCCTCCTGAACCTAGTCTTCAGAAGGCTCCACAACCTGAAATAAACACTCATTCACATAAGTAAGGAAGTAAAATGAGCAAGCAACCTAGCATATAAACAATTAAACAAGCTAACATCCTAGCACATGATGAAATAAACAAACGAATATTTTAGCACATGAATTAATAAATAAACTAATATTCTAGCACATGAATAAGCTAGTAATCCATTAAACAGTAAGTAAGAAAGTGCTGAAATACAGTAAATACATAATTGAACACTACTGTGGCTAAACAAGCCACACGAACTAAAAGTATGCAAAATCTCACTTAGCCTTTTGGACTAAGGCTGAAAAATTAAATTGAAAATATATAAGTACACCTAAAACTATTACTATCATATCGGAAGAGGGCTAAACTAGCCTATTGAACCAAAGAGTCTAACAATACCATCCTAGAACTCCATAAGTCTAGGCTTGGTTAGACTTGCTGAAGACAGGCAATATCATCCTAGCCAAGCATAGGCCTAGGCATAGCCTATAACAATAGCAAAAGAACTGAACTAAAAGGCAGACTAATTAGGTTACATTCTACTTGTAATAACCCTAGGTTGTTACCCTAGCTAAAACTTAATTAATTAAGCTAAACCAAAGTTTGATTTTGATTCTGTTGGATTCAATGGGTCATTTAAACCTAAACCTAGAAGTTTGAAATTAATCAGAGCTAAATTAGAAAATTTAGTATTTTTGGCTATTTTTTAGCCCTGAAAAATACCTAAATTATTTTGATCTCCAAATTGAAATCTAATTTCATTTTTGAATTCCTCATACCCTAATTATCTAAGGGTGAATTTTTGGGAATTTTTGGAGCTCATTTGATCCTAAATTGGATTTTAAAAATTTTAGATAATTATATATTATTTAATTGGATTTATTTAAATTAAAAATAATTTTTATTAAATTAATAAAACCAGGATTTGCTGTCGGGACCGCGGCAGATCCGCTGCGGGGTCCCGACAGTGGCACACGCGTTTCGGCCACTCGATGTGTAAGCATGCATCTCAGCGCACTAGATCCAACGGCCCTCATACCGCGCGCCATGATTAAATCCTAACTGCCCGATTGACAAATTAAATCAGACGTTCGAGATCCTCTCTGCGGTTTCGTTAATCAGGGACCACATCAGACCGTCTATCACCAACAGCTTAGCGGATCAGATGGCGGAGACGTGTCCGAGCACTGTGGATCATCTTCCTCACCTCGCCTATCTGCATCTGGTCCCCTATAACAGCTAGGATCCTTCCTGTCGTATGGCAGTTCAGGAAATTCACCGAATTTCCTCTCCTGCCCTCGACGTGTTCGTCTGGCCGGCTACCTTCTCCCCAAATTGCCCTTAGCCGTTGGCCTAAGCCATTCCCTTCAGCCCAAGCCTTCTCCCCATTTCCATGCCTTGGACACCACCCCCAGAGCTCCCCTTGGCCTATAAAAACCTCTGGAAGATAATAGTGATCCCCTTTGCTCACTGTGAACCTTCAATTTCCCCAATTGAAGCCTCTGGAGCTCCCGTCTTCCTCGGCGAATCCCGGCATTTTCCCAAAGTGCGAACCGCTGATAGAGGGCTAGTCTGGTGTTCAGACTCCCTGGAAAGCTTCGTCTGCACTACAGGAAGCTTAGGCACATCTCAATTTCCCTCGGCTTAGCCTACAACCCCGAGTTGAGGTACAGCTTCCTCCATTGAAATTTTCTGAAGCTCTTTTCCATTCCTGTCTGTTGAATGAGCTCTAGATGCCGTCTAGGTTACGTTAGCCACCTAGGGAACCCTATGTGATTATCGCTTGGGGCTAAGCTAGCTCGAATCGATCGTATCAATTGATTGAGCTAGCGGCCGAGCCAATGGCTGAGTCTGAGTAAGGACCCAGCAATTGGCTGCACCCCAGGTTAAGATAGGTTGGGGGTTCGATGCGTCTTTGCTCCCTGAATGTGCAGGGATCGAACCCCGATCGAATCGAGGCCTCGTGAGGAGAATTTCATCCTCACAGTCGGCTTGAGATGTCTTAAGGAAGGACGTCTCGGTCGAGTAACACCCCGTCGATCCAGAGGGATCCAGATGGGGGTTCTTGGTCCTATCGACGCGTCTCGACTCAAGGAACATGTAGGGATCGATTTGAGCCCCTGCCGTCGCCGGAGCGCCGAGAATTTCAGCTTTGAAATTCGACGGGCTCGGGACCCGTCGATAGGAAGAATACGAAGTCGCGGGTCCGGGTCGGGTCGGTCTCTGACCCACACGGTTCTGATTTTGGGCCGCGCCTAATTAATAATTATTGGATAGCATTTTTAATGATTGCAAATTTAATTAATTAAACCCTATAGTTTTAATTTAAATAAATATTCAGAATAAATTAATTAAATAACTTTAGTTATACAGATCCAAATGATATGATCCAATATACCATTTGAATCAGAAAAATTCAAGGAACCTAAATATAAAATAAAATCTTAGATCCAATGGTTGGATTTAAAAATATTGGCCAAACCTTCTCTATTCTTAAATAAATCATATAAAATCATCTAAATAACCAATTTACGAGTTTAAGGGCTCTGATTTCTCCTTGTACCCGAAAGAACAATTCTAGACCCTTAAAATTAATTTTTGGATAATTAGTTTTCTTAATCACTCCTTAATCACCCTAATTAAAGATTAATGAATTTAACCCTAATTAAGCCTCTGATTTGGGTGGAGATGGTTCCTAATATCATATTAGACCTAGTATAACCTAAGTGTAAGGTTGGATTACCCTAAAGTGCCCTAATTTCACTAATCACTCTAAGTGGCTTAATTAAGTGATTAGTGCTAATTAAGATCATTTAGGTCATCACAACCTAAATTAAGGGTGTTTCCCACTTCATTAAAATAGTATGAAACACATTATATCAGATTAGAATAAATTTGGGTAACTAAACCCTAAAATCCCAATTTTATCCTTAAGAGGGGTATTTTGATCATTTTGACCAAATTGTGATTTAGTGTTCTTTAAAGATTGAAAAATTTCAGTAAACCACTATAAAGTAAATTGGAAATGTTCTCTGAAATCTTAGTGCTAATGTGATCATTAATCCAAGAAATCTCCACTAAATCCTTAATTAAAATACTTAGATCTTAAGTATTCCTTATAAATGTCCTTTGGCCTTAATCATTGAATCTAATCATATAAATAATTAAGCATTACATTAATAAGTTCAGTTAAGATAACTTTAGAATTAAGTGTTAAAAGAAAAGTAATTGGAAATGTCTAAGTAAAACCCTAGCTTAAGATCTAAAGTGATCAAAACTCAGACCCTTAGATCTTAAGTAACCTAAAGAGATCATCATGAGTTTAATGTTAACCAAATTGCTCAGAATTGTTAAGATATCATCTTAATGAGTTCAATTACAGTGATTATAAGCTTAGGCTTTCAAAGAAGCATAAATTAAAGCTCCTAAGTTAACATTCAGTTTAAAGTCTAAAGTGATCAAACTTCAGATCTTTAGATCTTAGATCTTAGACTTAGACCTTCAATTGAATTAAACCATCTCCAATTAAAAATTCTTTAATGATTGATTGTTTAATCTTTTGAAACCTTCCATGTGGGTATAGGATGATTCAATCAATAAGATAAGGGAATTATCTTAAAGATTGAATATAAATCTTAGATTCTCAAGTTCTTAATTGATTATTTTATCTTATAATCAGTAGAATAGCCTTTCACTAAGTTCTTAGTTCCCAAATTTTCCAACTTATAAGATTCCTTACCTAAAATTTGGGTGAGAAGTGAGAAACCTAGACCCTATTTAGAATGTCACTGTGGATTTCAGGATTTGAACTCAACATGGGGTTTAAGTTCTAAATCCTAAAATCTTGATTTTCTTAATCAAGATTTGGGTAAGAGAGTAAAATATTAATAAAATTTGGTTGTTGATTTATTTATTTAAACTATATAGTTGTCTTGTAATTCTAGATTAGAACTTGTTAAGTTCTAATATTAATCTTAAGGTCGTACATCTGAGAATTTACTTGAGAGCTGGATATTGGAGATCCTAAGCTAGTAAATGTCTCAAAATAACTAGTTGGATAAATTAGATAACAATGGATATCACATAAGTCTAGATTGAGTCTCTTGCTTACTTTGATTAGATTGCTTCGGCATACCTTGTATTTGAGCTTTATCCCTTGAGCATAATAGGAACACTTAGGATATGGATGATACATCCTAAGTTAGAGTTTGTAAAGCATATATCATTTCATTCAAGTTTTTGCAGTGCGTTTAGTTAGTAGATTAGGTTCTGAGTATAGTATTGCCACCTCCAGTATTCAGTATAGTATGGAAGTTACCCAGCCTCTGAGAGGAATGAGGATGGCCTATAGGCTGGGTATTTTGATGATTTTTGGGTTGGGGTGCTAGTGCTATAGCTTAGGCCTATTGCTACTTTAGTTCAGTTCAATTCAGTTTGTATTATTTTGCCACATGTTTCAGTGGCTTTTACTTGCAGTTCAGTTGGCTTTACCACATGTTTCAGTGGTTTCTTGCTTTAAGTTTTATTTGCTTTTGTCACATGTCTCAGTGACCTTGCTTTATATTAATCTGCATGTTGTGTGTATGTTCTTATGAATTATATAAGCATAAATGGCATGCTTAGGATGTTAGATTTTCTGGATTTATTCAGTACTTGTGTCCTTTTATAATCTGCATGTTTACTGTGATCATAATCATGCTAGGATCAGATTTACATTATAGACCAGTCACTTTTGCTTTGAGCTTTACCTTAGTTATTTTTGATGTTTTGTATGTCCTGTTACATACCCGTTGATCACTATAGATGGAAAGTTTATAGTGTTCCTTTTCTTGTACAGCTTGTCGCACCTTTTAAATGCTTGCATGTTAAAATAATTTAAATGTGATATCTTAAATATTCAGATCATTGATTTAGCCTAAAATGTACTTAGACAATTGTCTAACTGTAACCTTTTTCTCTTTTTGGCTGGGGCCCTGGCACTTGTGATACTGACAAATATCAGATACGGAGTTGTTTGTGGGCAGTGCTGTTGTTGAGGAGCCAGTTCAGGAGGAGGACCTTCCAGCTGCGGTTTAGATAGTTTTGCCTTGTTTATTCAGTGATGAAGAGAGTCTTTCATTTTTAGTTATTCATTTCAGTTTGTAATAATTAACTTTTTGGATGTACCTTACTTTCCGCATATTTCAAGTTACTGCTTGAGTTCTTTTCCTTACTATGTTGTGTATGGATGATTGTTTTATACTTTGCTTCCGCACTCTGTTCTATACATGTATATTGATGTATGACTCTCAGTTTTCAGGACAAGTCCTTGGATTAAGTAGAGTTGGGGTTTTGCCTAACTTTACTTAAGTTAAGGATTTGCCACAGTTGGAGCACCAGACTTCCTTATTGTCAGTATGGGGTCCCCACACTACTAAACTAAAAATCATGAAAATGAAAATCATCTACAAAAACATAAATGATGTTTATGAAACTTAAATTTGACATATGATATTCATCAAATATCCTATGTCTATCAATTATACTCAAGCATAAAGCTCAAATACAAGGTAAAAAAGGCATCAAAATTTCAAACTAAGCAAGAGACTCTACTAAAGCACAAGTGATATCAATTATTGTCTAATTATTTGTTCTATCTATTCCAAGTTACACAAGTTCAGGATTTCCAATTCTCACTATCAAGTGTAACTTAGGCTCATAACCTTATAAGTTGAAAATATTAGGACTAGCTAGGTCCTAATTTGATTTAATCATATTATCTATATAAGTTAAATAAGTAAATCAATCAATCTATTTTGGTGATTTAAGCAACCCAAACCTATCTTGATTAAGACAAATTAAGATGGAAGGATTAAGAATTTAACTCCAATTATTAGGGTTTAATCACTTAATCCAAAGGTGATCGTAAAGGCTAAGGCTTAAAACCCAAACATCATAGATTAAGGATTAAGGCAATCCTATTAAGTAAAGTAAAACTTAATAGGATGGATCTCTAATCTTAAGTCAAAGGTTGAAAGATCAAATAATCATAATTAAACTATTAAAATCAATAAACTAGTAAAATTAAGGCTTCATCAATTGAGTAGCCCAATTTATCCAATGAATGAATTCTAACCTAAGTCCTATTCCTAATTATAAGGAAGGAAGATCTTAATAAACTAAGATTAACACTCAAGCACTAACTTTAATTTAATTTGATTGAAAATTTTAGAAGACCTAAGGGATGATATGATGTGAGTAGAATCTCACATCATAAAGATTAATTTGCTTAGAATTTACTTAAGATAACATTTAGGGTTTTATTTGGAAATTTGATTAATAGCTTAAAATAATATGAATTAAATTCTAAATTACTTCATATACTGATTTTAATAATTAAATTATGAATCTAAGGTTTAAGAGCACTTAAACCTAAAATTTAGGCAAAATAACTATTTTTCATCTACTAAAAGGTCTAAAAAGCTACTTTTTGATTTAGCTCTCCAAATTGGAATTTATCAAAGGAAATAATTACTTACAGTCTAACATGAAGATTGACAGTAAGTACACCCAATTTGGATAATTATTAAACCTTGTGAGCTCAATTTAAGGAAATTGACTCATAAGGGCAATTTAGTAATTTTACTTAATAAAGTCTAAAACATTTAGTCAGTTTATTAATGATTACTGTTCAAGAATCACATAGAGTCAAAGAACACTTTATTCTGAGATCTAATGATTAAGTTATGAACAACTCAATTTTAGAGTTTATTTATGAAAATTTAGGGTTTTAAGAATATGTCAAAAACTTAACTTTTTCATTTGAAGTTCAAATTCAGCAAACTTATTGAGTATAGCTTCCATATCACCCACCGAGTACTTTAATTAGGAGTAGACCCAATTTGGACTCCTTTTGGTTAAGTATGACCTAAATAGGGTTAATATGATTAGTGAAATTAATCATAGAATCACTAATCTAATCACACCACTAGATTCTAATCTACTTTATGAACTATTAAAAACTTAAATCACTCAAATTGGATTACTAAATATGTTAATATTCTCTAATCAAAATTTAGGGTGATTAGGATTAATTAAGGAATTTAATCTCAAAAACTTAAATTATTTTGCAATTTACTATTTATTAAGTCTTCTTGATCAAAATGGTATATTGGAAGACCTAATTTGGAATTCAATTGACTAAGTTATCATCAATTGAAGTTTATAGGGTTTAAGGGATAATTAGAGAAGGGTCCTAAGAGTGATTAGGCAAAATACACACTCAACAGAATAATTAACACTATTAGAACATTCCTAGGAGTCTCCTGATTAGAATGAGACCCAAATCAGATATATTTGGGTGAGTCTGTGCAAAGTTATGATAGTTTAAAGTTTTGAGGATATTTAGATAATTAATTGGGGATCCTAAATGTCCCTTGGTGAAATATACACTATGCTGGAAAATTAATAGTGCCATACTATTCCTTGATTTTTGCTGGTCAAAATGGCATGTAACATTGCTATTTTCGGATCATTGGATTCACAATTATGAGAGAATAAAGTTTTAGCATTTTAATTAATTCAAATATTCCATTTAAATTAAATTAAACCTTACTATTTCAATTTAATTTATTTAACAATTTATTTAAATCGACGGCGAGCCCCACAAAATTGCTTCAGTAGGAGAGGCGGGTCCCACCGGGTGGCATGCGTCAGCGCAACAAAGGAAGAAAGGACGGCTGGCGGGCCCGCGCCTTTCACTCACAGAAAGAGGGGGGTGCCATGCTGAAAGGGCGGCTACGCAAACGCGGGCTCACAAACATGTTGGCGACTCGAAGGCACGTGGGTCAGACCCTGGTCGACCCGGGCCAACCCGGTCCGACCCGAAAGGTCTTCCCTTCTCGTTCGGCTTCAACTCGAGCGCACACAATTAGAACATGTAATTTTGAAGTCAAGATGGCAACGATGATTCTCGAACTGCATGGTTATGTATGGAGGTTTATGAAGGCTATCCATAGATGGGTAGATCGAATACGGAGGATGCCAATAGCTCGAGTTAAGTCTAGCCCTAAATCCTAGGGTGCGGGAACAGGACGGCCGCACTATATACGATTGTAGATAGGTTGCTAAATTAAATCGACTGAACTTGTTAAGATTCGATCGAATCTGCACGATTAATGATCCAATGCATGAAATAAAGACTGAATAATTCGAATGAAAATTATTGATGGATTAAGGAGAATGATGAGTACCTGAAATGGACGGTTGGAAAAAGTTGGAGTTCAATCAGTGGTTTCCTTTGACTTTGCAGGGTTCAATTTGCATAAACGTGCAAGCTTGGGCAATTGAGGGTTTTAGTCATGCCTTGAACGATGCTCTTCATCGGTGGGAGTAGCCATGAATCCTCAAGGGCGCCGCGTGCAGGGTTCTTCGATGGGCGGGATAGCGAAGAAGGAAGAGATGCACCCACCATTCGATCTGCGATCGAACGATCGAGATGCGTCAGCCGATTCGATGACAACAGGAAGACGGTGCGAAGAAGGGTAGACGACTTTGTGAGAGCATTTAAATAAATAATATTAGTAAAATCAATTATATTGATTTCTTTAATTAATTTTTAACTAATAAGTCGCATCCCAAAAATTCCCAATAAACCACCCATATCTAATTAAGAGGTGAGAAATGCGACGGAGAAAACATATTTTTATTTTGATGAGTATTTAATTTTCTCATTTTCTGGGGTATTAAAATCTAACGACTTCTAAATGCATCCAAAATATTACCCCTAGCTAATTTGGAAGTGATGAATGCAATGAAAATATCGAATTTTTTATTTAAGGTCAATTTAAATAGGTGAAGTTCTAGGGTTTCTGAAATTCCCAAAATCAGGATTTGATCTATTTGACTCTTGATTTGGACTAGGTATTGGTGGTAAACTCCTAATGACTTTATTAAAGTATTAGAATCACAATCAGAATATGATTTAATCCTAATTGACCTAAGTAATAACCTGGGTTGTTACAGTGAATGATTTGCCAAGTGACGATCACCCCAACCTACTTGTCTGGGCTCGGGTCACCACACCTTTGCTCTATTTTTAATAAAATTATCTATAAATTTATTGTGTTTAGGATCAAGGATGCTCCCACCAAGCATATTAAAAACAATCAAAGTAGCTTAATTCCTGATAAGAACATCAAGGAAAACATTCTTGTCGCTCAAGAGTTAATTTACATTTTTAATAAGAAAACAAAGGAGGTTACAATGTTGCTATGAAAGTTGATCTAGAAAAGGCGTATGTAAAACTAGCTTGAACTTTTTCCTAACTTCTCTAAGGGCCTTTTTTGTATTTATTAAAAAATGCCTTCATTCAAAATATTGACAGTCTCATCGTGAATGTTTAATTCTCAGTAATTATTAATGGATGTACTAAATGTTTCTTCAGATCTAATAAAGGTTTAAGACATGGAGATTTGTTATTCCCTATTAAGTTTGTTATTTTTATGGATAATTGGTCAAAAAATATCAATCTGAAATTTAATTGGAGTTAAATACATGATTGAGATATAAATAGATTAAAATGCTACTTGCTTATTGATGTAAACACATAATCATTAAGTTTTTGAAATAATACCTATTATTTAAGTTCTTCAATAATGGCATTTTGTTCTGCTTTAACTAAAAGCTTAACTGATAATGCAAAATATTTTAAATATAGTATCTGATGAAAAGGATGACTAAAACTGTACAAAGGGGACATTCATTATTCACCATCAACCATCTCTTGATGTAACCCTTGTTAAATAAATGAAAATACTATAGAGTTATCATCGTTTCCTCTAATTGTATCTCATGATATAGGTAAAATTAAAAGATAATAGCTAATTATTGCATTGTTAAAATAATTTAACTACAACTAAATTGAAAATGAACACATCTATATTCATAATACCTAACAAATGGTGCCTACCTCTTACTCTGTATACTCGTGTGGCCTAAACAGCCAACCAAAAATATTTACTTGTTTTTTTTTTAAATCAATCCCTTTGGTGCCATTTATCATCTGTAGGCACCAAATTTTGCAATTCTAAAAATAATAAAAATGAGCATGCTCATTAGAATAACATTTAAAAATGGATTGAATGTATAAATAAAATAAAATTATTATAGATCTATTTACTTGTATTTGCGATATTTTTGAAATAAATAGATGTGCATCGTAAAACACATCTATCATTGAATGCCAATATGGATGAGTCTAAGCATGTCGACGCTTATATGGTGTACCATATCATTTATAAAAGTAAATTTTAATATTGTTGAAACTTGGTGAGTAAGAATAACAGATAAGAAGTATCGTATAATGGCAGTTGAATGAGAAACAAAACTGTGTCGGGATGAAAAGTGGTGCGTCAGCAAACACAGGAATCATTCCATACCAGTTTGGATTAGCGCATGCATGATGACGGTGGCGAGGGTAGATCCCAACTCCTAAAAATTTTTATAAAAAAGTTATGAAATTGAAAACATTGAGATAATAAGCTTTATTATAAATAGAGAGAGTGACACACAATAAGAAGATAAAAATTTGAGTACCAAATGGATTGTAATTGATGCCCTAGAAAAAGATGGGTGTTGCTGTGTTGGCAGAGGAGCTATATTCCATGAACAACAAAGTTCCATTGTTGCCCAAAAAGACGGTCAGCCTCCTTCCTGGTGAAGGTTTCCACTCGAGTCTACAATAATGCCAATATGCTTGGTTTTCACTCCAGGGGAAATGGCGGGAAGTGCGCGGGCACCACGACCTTCAACACCTTATAACAATTTCAACACAATATATTGTTTATTGGATAACGGGTGGGGAGGCCTCTTTAATGCTCGATGTCCGCATTCTTCACGACTGTGCTTCTTCCTAGGCAGCTTGCAGTTTAATCAACTGTATCCACCTTCGTCGCTCGTGTAGGGCTCCCTCGGGCTATCGATGAAGAGGGATTGGCAATTTCCTTCTATGCAAACATCATCTCACTATCATGCATCATTCGAAAAGATTAGTTCTTTGCCCTTATTCATACCAACAATCTTCCCTTTGAGTACACCAACATTCCAAATAAATTGACAAGTATTTGAAGTGTTCATTAAAAATGCAAAAAGTATTAAAAAAAACTTGCTTATAATACACACATTCTGTAAGATTTTGAAAGAGTAGAAAATTTCTTAATTTTTCAATAGTGGTATCTTACTCATTTTTAATGAATGAAAGAACAAATACAATACAATCTTAAGAAAAAAATCTACAAATCAATGCAAAACATTTTCCATATATTCATCATTATCATTCGTTGTTGATAGGAATAACTGAAGCTCTACAAATAGGACATTCATTTTTGACCTTCAACCATCTCTTGATGCAGCTCTTATGAAAAATATGAAAGCACTTGAGAGTTATCACCCCCTCCTTTAATTGTATCTCATCCTGTAAGCATAAAAAATCTAATTAGCGCATGGTTAAAATGGTTTAATTATAAGTAATTTGATAATGAAAATATTAGTTTTCTTGATACCTGACAAATAGTACAAATCTCTTTTTCTTTTGGTACGCTGCCCAAACAACCAACTAAAAATATTGAGATTTGTTTTTCAGATAAACCGCAATCTCTTGGTGGATTCCATTCATCGTCAATAGGCACCAAATTCTACAAATCAAAAATTATTAATAATGAGCACGGTCAATGGCATCAAATTATATAAATACGGATAAAATGCATCAATAAAATAAACGGATTTACGTGTATCTGCGAGGTTTCGGAAATAAAATGGGCATCGTCAAACGAATCCATCATAGATTGCGGATCAAGCTGCGCATGTCGACGCATACGGGGTGGAATCTCGTACCCTATCATTTAGAGAGATGAATTCTAAAATTATTAAAACTTAATTAATAAAAATAATAAGAGAGAATAAGGAAATAAGTATACGGTTTATGAAATTGAAAATATGGGAGATAATATAAAAATGAAATTTAAATACCATATCGATTGCGATTGAGAGAAGAAGGGTTCCTCTGCCTCTGTCTGGGCGGAGGAGCGTAATAAGAATAGTCCCTTGCTGGAGAAGGGACAATCAGAGTTTCGTCCAGCACATAAATCCTGTCGTCCTCTCTCCTTCGAGCAAACACCACTGCCCACAGCAGATCAGTTTTCAAAATAAAAAATAAAAATCTGCAAGCAGAGACTAAATAAAAGTACCTACCGAATGGATTAAAAGAAGAGGGATGCGGCTGCCATGGCGGAGGAACAGATGATGAGTACTGCGGCTGCCATGGCGGAGGAACAGATGATGAGTACTGCGGCTGCCATGGCGGAGGAACAGATGATGAGTGCCGTATGCGATTGAAAGCAGCACTAGAAGAAGAGGGATACGGCTGCCATGGCGGAGGAACAGATGATGAATAGTACTGTATGCGCTGCGGCAGAGAAGGGACGATCAAAGTTTCATCCATCACATAGAGCGGGCTGTCATCCATTAGTGCCTCTCTTCCTCCGGCAAAGACCACTGGCCACATTTGAATGGGTTGCAATTAACAAAAAATTTCTGCAAGCAGAGACAAAATAAAAGGAGGAAGTAAAGAGTACCGAATGGATGGAAGGCGGCGTTAGAAGAAGAGGGATGCGGCTGCCATGGCGGAGGAGCATATGACGAGTACCGTATGTGATTGAAAGCAGCATTAGAAGAAGAGGGATGCGGCTCCCATGGCGGAGGAGCATATGATGAGTGCCGTATGTGATTGAAAGCAGCATTAGAAGAAGAGGGATGCGGCTGCCATGGCGGAGGAACATATGATGAGTACCGCAGAGAATGAGCAATCAGAGTTTCATCCATCGCAAGAAGAAGCTCAATTTCAGCGGCAAGAAAGAGCTAAGTGAGAGTGAGAGTGAGAGTGAGAGCGCCCATGTTAATAACAGAGCAACTCAACGGTAAGCTCCCCGATATTCTTTCCTAATTTAAGTTTCGATTCTTTCCTAAATTAACTTAGGAAATTATTTAAAGAAACTTCTATTACTTTGCTGGATTAGTTAAACCTTTAGCAGGTTTACATTAAATTAAAATTTCATATTTATATAATTAAAATTTCATATATATTCTTTCCTAATTTAAGTTTCGATTCTTTCCTACTGAATATTCAGTTTGCTTTAAAAATATTCCTTAATTTGATTGAGATTTTTTGACTACTAATTAAATAAAAAATAATTAAAATAAGTTATTTATTAATTGAATTAATTAATTATGACTTAGTTAATTAAATTGTGATTCCAAAAAATCTTAAAATGATGAAAATCTAGAACAAATTTAGTGAATCAATTAATTGACCGATTAAAGTAGCCATGTATGTGCTAATATGTAAGAAATTCACATTTTTTATAAAAAATAAATAAACATAAATAATAAATATACATGTTCATGGCTTTTAAACTCCAAATTACAAACAATGCATCTATCTATATGGCTCTCAACTTTCACATCTCACCTTGCACGAGACACATCTTCCAAGCTCACATCTTTGATCCTCAAGAGCATCGGCCTTCGGAGATACTTTTACACGAGCACTTGTTTGAGCATTTGCCCCAAAATTAAAGCTTGGTACGCACCCGTTGCCTCCCCTTGCAAGTTGCGACCAGCGCAATAACAGTAAAATAAACTTTGGAAATGAAAAAAACAAACAAACATAAGCAGACAAAGCAAACAAAGTTAAAAACTTTGATCGCTATATTTCTAATAGATCTAACCCTAATTGAATTAGTCTAGGTTAAGCAATTCAATTTTTAGTGGATCTATGTGATTCGAATTGAATTTAAGTTAATGGCTTGCTTCTTTATTGATCAACATAATCTTGCTTAAATGCTCAAATCCTAGTTGAGTTAGGCAATCTTAAGTTTGCCAACCTATATTAAATAATTCGACTACCTAGTTAATCTACCAAATTTTAGGCAAGTCAACACATGTTAAAACAATTTAATCTCCAGTCAATCTAGCTTATTCTTGGATAACAACCTTAGTTAAATAATCAGATTTTTGTTCAATCTAACTAACCTTAGTTATGTTGGCTTAAGTTAAACAACATGATCAGATCCTAGGTGAGTTGGTTTGACTTAAGCAATATGATTTCTAGTTGATCTAGCAAATTGTAGTCAAATTACTTGGGTTTAAAATGACCTAATCCTTAAATGATTTGATTGATCATAATTAAATAGTGTTAAGTTAAACGATTCAATCTCTAATAGATCTAAAATGTAGAGAAGCATTGGGCTACTTTATATAAATGATTAGGCTATAAGGTCCACCATTCTTGGCATTTTAATAGATGTAAGCATAATTCGGGATATCAGGTCCGCCCATGAAGCACGAAAATGTACCAAGGTTTGAAGCAAGCATTCTGGTGGCCCGGTATGAAAAGTAGCGCAGCAGATTTCATTGCAAAATGTCATGCTTGTAACCTCATCAAAGTCGAACACCAAAGGCCTGGTGGACTCGTTCTGAATGGAAATGGTTTGATATATCCATTAATTTTGTCATGGGTTTTCCTAAGTTGAGACCCGGAGCTGATTCAGTTTGGGTAATAGTCGACTGCTTAACCAAGTCAGCTTATTTCATTCCTATGCATCAAACAGATTCGGTATAAAATTTGGCAAAGTTATATATATCAAAGAGATCGTCTGTAATATCCCAAACTCTTAAGCACCAAGGTATTGTCCGCTATGGCCTGAAAGGCCTCACCAAAGGCCTGGAAGACTCATTCACCCTTTGACAATCCATGAATGGAAATGGTTTGATATATCCATGAATTTTGTCATGGGTTTTCCTAAGTTGAGACCCGGAGGTGATTCGATCTGAGTAATAGGCAACCACTTAACCAAAGCAACCACTTAATCAATGAAGTTTTTTTTTTGTTTTTGTTTCAGGGTGGCTGGGAAGCTTTGTCCCCGCTAAGTTGGACCATTCGAAGTAGTTGCGAAGGCAGGCTCTGGAGCCTTCAGGTTAACGCTCCCCAAGTGTTTCTCAGCGAAGTTTGGAAGTCGTCGGATTTTCCACGAATATTTTAATGTATTTAAAATATCCTAAAAATTAGGATAATTAAATTGATCTCCAAATTAAAATCCGACTTCGCCGTCAAATTTCTCACCCCCAAATTAGCTATGGGTGAATTTTTATGATTTTTCGGGGCTAGTCTATCAATATGATTTTAATGCATTAATTAAAATTTGAAGATATTAATTAATTAAATTAAATTAATTTTAAAAATTCCTTCTTTTCCATTTGCGCCAGGGACCACTCCCCCTACAAATCCTACGTGTTCCTCTTCCTCCCCCTCCTGTGCACGCAAGTGCCCTTTCTTTCCCCATGCTACTCATGGGAGAGGACTTGCTCCCTCTCCCAGCCCATATCTCCTCCACCATCCGTAAATCTAGCTCCCTTAGCTCTCCACGCTCCCCATTTGCTCAACTGCAGAAGGAAGAAATTCTGGCACCTTCCCCGCTAAGGAGGAGTGGTCATCATTGTGCAATCTCTCACGTATCATTAGGTTAGGTTATTATCCCTAATCCATTAATAAGGGAAGATGTACACTATATAGATGAATCTTTCACTAAATGAGCATACATAAATATCAATGTGGAAGATAAAAATAACAAATTACATTCATATAGTGATAATACTAAAATAGGATAACATCCAGCACATAATAAATTTGCAGTAAAAGAAAATACAACAAGTACCTGCATTTTTACAACAATATAATAAAGTTCTAAGAAAGCAAAAAAGAGCGACTCATCCTCACTGAAATAAATAAAGCAGCCTAACTAATGCTCCTCAGCTCCGAGGCGGTCTTCCTCCTTATTTTGCTCCTTCTCAGGTGCTATATCCACAAAATGCTTAGAAGTTGATATTGTCAATTTCACAATGCTAGGGCCCCGGCCAAAAAAAGAGAAAAATTAGTTAAACAAATTGTGCAAGCACATTCTAGACTATTATTATTTGCATGTTGTGATATCACAAACATACTAAGCATTTTAGGAGCAACAAAGCATCAAAAATAAATGGTAAAAGCTATAATTATTTAATTATAACTTTAAATAAGAGGTGAGGTAAGCAACATATCTCAACCCAAAGCTGTAGAAAAAATTAAGTAGTTTATATGTAAAAACTACCAAGTACAAGAAACATCCTAAGTAAATATGATCAACTTTATTCATGCTGATTGCCAATAAAATGAAATATAAATAGAACTATAGTAAACCTAGCATACTAACATGCTTGCATATAAAACCAGAGCTAAGAATATAAAAATACTAAATATATTGTAAATACTGTACATGCTGAAATATTGAATATACAGAAATACTGCATAAATATTGGAATTAAACTGAAAGCAATTGAAATTGATTGAAATAACTGAAAAATTCTTTATTAGACATATGCCAACATTAGAACTACCATAACAAAAAAATTGACTGAGCTAGCCACTGAATCGAAGATTAAAACATCTAGGGCACTAATGCCTAGATCAACAGGTTCACAAAACTGAGCTGAAAATTTGTCTATGATACTAATGTCTGGGCATTGAACTAAAATCCAGGACACTAATGCCTAGGTACTAATTTGTACTGCTTTGTATATCAAAATGGTAGAGACAATCAAACTAACACATATCACCGTACTATTATCTTGTTTACTAAGTTATCTGATCTATCTAATACATCAAATTCTCTTATGATCATGACTTATGCAAATTTAAAATAAAATGTAGAACATTTATCAAATATTCTATATTTCACCTGATATGCCAAAATAATAAGACTCAAAATCAAGGAAGCGAAGCATACAAAAAAATGTGTAAATAGCACTTCATAAACATCAGTGATATCACTTTTTTCTAATTTAATTTATTCTAACTAATCTGAGATTATACAAGCTTAGGATCTCTAACATTCTACTATCCAGTATAAACTCAAAACTGTGATCATATAAGAATTAAAGAAGTTAGATCTAATCAAGTTCTAATATAATTCAATCAATGACGTTTACATAAGTTGAATAATAAATTAACATCATAATTAATAAATTTAATTAATCCCAAGCCAATCTTGATTAAGATAAATTAAGATTGTGGAATTTATAGTTAAATTCTAAATATTGGGGTTTAACCTCTTAATCCAATAGGTTCTAAGGACAACTTAAACCTAACTTTGGGCAAAATGACTATTTTGCCCCTACTTGAGGGTCCAAAATGCAACTTTTTGATTTAGGGCTCCAATATAAAATTTATTAATGCCAAATGGTTACTTAATGTATAATACAAAGATAGATAGTAAGCACACCCAAATTGGCTAAGGATTAAGTCTAATGAGCTCAATTTAGGGTTTTATCTCATTAGGGGTAGATTAGTAATTTTATTTAGAGAAGTATGGAATTTTTTTTATACTTGTGCTATATACTGCCTAAGCATTTCATAGAGTTCAAGCTCACTAAATTTTGAGATTATTTGGCTAAGTTATGGCCAAAACAAGATTTGGTTTCAATTATGTAATTTAGGAGGTTTAGGAATGGTCAAAAAACCTAACTTTTCAAAATGATATCCACATTCTACAAACTTAGTGGCTATAGTCTCCTTATAGCACATTAAATATAATGACTGTGGTGAGTATACTTAATTTGGACATCATTTTCTCAACTTATGCCTTGATTAGGGTTTAATATGATTAGTGAGTAATTAGTAAAATTAATCTTAGAAATCAAAAATTAACTTCACTAAGGTGTTCTACTCTAATCTATGAGTCTACAGCTATTAAAATTTTTAAATTTGGATAATTAATTATGCTAATATTTATTAATCAAGTTTTAGGGTGATTAGTGCTAATTAGAAAAAGTAATCACCAAATTAGTATATTGTATGACCTAATTTGGAGCTAAATTGGCTAAGTTAAAGCCAATTGAAGATTTAGGGCTTAAGGGTGTAATTAAGGATAGGTCCTAAAAATTATTAGTCAAAATACACTCCAAACAGAAAAACCAATACAATTAGAACATTCTTGACATTCTCTTGAGTAAAATAAGATATATATATTGGCTATGTTTATAGTTAGGAGTACAAAGTTATGGGTGTTGGAAATTTTAGGATTTAATGATGATTTAGGATGGTTCAAAATGTCATTAACAGAAATACTCATCTAATGGAAAATTAAACACTATCATAACATTCCTGATATTTTCCTGATTAAAATGAGATATATATTCACTATGCTTGAATTTGTGGATTGAAAGATATGAGTGGATAAGGTTTTTGCAATTAATTAATTTAATTTATCTAAATCAATTAATTCGAATATTACTGATAATAAATTTATGAAAATCCGTTTAATTAAATAGGCGGTGGGTCCCACAACTTGCAACTGTATAGAGATAGATGGGGACCACCACCTTGACAGCTTGGCACGGGTGAGGCCCATAAAACACTTTGCAGGAGGAGAACGCTCAGGCGAGATCCACTGTCCCTAGCCAAGGACTGACAATGGAATGTGGGACATACCAATAACAGATGATGCCAAGGCCACATGTGACATGAGGGTCGGGTCTGACCCGACCCGAGGCAGGCCCAGAAGGAAAATGATGAGATCCGCGACATAGCACATAGGGCATCACTTTTGATGGTCCTCCTATCGACGCTGGTGGCTAGCCCACATGCCAGTCGAAAGGTCTCGGAGAGACCTTTTGATTGCCAGCCGGACCTTCATTGGAGACAGCCTAGATCACCGTAAATATCAAACCATAGGTGGCTGCGCACAAACGGGAAATGCAGTGTGAGGGAACTGTTCATCCCTGGGATGTCTTTTAAAATTTTTGATCGTTGTGCTTCCATTGGATCCTAATTGGGTACTAAACAACTCATAATTGATCGGAATAACCATTCAAAATAAGAATTATACAAATTAAGAATGATAAAGAGAAGGATCGGAGTGCAACTAAAAATAAAATTATATATATATATATATAAAATATAATTATATATTATAATTAGTAAGCTTAGATATATAATTATATATATGTATAGGTATAATATGTACATAACTACATACTTATAGACAGATCAATGCAGAACATTAGGTATAAATATATATATTATATGATGTAATTGTGGATATTAGGTTAGTTTAATTCTATTAATAAGACTTAAATTAGTAAATCAGTATATAACTGCTAAGATATTTAAGTGAGCATTATCTAATTAATGCTAAACCTAATCAAATAGCTAATTAATATCGAAGTAATTAAATTAATTAGTTATCTAATTAATTCAATATAGTTAATTCTACACAGTAATTTAGTTAATTAATTAGTTAATTAAATCAATAGATTAATTTAATTTAAATAATTTCAAAAAAGTAAATTTGTTTAATTTAAATAAATGAATAGTAAAATTAATTTAAAGTTATTTAAACTTAAAAGTTTAATAACTTTAAAAATACTCATCCAAACATAGACAATATAGGACTCAATTTACTTAAAAAAATAGAAGGAATCAAACGACATAATTCGAAAATTCGTTTTGGAGCATGTACAACGTAATGACATTTTAGGATCTACCAAACCCTCATAACTCTTAACCTAGCTATATAAATATAGGTAATGTGGGTTTTAAAATACTCAAGAAAATAGCTCCAACACTATAGAAGTATTAGTTTCCCTATTTAGAGCTTAGTTTTAAAAATAACATTTATGACCCTACCCTAAAAATGACCAAAATACCCATAGTCTTTAATTGACCATAATTTTGTCAATTCAACTCGAAATCAAAAAATTCAAAGTGCTAACTACCCTAGAATTTTAGTGTGATCAATAAATTGAATTAATATTTAGGATCCGAAACTCTAGAAAATCAAATATGACAAAAATACTCCTAATGCTAGTTAGGCTATAACTTGACCATTTGAAGTCTAAATTGGGTTTACTCCCTGTTAAAGCACTCAGCATACTATAGGGAATCTTTAAAAACTGAATTTGCTGAATTTGGAATTTAAATGGAAAAGTTTAGTTTCTGTCTCCTGTTGGCCGACAAAATTATCAAATCACCCTTAGAAATTGAAATAGCTATAACTTAGCCATTTGACCTCAGAATGTAGTGTTTATGGACTCTATGGAATTCTTGAACAGTAACCAATAGTAAACTGCATAAAAATTTAGATTCCTTTAGGAGTAAAGTACTAAAAGGTCCCTTAGACCAAAATTATTAGTTTGGACATATAGGACTCGTTTATCATCCAAATTGGGTGCACCTACTGTCTATCTTCATATTAGACAGTAAGAAATCAGATGGCAATAAGAAATTCTAATTTGGAACCCTAATTCAAAAAGTAGCTTTTCGAACCCTTAAGTAGGGGCAAAATAGTTATTTTGCCCAAAATTTAGGTTAAGCATCTTTAACTCTTAATATATTCATTAAATCACTAAAATTAGAATTATAACTATATTAGAATCTTCTAAATGAGTAAAATCAACTATTAGGTCAAATTTGTAAAATTTCTAAAAATTTCTATAAGTTTTTTCTGAAGACTCTACACCTCACATTAGGACTATTCCTAAGACTAGGACTAGATCATAAGTTAGATTTTATTCATTGAAAAATAGGAGTTTTTCAATGAATGAACCCTAGTTTTATTAGTTTCTAGATTTTACAACTTATTTCGATTATTTTATCTTTTAATATTAGATTCAGGATAGGGGAATCATCCTATTAAGTTTGATTTGCTTAAATGAATTTGCCTTAATCAATAGACCACATTTAGATTGAAATCTAAATTTTAAGTATTACCCTTTTTTATTATGTGATTAAGCTTGATCTCGTGGTATTTAATCCATAATCTATAGTTTAGTAGATCTTGATCAGATCTTAAATAGAACATCTAAATTCATCTAATTAGGACATTGTGATTTATTTTTTAACCTGTAGCTGCACTTAATTGAATTAGATTAGAACCTGATTAGTTATAATCCATTTTAACTTATAAGATTGTGCTTCTAAATTACACTCGATTGTAAGAATTGGAGATCCTGAACTTGTGTAACTTGGAATAATTAGAATGATTTAATTAGACAATAACAGTGTCACCATATTAAAAGAGTCCCTTGCTTACTATTTGATCTATTTGTGCTATGCATTCCTTGTATTTTGTGCTTAATTCATTGGACATGTCATATAAGAAAACTTTGTGCATAAATAAAAATATAAAATTATTAGGATAATCGTTGCCTTAGGTTCAGTTATGTTCTAGTAGGTTCTAGTGCATAATTATCCTAATGGACAAGGGTAAGGAGTAATAAGGATGCTTAACGTTACTCATTGAGGAGTGTGTGTTAAGCTTGGAACCAGTTTAGTCTTGCAAATATGCTTGACTCCTCAGCTATTTCTAGACGTGTCCACATAAATAAAAGTAAAATAACAAAAAGATTATGCATTCGTGTTTACTGTCTCTTCAATTCTGTTGTTCTGTCTGCCCTAGCCTAGAAAGGCTATGGGAATTTTTGTCTGCCCTAGCCCAGAAAGGCTTTAGGAATTTATGTCTGAGCCTGATTAGCCAATTTTTTAATATGGTAATTTTAACATACCTGTGTAGTTTCAATTTTGTGGGGCCCCTGTACTGACAACAAGGAAGTACGGTGCTCCAACTATGGCAAATCCCCAACTTAAGAACGATTAGGTAAACCCAACCTGCCTTAAGCTAAAGACTTGTCACCAAGTGCTATAATATTCATCAATATATATATATATATATATATATATATATATATATATATATATATATCAAAGTGGCGGAAGCAATAGGCGAGTAGTAACATCCACATGCAGGCATAGTAGAAAGAGAAAAAGTAATATAATAACTCATCAAAATGCAGAAATGAAACACATCCAGAATTAATTATTACAAATTGAAATTTAAAGATAATGAAAATGTCTCTCAATCTCACTAAAATAAAAATGCAATATCTAACTAAACAGAAATAGCATGTTCCTCCTCCTGAACTTGCTCCTCTTCTGCGACACTGACCACGAATACGTCTGAATCTAACATTTGTCGGTATCATAAATGCCAGGGCCCCAGCCAACAAAACAAAAATGTTACAGTTAGATAATTGTCTAAGTACATTTTAGGCTATTTTAATGAACTGAATATTTTAAAGATATCACATTTAAATTAGCTAAACATGCAAGCAGTAAAGGGTGCAACAAGCTATGAAGGAACGATAATTATAAAGTATTTATTTATAGCCAGCAACTAGTGTAAAGAACATATAATGCAAAATAAATAAGGTGAGGCTATAAGCTAAAGAAAATAGCAACTACAATACAATTCTGAACCTAACATGCTTATGATCATATTAACACATGCTGAGTATATAAAAAAAACACAAGTACTGAAAACATGCAATTCTAGCAGCCTAAACATGCCAATATATATAAGTAAACCATACGAGTATACATACAATATGCTAGTTAAGAAAAAGGAAAAGAAAAGGCCACTGAGACATGTGGCGAAAGCCAAGCAATCTATGAAATGTAAAGCCACTGAGATACATGGCAAAGCGAGTAAGTACTGTAAATAAGGCCACTAAAGCATGTGGCAAAATAAAACAGAAAACATTGGGCTACTTTATATAAATGATTAGGCTATAAGATCCACCATTCTTGGCATTTTAATAGATGTAAGCATAATTCGAAATATTAGGTCCACCTAGGAAGCACAAAAATGTACCAAGGTTTGAAGCAAGCATTCTGGTAGCCCGATATGAAAAAAAGCGCATCAGATTTCATTGCAAAATGTCATGCTTGTAACCACGTCAAAGTCGAACACCAAAGGCCTGGAGGACTCGTTCACCCATTGACAATCCCTGAATGGAAATGGTTTGATATATCCATGAATTTTGTCATGGGTTTTCCTAAGTTGAGACCCGGAGCATATTCAGTTTGGGTAATAGTCGACTGCTTAACCAAGTTAGCTCATCTCATTCCTATGCATCAAACAAATTCTGTATAAAAGTTGGCAAAGTTATATATATATATATATATATATATATATATATATATATATATATATATATATATATATCAAAGAGATCGTCTGTGATATCCCAAACTCTTAAGCACCAAGGTATTGTCCACTATGGCCTGAAAGGCCTCACCAAAGGTCTGGAAGACTCATTCACCCTTTGACAATCCCTAAATGGAAATGGTTTGATATATCCATTAATTTTGTCATGGGTTTTCCTAAGTTGAGACCCGGAGCTGATTCGATCTGAGTAATAGTCAACCACTTAACCAAAGCAGCTCATTTCATTCCTATGCATCAAATAGATTCAGTATAAAATTTGGCAAAGCTATATATCAAAGAGATTGTCAGACTCCACTTTATTCCGAAATCAAAAGTTTCTGATCGAGATAGCAGAATTACTTCTAAGTTCTGGCAAGCGATGCATCAAGACCTAGGAACTGTTCTGGCCAGGAGCACCTCCTTTCATCCCTAAGTAGATGAACAAATAGAATGCGTCAATAAAGTGCTTAAAGATCTCCTGTATTTATGCATTTTGGATTTCGATAGCTTCTGGGAAAACCACATTCATCTCATGGAATTTTCTTATAATAATAGTTATCTAGAACGTATCAGCATGATGCCATATGAAGCCTTGTGTGACAAAAAGTGCAGCACTCAACTTGCATTGTTTGAAATCGGCACTGTTCAACTATTTGGGTTTGATTCGGTAGATCCAATGAATAGAAAGGTGCAGTTAATTCAACAAAGAATTAGAGCCACACAAAATCGCCAAAGTAAATATCAAGATGTTCATCATCATTCCTTGAATTTCTATATTAAACATTTTGCGTACCTTAAAGTCAATTCAATGAAGCTTTTTTTTTTGTTTTTGTTTCGGGGTGGCTGGGAAGCTTAGTCCCCGTTATGTTGGACCATTTGAAGTAGCCGCGAAGGTAGGCTCTGGAGCCTTCAAGTTAATGCTCCTCAAAGATTTCTCAACAGTGCACAATGTATTTCATATCTCATCATTACAGAGATGTCTTTGTAATCCTTCGCATCTCTTTCAACTTCCAGCCATTTCTCTCCAACCTGATCTTTTCTATGTGGAGGAGCCAATTAGAACTTAGCTCGCGATCAGTGGCAGCCGAAGAGTCGCTCTATTCCTCTGGTGAAATCTCTGTGGAAGAATCGTTCTATTGAAGAGTTCACTATCGAAAGAGGGGCGGATATGCATCAGAAGTATTCGAGCCTTTTTGTGAACATAGGTACTCAATTATTTTCATCTCTCTATTTGCTTAACTTCCTGTCTTTTATTTCTTGCTCTACCTTTCCTTACTTATCAATGATGTCGTGGATGACATCATCTTTAAGTGGAGGAGTCTGTATTAATATAAAGGTTATTAACTAGTATTTATCAATCAAATTAACTAATAATCATCTCCATTAGTCTTCGTAAGGTGTTTAGACCAAGCACTGCAAATTTGGAGCGATTCTGAGCGCAATAGAATATTATGATTATTTTAATATATTTAATTAATTAGAAAATTAAGAATTAATTTGATATCGAAATCAAAATCTAACTTTATTATTGCACTCATCACCCCCAAATTAGCTAGGGGTGATATTTTGAAAAAGTTTGGAAGTCGTTGGATTTTCCACGAATATTTTAATGTATTTAAAATACCCTAAAAGTTAAGATAATTAAGTTGATCTCCAAATTAAAATGTGACTTTGCCATTCAGCTTCTCACCCCCAAATTAGCCATAGGTGAATTTTTAAGATTTTTTTGGGGCTAGACTATCAGTCTGATTTTAATGCATTAATTAAATTTTGAAGATATTAATTAATTAAATTAAATTAATTTCAAATTCCCTTCTTTTCCATTTGCGCCAGGGACAACTCCCCCCACAAATCCTACGTGTTCCTCTTCCTCCCCCTCCTGTGCATGCAAGCGCCCATTCCTTCCCCATGCTGTTGATGGGAGAGGACTTGCTCCCTCTCCCAGCCCATATCTCCTCCACCCTCCTTAAATCTAGCTCCCTCAGCTCTCCACTCTCCCCATTTGCTTAGCTGCCGAAGGAAGAAGTTGTGGCACCTACCCCGCTAAGGAGGAATGGTCATCATTGTGCAATCTCTCACTTATCATTAGATTAGGTTATTATCTCTAATCCATTAATAAGGGAAAGATGTACATTATATAGATGAATCTTTCACTAAATGAGCATACATGAATATAAATGTGGAAGAAAAAAATAACAAATTACATTCATATAGTGATAATACTAAAATAGGATAGCATCCAGCACATAATAATTTTGCAGTAAAAGAAAATACAACAAGTACCTGCATTTTTACAACAATTTAATAAAGTTCTAAGAAAGCAGAAAAGAGAGACTCATCCTCACCAAAATAAATAAAGCAACCTAACTAATGCTCCTCAGCTCCAAGACGGTCTTCCTCCTGATTCTGCTCCTTCTCAGGTGCTATATCCACAAAACGCTTAGAAGTTGACATTCTCGATTTCACAATGCTAGGGCCCCAGCCAAAAAATAGAAATATTAGTTAGACAAATTGTGTAAGTACATTCTAGACTATTATTATTTGCATTTTGTGATATGACAAACATACTAAGCATCTTAGGAGCAATAAAGCATCAAAAATAAATGGTAAAAGCTATAATTATTTAATTATAACTTTAAATAAGAGGTGAGGTAAGCAACATATCTCAACCCAAAGCTGTAGAAAAGATTAAGCAGTTTATATGTAAAAACTACCAAGTACAAGAAATATCCTAAGTAAATATGATCAATTTTATTCATGCTAATTTCCAATAAAATGAAATATAAATAGAACTGCAGTAAACCTAGCATTATAACATGCTTGCATATAAAACCAAAGCTAAAAATACAGAAATACTAAAAATATTGTAAATACTGTACATGCTAAAATACTGAAAATTACTAAAATGCTGCATAAATATTGGAATTGAACTGAAAGCAACTGACACTGACTGAATTAACTAAAAAATTCTTTATTAGACATATGCCAATAATAGAACTACCATAACAAAAAAATTGACTAAGCTAGCCACTAAAATGAAGATTAAAGCATCTAGGGCACTAATGCCTAGATCAACAGGTTCACAAAACTGAGCTGAAATCATCTAGGATACTAATGCCTGGGTATTGAACTAAAATCCAGGACACTAATGCCTAGGTACTAATTTGTATTGCTTTGTATATCAAAATGGTAGAGATTATCAAACTAGAACACATATCACCGTACTATTATCTTGTTTACTAAGTTATCTGATCTATCTAATACATCAAATCCTCTTATGATCATGACTTATGCAAATTTAAAATAAAATATAGAACATTCATCAAATATTCTATGTTTAACCTGATATGCTAAAATAATAAGACTCAAAATCAAGGAAGCGAAGCATACAAAAAATGTGTAAATAGCACTTCATAAACATCAGTGATATCACTTTTTTCTTATTTAATTTGTTCTAACTAATCTGAGATTATACAAGCTCAGGATCTCTAACATTCTACTATCCAGTATAAACTCAGAACTGTGGTCCTATAAGATTTAAAGAAATTAGATCTAATCAAGTTCTAATATAATTCAATCAATGACATTTACATAAGTTGAATAATAAATTAACATCCTAATTAATAAATTTAATTAATCCCAAACCAATCTTGATTAAGATAAATTAAGATTGTGGGATTTATAATTAAATTCTAAATATTGTGGTTTAACCTCTTAATCCAATTGGTTCTAAGGACAAAGGGTATATGATTAATCCCAATATCACATTCTACATATTAAGGTTATCTTATTAAGCAAAATCAAACTTAATAAGATGAACTTAATAAGATGGAACTGTAGAGTTGAAGTAAATTTTAAATATAAAATAATCATAATAAAGGATGAAATCTAAAAACTAATAAAATCAAAGTTTCATCCATTGAGTAACCCATTTACTAATTGAATGAATTCAAACTTACGTCTACATTTAATCCCTAAGGAATATTCCTAAGGCTTAAGGAAGAAACTTAACCTATGAAGATTTAGGATTTACATTATAAACTTAGTTTAATAAATCCAAATGAATTATAATTGATTCCATATCACATATTTTACTTATTTTATTAAATAATTCAGGTTTCTGAGGCTTAAGGAAACTTAAACCTAACTTTGGGCAAAATAGTTACTATTTTGCCCCTACTTAAGGGTCCAAAATGCAACTTTTTTATTTTGGGCTCCAATCTAAAATTTATTAATGCCAAATGGCTACTTATTGTTTAATACAAAGATAGATAGTAAGCACAGCCAAATTGGCCAAGGATTAAGTTAGGGTTTTATCTCATTAGGGGTAGATTAGTAATTTTATTTAGAGAAGTATAGAATTTTTTTTTGTGCTATTTATTGCCTAAGCATTTCATAGAGTTCAAGCTTACTAAATTCTGAGATTATTTGGCCAAGTTAAGGCCAAAACAAGATTTGGGTTCAATTATGTAATTTAGGAAGTTTAAGAATGGTCAACAAACCTAACTTTTCAAAATGATATCTACATTCTACAAACTTAGTGGCTATAGTCTCCTTATAGCACATTAAATATAATGACTATGGTGAGTATACCCAATTTAGATATCATTTGCTCAACTTATGCCTTGATTAGGGTTTAATATGATTAGTGAGTACTTAGTAAAAGTAATCCTGGAAATCAAAAATTAACTTCACTAAGGTGTTCTACTCTACTCTATGAGTATACAATAATTAAAATTTTTAAATTTTGATAATTAACTATGCTAATATTTATTAATCAAGTTTTAGGGTGATTAGTGCTAATTAGAAAAATTAATCACCAAATCTTTGATATTTCTATAGTTTACTATTCTTTAGGTTATCTTGTTCAAAATAGTATATTGTATGACCTAATTTGGAGCTAAATTGGCTAAGTTAAAGCCAATTGAAGATTTAGGGCTTAAGGGTGTAATTAAGGATAGGTCCTAAAAATCATTAGTCAAAATACACTCCAAACAGAAAAACCAGTACTATTAGAACATTCTTAACATTCTTTCGAGTAAAATAAGATATATATTGGCTTTGCTTATAATTAGGAGTACAAAGTTATGGGTATTGGAAGTTTCTAGGATTTAATGATGATTTAGGATGGTTCAAAATGTCATTAGCAGAAATACTCATCTATTGGAAAATTAAACATTATCATTATATTCCTGATATTTTCCTGATTAAAATGAGATATATATTCACTATGCTTGAATATGTGGATTGAAAGATATGAGTGGATAAAGTTTTCGCAATTAAATAATTTAATTTATCTAAATCAATTAATTCGAATATTACTGATAAAAAATTTATGAAAATCATTTTAATTAAATAGGCGGTGGGTCCCACAACTGGCAACTGGATAGAGACAGACGGGGACCACCACCTTGACAGCTCAGCACGGGCGAGGCCCATAAAACACTTTGCAGGAGGAGAACGCTCAGGTGGGACCCATTGTCCCTAGCCAGGGACTGACAACAGAATGCGGGACCTACCAATAACAGACGATGCCAAGGCCTCACGTGACATGACGGTCGGGTCTGACTCGACCCGAGGCAGGCCCAGAAGGAAAATGACGAGATCCGCGACATAGCACATAGGGCATCATTTTTGACGATCCTCCTATCGACGCTGGTGGCTAGCCCACATTCCAGTCGAAAGGTCTCGGAGAGACCTTTTGATTGCCAGCCGGACCTTCATTGGAGGCAGCCTAGATCACCATAAATATCAAATCATAGGTGGCTGCGCACAAACGGGAAATGCAGTATGAGGGAACTATTCATCCCTGGGATGTCTTTCAAAATTTTCGATCGATGTGCTTCCATTGGATCCTAATCGAGTACTAAAAAACTCATAATTGTTCGGAATAACCATTCGAAATAAGAATTATACAAATTAAGAATGATATAGAGAAGGATCGGAGTGCAATTAAAAATAAAATAATATATATATATATATATATATAATATAATATAATTATATATTATAATTAGTAAGCTTAGCTATATAATATAATTATATATATGTATAGGTATAATATGTACATAACTGCATACTTATAGACAGATCAATGCAGAACATTAGGTATAAATATATATATTATATGATGTAATTGTGGATATTAGGTTAGTTTAATTCTGTTAATAAGACTTAAATTAGTAAATCAATATATAACTGCTAAGTTAATTAAGTGAGCATTATCTAATTAATGTTAAACCTAATCAAATAGCTAATTAATATCGAAGTAGTTAAATTAATTAGTTAGCTTATTAATTTAATATAGTTAATTATACATAGTAATTTAGTTAATTAATTAGTTAATTAAATCAGTAGATTAATTTAATTTGAATAATTTCAAATATTAAATTTGTTTAATTTAAATAAATGAATAGTAAAATTAATTTAAAGTTATTTAAACTTAAAGTTTAATAACTTTAAAAATACTCATCCAAATATAGACAATATAGGACTCAATGTACTCAGAAAAATAGAAGGAATCAAACGGCTTAATTCAAAATATCATTTTGGAGTATGTACAGCGTAATGACATTTTAGGACCTAACAAACCCTCATAACTCTTAACCTAGTTATATAAATATATGCAATATGAGTCTTAAAATACTCAGGAGAATAGCCCCGACACTATAGAAGTATTAGTTTCCCTATTTAGAGCTTAGTTTAAAAAGTAACATTTATGACCCTACCCTAAAAATGACCAAAATACCCATAGTCTTCAATTGACTATAACTTGGTCAATTCAACTCCAAATCAAAAAATTCAAAGTGCTAACTAGCCTAAAATTTTAGTGTAATCAATAAATTGAATTAATATTTAGGATCTGAAACTCTAGAAAAATACTCCTAATGCTAGTTAGGCCATAACTTGACCATTTGAAGTCTAAATTGGGTTTAGTCCCTGTTAAAGCACTCAGTATACTATAGGGAATCTATAAAAACTGAGTTTGCTGAATTTGGGCTTCAACTAGAAAAATTTGGTTTCTGTCTCCTATTGATCGACAAAATTACCAAATTACCCTTAGAAATTGAAATAGTTATAACTTAGCCATTTGACCTCAAAATGTAGTGTTTATGGACTCTATGGAATCCTTGAATAGTAACCAACAGTAAACTGCATAAAAATTTAGATTTCATTAAGAGTAAAGTACTAAAATATCCCTTAGACTAAAATCCTTAGTTTGGACATATAGGACTCATTTATCATCCAAATTGGGTACACCTACTATCTATCATCATATTAGATAGTAAGAAATCAATTGGTAGTAAGAAATTCCAATTTGGAATTCTAATTAAAAAAGTAGCTTTTCGAACCCTTAAGTAAGGGCAAAATAGTCATTTTGCCCAAAATTTAGGTTAAGTATCTTTAACTCTTAATTTATTTAGTAAATCACTAAAATTAGAATTTTAACTATATTAGAATCTTTTAAGTAAGTAAAATCAACTATTAGGTCAAAATTATAAAATTTCTAAAAATTTCTCTAAGTCTTTTCTGAGGACTCTACACCTCACATTAGGATTATTCCTAAGACTAGAACTAGATCATAAGTTAGATTTTATTCATTGAAAAATAGGGGTTTTTCAATGAATGAAACTATAGTTTTATTAGTTTCTAGATTTTACAACTTATTTTGATTATTTTATCTTTTAATCTTAGATTCGGATAGGGGAATCATCCTATTAAGTTTGATTTGCTTAAAAGAATTTGCCTTAATCAATAGAACACATTTAGATTAAAATCAAGATCTTAAGTCTTACCCTTTTTTATTATGTGATTAAGCTTAATCTTGTGGTATTTAATCCATAATCTATAGTTTAGTAGATCTTGATTAGATATTAGATATAACATCTAAATTTATCTAATTAGGACATTGTGATTTATTTCTTAACCCGTAGCCGCACTTGATTAAATTAGATTAGAATCTGATTAGTTTTAATCTCGTTTAACTTATAAGGTCATGCTTCTAAGTTACACTCGATAGTAGAAATTAGAGATCCTGAACTTGTACAACTTAGAATAGTTAAAATAGTTTAATTAGACAATAACAGTGTCACAATGTTAGAAGAGTCCCTTGCTTATTATTTGATCTATTTGTGCTATGCATTCCTTATATTTAATGCTTAATTTCTTAGACATGTTATATAAGAAAACTTTGTGCATGAAATGAAAATATAGAATAATTATGATAACAGTTGCCTTGGGTTCAGTTATGTTAGAGTAGGTTCTCGGGCACATTTATCATAATGGATAAGGGTAAGGAGTAATAAAGATGCTTCACATTTCTCATTAAGGAGTATGTGTTAAGCTTGGAACCAATTTAGCCTTGCAAACATGCTTAACTCCTCAGCTATTTCTAGATATGTTCACAGAAATAAAAGTAAAATAACAAAAAGATTATGCATTAGTATTTAATGCCTCTTCAGTTCTGCTGTTCTGTCTGCCCTAGCCCAGAAAAGCTTTGGGAATTTATGTATGAGCCCGATTGGCCAATTTTTTAATGTGGAAGTTTTTACATACTTGTGTAGTCTTAGTTTACTATTTTATTATATTATTGATGCATATTATTTAGTCAGCTGAATTTCTTTACTTACCTGCTCACTTGTACATATTTATAGTATGCTAGAATTTATTGCTTACTATATGTACCATGTTCAGACTTACTATTTTTAATTAGCATATGTCATATGATCATCAGCATATTTAGGATTAGACCTTTCTTTCAGTACTTTTACTTACTGTATTATATATGTATATGCCCTATCCTTGCTTAGTTTGCTTGAGGTGTGCTTTTGCCTCACTTTTTATTTAGTTATAAATGCTATATTTATAACTTATCTCATTCCTTGTACGCTTACTGCTCCTATACTCTTAGTTCACTTTTGTTGTGTTTAAGTTTAAATAGTGACATTAATAATTTTTTTAAAATATTCAGCCTAAAATGTACTTTGACAATTATCTAATAAGATTTTTTTTTATTGGCTGGGGCCTTAGCATTATGAAACTGATAATGTCAGATTCAGATATATTTGAGAAGTTTGGTGTTGAAGTAGAGGAGCCTTATTTAGAAGAGGAGCATCAGCCAGGAGAGCTAGGCACTACCTAGTCTTCTTCTTAGCTTTTGAGAGGATGAGAGACTCTTAGATTTATTTTCAGTCTTTTTATATTATTTATTAAATGTTGTAATAATACAAGCACTGTGACTGTGATTACTTTTCTACACTATTATTTTCTAAGCTATTCATTTCATTTTATTTTATGTCGATGTATGGTGAACTGGATGTATTATTTATTTTTATATGCTTCTGCACTCTGTGATTGGGTTGATTTAGTGACTGATGTTCTGTATTCATTCTATGCACCTCCATCCCTTATTAGTAGATTGTGGATCTTACCTAATCTAATGATAAGTGAGGGATTTACCAGAGTGGCACAACACCTCATAAGTCTAATCTTGCTGATCAAGGGGTGGGGTGCCACATGAGCGCAATGTCGAAGTCAGATTTTGGATTTGAGGTCAATTTATGTAGGTCATTTTCCAAATTATCAAGATTTACAGAATTAGGGTTTTGATCCAAAGGACTTCTGATTTGGACCAAAACATTTGGGTGTGATTCTAATAACTTATTAAGAGTGTTAAAATAAAATCAAGACTTTGCTTAGTCCTAACTAACTAAGGTAACAACCATAAGTTATTATAGAAGCTCACAAGCTCCTAAGGAACCCTAGAAGAAATCTCAATTTGCAAGCTAAGGTACCAACCTTGGAACCTCCCTTGTTCTCCAATGATTTAACTCAATGGTTGCTTCAAATTTGTTGCATATGCTTGTTGTTAAACTTTAAGAGCATACCTTTGAGTGATCAAAGCACAATTTTTCCATTAATAAAATAGTTCTACAATTAGGATTTCTGTATACTTAAACCTAAGGCATCATTATTTGCATTGTTAGAGTGATCATTTTGTGTAAATTTTTGTACCAATGGAAAGGTCTCCGAAAGACTTTTCCATTGGTATGTGGCACCGCACTTGAGGTGACATGAATTGAGAGTATTTAGATGCCCTAGGTGGGAGTACCATTTTTCGTCCTTACAAAATGTTCATCGAGCACTACAGTGCACCGTAGTGTCTGGCTCTCATACAAAGGGCGCTCCAGTGCGCCGCAGTGCCCGTGTCTTGAAAGATTTGGCGTCATAGCGCTTGAAATCTTAGCGGCACGCCATTACCTAGCTCTCGGCAAGGAGGGAACTAGCGTCGTAGAGTAAAATCATGTTGTAGCGCGTCGTAGCCCCAAAAAATGCTGCAGCGCGATGCAACACAATAGCATGCCACGACGTGTCGGAGGGCCTGGTTCTTAGCCAGAGAGATCTACAGCGTGCCATAGTGCTGTAGTGCCTAGTTTCACACAAACTTTATATTTTTGTAATTTGCCGACTCCAGAACCCTAATAATCCAAAAATATTAATTTGGCTCCAAGATCTAAGATGATCTCACCAAGATTATTAACAATAATCAAAGTAGCTTTATTCCTGGTATGAACATTAAGGAAAACACTCTTATCGCTCAAGAGTTAAGTTTGGGTCCAAAAATGAGCTAAATACTTAAGGAAATAAGTTGGAGGTGTTTCCAAGGGAGTTGACATTTCAATTTTGTGTTGTGGCTACTCCATTGCAAAGAAGAAAAAAGCTCCTAGAGGTCTTGAAGAGTTTTTAAATTTTAAAGGTGGCCTCAAGGTAACTTTATTTACTTATTATTGTATATCGATAACATGTTAATAGTTAATTCAGAACAGATAGAGATGGATCACATAAAAGATCAACTGTCAAAGAACTTTGAATTGAGGAACCTGGGAGAGGCAAAGAAAATATTTGGAATAAAAATCTGTAAGGACAAAATGGCGAGAAGGATTTGGTTGACCCAAAAGGGGTATTTTGAGAATTTCCTAAGGTAGTTCAGGATTGTTGACTCTACAAAGGCTGTGAGTATATTTCTAACACCTCACTTTCACTTATTTGCAGAACAGTAGTGTCCAACACAAATTTTGAAAATAAAGAAATGCACTCAGTGTCATATGCTACTACAGTTGGAAGCTTGATGTATGTTATGATTTGCACTAGACCAGATTTAGCTCAAGCAGTTGGTGTTGTGAGTCGATATATGCATAATTTGAGGAAGAGCACTAGCAAGCCGTGATGGGGATTTTTTGGTACCAGAAAGGTATAATTAGTGTTGGCCTATTATTTCAAACGTAGTTCTCAATAGCTGACTAATGTGTTGGATATGTGGATTCTCATTATACTAGAAATTTGGATCAAAAATGATCAGAAATGGTAAATTATCAGTAGTAGGAAATATTGAGAGCTGAGGTGCTTGAATTCTCAAGGAGGTGCAGCCTCATACTCCCCTCTCACAGCCTTTTATAGCAATGGAAAAAGAATTTTCTAGATGCTTAAATTTATTAATCACACTTATGGAACTTGAATTCATGGTCAAAGCTAGTCTTAATTCATGCCATAAGTGTGATTCAGGTTTTGCTCATAAAGATAGAAAAATACAGCTCTTACAGCACTTGATTTTCAGTTTTAAGGTCCCAAGGCGCGCTGTAGCATTTTTGACTGCCTTGGGAATCCAAGGCAGTAAATTTCAGCTTCAGCTGGACACTTTGGCTGCAGCATGTTACAGTGCACTGTGGCACCTTGGGTTGTTTTATGCTGAGATCCGTCCTCTATAGTGCGCGGTAGCGGCATAATCCGCTGTGGCGCGTAGCGGCGGAAAAATCCACTGTGGCGAGTTGTAGTGGCGTCTTAGCAGAAATATTTCCAGTATTTAAATTTTGTCAAGAATTTTTCCATCGTAAAGGTTTTGGTTGTTTATTAATTTTAAACTACTCCTAAGTGCAAAAAATAATAAAATCACAGAAAATAGAATTTTGGATTGCCTCCAAAAATGCACTCGGTTTAATGTCGTTAGCCAGACACATTCAGGATCATTATAATGGGATTCTTTAATTAGGGGTTTTCTTTTCCACACCTTAGAATTGTATGAGTGAGGACTAGCACTAGCTGTGCTCCAACTCATAGACTTACTAATTTCCTTCCCATCTCCCCAATTCTTAGTATTTTTATTAGGAATTCCCTTTTTTTTTTCTTTCCTCTCCTAGTCTTTTTCTTTCTTTTGATCATTTTTTCCTCAGCCTCCCCTCCAGATGGGGAGCTCATACCAATCTCAGAATTTTTTTTACTCAAGACCTGGCTTTTAAGATGTAACACCTTGCACATATCTTCTTTACTTAAATTCCTTTTCCAAGCAAATTCAATCATTTTCCTTTTAAATAGGGTGGGTTTTAAGTTAATGACAGCAACATTACCCTTGAATTTGATGCTCATTGTACCTTTGACTATATCAATTATGGTATTGGTGCTAGCTAGGAAAGATCACCCAAATATGATAGTGGAATTTCATTCCACGTACCCCATTCGCAAATAGAAAAATTAGTGGGAATAATGAACTTTCCTAAACCAACAGATACATTTCTAATTATTCCTAATGGAATTATTGAATCAAGGTTTGCAAATTCTAAGATCATTGAGGTAGTCTCCGTCCCTCCTAAATTCAATTCCTTGTATACATGATATGGCATGATATTGACCGAGGCTTCAAGATCACATAAAGGATCTAGAAGAACCTCGTCCCCTATCACACAAGAGATATTTAACCTTCCCGGATCCTCCTTCTTTTCTGTCACTAATCTATCAAATGTAATATTTCCCAGTTCACTTTCTAAGCCCCACTTAGATTTATTAATTTTTATTTTGACATTCAGGTGGTCCTCTTCACTTTCATCTAAATGAATGACACTCACAATTTCCTTTGGATTATTTTCAGTCGAGCTGGGCAACGTTCCCTGCTGCCGAGTGGTCAGCTGCTAATGAATTTGTCTTAGCTTAAATTCAATATTATTGAGGAATGTCTCTATCCCTTAGATAGAGGCCTCATGCCTATTGAGTGTTACTTCAGTTCTTCTCATGAACTGAAAGGTTTTCGCCTTAAAGTTGGATTGTTGGGTTGGATTGATGTTAACTTCATTGTACTCCTATTTATTTATATTATTTTCGCCTTAAAATTGATGGTTTTGTTACTAAGTTATATCTATTTTTAATAATGTTTAGAAGATTAATTGTTTGTTTGAATTGGTTCTAAAATTAACATTACAAATTTACTTAGGATAAGATACGATTTTGTTCAAAAGGAGAGAGTTGAGATGTAATTGTAGTATTTGTAAGGACATGGTGTAACAACCCAAATTGTTACCTTAGTTTATTAGAACTAATCTTAGTCTTAAATATAATCATAAGTGCTATTTAGGTCGATTGGAGTCAACCTCTAGGGCCTATCCCAAAATCAGGGATCAAATGGATCGAATCCTGATTTCTGAGAAAATTCAGAAACCCTAAAATTGACATATTGAAATTGACCTCGGATTGGAAAACGGACACCGCCCTTGCGTTTATTGACCCCAAATTAGCTTGGGGTGAAGTTTTCGTGTCAATCGTAAGTCGTTGAAACTTCGAGGAATATTTTAATAATAAAAATGCCCCAGAAATTGAGGAATTAAAATACTCATCAAATCAAAAATCCAACCTCACCATTGTGTTCCTCACCTCTGAAATAGCTAGGAAAAATATGTTTGAAATTTTTGTTTAAAAAAAAATTAATTATTTAGTTGACGGCACCGTCCGGCGTCGTCAACTTAAGCGGACAGCGCTGACGACGCCGTCCGATCGAATGGTTCCAGCGCAGATCCAACGGCTCATAGCCATGATCCACGTCGTGCGGTCCGGGTGGATCCGGGCCGTCCGCGTGTCACGAGATCGGACGGCCACGGACCTTCGTCCTCGGCCCCATCGCCCGCGAGCCACGTGGCGCACCCCGCCGCCCCTCCGGGCCAACCAGCGCCTTCCCCGACCTCGTCGAGGTCGCCGGCATGCCTATAAGGCCCTGGCTAATCAACGGGCTCCGGGTTAGCAAAATCGGAGCCCGATTCAACCCCGACCCGAGCCGACCCCGTCTGAACCCACGAACCGTCGATCAGGTACTACCGTATCTCCCTCATCTCCCGTTCCATGCGGATGATTGATGATTGTAAACCTATTCCATACGCTAGATTGACGATCGATTGGCTCGATCGAGTTGGATCGAGTTCGATCGATCATAAGTTGATCAAGGTATACAGTAGATTCCGAAAACCCGTTCGACCCGCAACCCTAGACATAGGGTTGGCATTTACCGGTGACTCCGACCACCTCCGCGAAGGTCGGCCCACCGACGTGTAGGCCCCGACGAGGGCTACCATCGGCCATGCGGGCCGAGGCGGTCCGGCGCTGGGAAGGCCGGCAAAAGCCGTGCCCTAGGCGCCGGCCCTCGGGACGCCTCCGTGAGGGAGACGAAGTACGGGTCAGGCCGGGTCGACCCGAACCCGACCCGACCGCGTTGGGTCCGCGTAAGCCCCGGGTGGGGCCCACTAAGCCATGTGGCAACCTCCGGGCCCACCACATATCACGTGGGGCCCACACGCCGAGCCTGCGACCGCTCGGCTTCGGCCATGGAGCCCACCGCGCCACGTGGCAGCCGCTGGGCACGCCACGTGGCATGTGGGCCCACTGCCCGAGCCCCTGTGGCTCTTCGACTGCCCAAGTGGGGCCCACAGTGCCACGTGGCAGCATCCTAGCATGCCACGTGTCAGGTGGGACCCATCGCCCGAGACCTTTCGGCTCCCATGGGGCCCACAGAGCCACGTGGCAGCCTCTAAGTATGCCACGTGTCCAGTGGGGCCCACATGCAGTGCAGCACCCAATCAGGTGCTGACACGTGTCATAGGTGGGGCCCATTGCCATCTCAGCCGATTAATTAGTTTAATTAATTACTATTAGTGATTAATTAATTACAGTTAGTGGTTAATTAATTATAATTAGTGATAATAATGTTTCAACAATAATCTTGTAATTAATTAATAATTAAGAGATTAATTAGGATTATTTTAATATTAATTAAACCTTAATAGTAATCAGAATAATTAATGATTATTAAACATTAAACTATAATTAATTATTCTTAATTAGATATTAACAGATGATTAAGATTAATTAAACAGTAATTAGTGCTAATGACTTTTCAACAGTAAAATATTAATATTATATAATCTAATTAATTAATTAATGGATTAATTATTATTATTTAATAATTAAGCCTAATTAATCATAGATTAATTAAAGATTAATAAATTCAGAAACTATATAAATAACTTTATGAATGAACAGTAAAATCATTCAATTTGAATAAATGAACAGTAAAATAATTTAAATTGTATTTTTGAATAGTAAAACCTAAAAGTTTAATAACTTTTTGTAGGATGATCCAAACATCGCCAATATAGGTCTCATTTTAATCAAAAAAATATAAGGAATCAAATGATGTAAGTCAAAAATTAATTTTGGGGTACGGATAATGAGGTAACATTTTAGGACCTCTTTAGAACCTCATAACTTTTTACCTAATTATCAGAATATAGTCAATATGGGTCTTAAAATGCTAAGGAGAGCGGCCCCATCATTGCAGTAGTATTAGTTTTCCTATTTGGACATCAGGATAAAAAGTCAACCCTAGAATTCTTAGTGAAAAATGACCAAAATGACCCTAGACTTCAAACAGCCATAACAGTCAAATCAACTCCAAATTTAAAAATTCAAGATGCTAACTAGTTTAGAATTTCAATATCATCAATAAACTGAAATAATATTTAGGATTTGAATCCTAGAAATTTAGGATTTGAACCCTATGCTTATTTTCTGAGATACATTTCTTTATACGTATGTTGTGATGCTTGGATATTTTATATTGAAAATCGCTTCCACACTCTGTATGTTTACTTAGAAAGTGATTGAATGTTTGATTCTATGCTCACTCCTTCCCTTATTAGGTGGATTATGGATTTCATCCTAATCCAACTATAAGTGAAGGGTTAACTAGAGTGACACACCACCCCTTAACTTAATTCTTGTGGATTAAGGGGTGGGGCGCCACACTTGGTATTTTCACTTTATTATTAAATGTATAAATCAATTTATTTATGTCTAATTAAATCAAGAGAACATTATTAGAATTAGAGTTATCCTCCAATTGCAATAGGTTCAGATTTAGTGCAACAAGGAGAACTCCCCATGGGGTTCTACCCTCAGCACTTAAATCTTTATGAGATTATGGTTTAAATTGATCTTTGATTCTCTACATCTAGGTTACAAAATACTTTCTCTTAATTATTATATTTCACAAACATGATTTCCATCAACATTGCATCGTGCGCTTACACTTGCGATTTAGCTAGATGAGAGGATGCATTAGGTCTATATATTATGTCACATCATCCATTGGATTTCTAACATCCTCTCACCTCTTTTACTTTGCTGAGCTGCAGAGCAAGTTGATGGGAACTTGGTTCTCAAGTATCAAATATCTTGGTAGAGTTCTTAAGGAAAGGAGCAGGTGAGCTTGAGAACTTATCGCATACTTCTCAGCTTGACCTGCACTACTACCCTTGTTCTTGTCCAATTGATGAGCTTGGAACACAAGTTCTTTTCTTTATTGATAATTCATTTAAGTTTTATTTTAGTAAGTAATTTGACAAATTATTATACAGGCATTCATTCACAATGATAATAAACATCAAAATAGACATCAACTTTATTCATTAAACAATCTCCATTACAACACCAATACTTCCTTACATTTTTCTACATCTACATCTCAACCCTCTCCAAGGGGATTTAGCTTTCCATTACAGGATAAATAAAAGCATAAATGCAAATAGAAGTACACCTTGACATTGGTTTATAGCAAAAAATGATCAAAAAGAGTTTAGGAAAAATACTAGGAAGCACCTAGAAGTTTTCTAGGGTTCTCTTGATCGTCTTCCTGCACTTCTACTTGACTTCTCCTCCTCTCCCTTGCTATCTTCTTTTCTTCACACTTCACAGTCTACTACTTGCCTCTTGGAGAGTTCTCCTTTTTTTCTCCCTATAGCCTCTTCTTTTGGTCCTTTGAATATTGAAAATTGGAACCCGCATTTGGTATGAATTGGCCTTTAAATTGGGGAATTTTTAGTCCCATGCATTAATCACCAATGACCCTTCATCTTCTTCTTCTTCAATGCAAGCAATTTATTTCATTCTCCTTTAGTCTCTTTGGTTTCCTCAGAATTATTGTTTAACTCAGCTTTCAAGAGGCAGGGGAAAGCTAAAGGTCTCAATTTATTGCCTTCCCTATGCTGCATTCAATACAGATTCTTGAGTTTTTTGCAGTGGGCATTGTGGCGCGCTGTAGTAGCCTTGATCCAAATACTATTCCACCGTGGTGCGCTGCAGCAGCTGAAATTCAAATACTGTTCCGCTGTATGTTTTAATGGCTTACCTTGATGCCGTTGCTTATCCACTATGGCGCGATGAATGCGTGCTACGGCAGTTAGACTTTCATGAAAGCAAATAGTAACTATTCAATTAACTCACATAAATTTTTCATAAATAATCAAAAAATTCCATCATGGCGCGCTGTGGCACGCTGCGGCAGTTAAACTCTCGTGAAAGCGGAATGGCACTGTTCAATTACTTCACATAAGGTTTTTATATGATTAATCGAATATACCGCCATGGCGTGCTACAACGGGCAGTAGTGGTTTGGTCCCTGGTCAGTATTAATACTTACAAGGCATAACGCACTGTGGCGCGCTTGGAGCGCGCTATAGCAGTTAATCTTTCAAGAAAGCGGATTGCACTGTTCAATTATTCCATATAAGTGTTTAATTTTGCTCCCGGGAATGAAGTTGCGGCCCGCTTGTGGCGCGCTGCAGCGGTCTTCCTTCCAGACCTTCAGATACACTTCCAAGTGAGGGAATTTAATGGACCGTCATGGCGCGCTGTGGTGCGCTGCAGCAGCTTTTATCCAGAATTCATTAATTCAGCTTAGGCCTCCCTTTTTCTTCATTCTTCCTGAAATTTTATAAATTCTACTCAAAGTATATTGATATATATGATATTTTGAATGCTTTAAACATTAAATTTTTCTATAAATTTTGGATATATCAGTTCACTAAGAGTCCACGAAGCCCTCCTAAATCTCATGAGTGTCCTCCTAGTTTGGCTCAATATACTGCTCAAGATCAAGTAAATTGCTGAATCCCAAAAGTACCATGTGTTAGACAATAAGTCTAACACATCAAAACTAATATAAATAGTTCTAATTATTTCCATATAACAGTAAAGTACACAAAATTGTAGAAAGACTGTAAAACTAACTGAATAACTAAGACTATATAAAACTAAAGTGAGATAAAGTTGGCAGTATATTGAATACTGAAAAATCAAATAGAAGCAGTATATGATCTAAAACGGAGTAAATAGTTTGTAAAACTATGTTGTATGAGACTAAAATGCAACCAAAATATTGCTGAACTGTTATGAGTCATACAGTTCAATGACTACATACATCATGTTGGGAAATACAGTTTACTGTGATGCCGATACATCCTAAATTTGCCTTGTTTAGATATGCAATATTCTGTAACCCATAAATCATCACTAATACTCATACATTATGCTTATACTCATGCTCATGTCTCTACACTACATGACTTAAAAATTTAGAAAAATTCTTTGTCCCCATAATGCAGAATCCATCTAAATGGATTATAACTCCTAGTTCTAATCCCAATACTTAGTTCCTTTTACTTATGGTCTTACTTGAAATCATTAGTTATAAATATTGTATACACATGATTGTATGTTTCTTGTAGATGTAAATTTAATACTTGTTTGTTTATAATTGCACGTATCGAGGCGCACCAAGATAGGAGGCTGAACCTTATTACAGTTATTCTTCCCCAAACTAAGGATCTATTTCACACTCATAGATTTGGAGGATTTATTCTAGCGGGACTGTATTCGTCCAATCCCTTGAGATAGCCCCGGATCATAATTCCACATTAGAGTGACTCATCCAAACATGAATATTGTTAAAGTGACTCGGCACGATGGGTATGCATGATCATAACCAACTAATAATCTAAGTTTAGTTAATTCTATTTAACATCTAAGGATTTAACAAAGCTATAAATCCTTACTATAATTAGGTGATTCCTACACTAGGCTCCAAAGATGTGACCAAAAAGTCACTCAATATAAGTTGCTACCATATGGGAGAAATCTCATACTAATGCCTTAGGTAAATTTTACCATAAGATTTAAGATCAACTTCTAAGGTTAAGGAGGATCATCTATATTTTTACCTCAAAATATCATAATAGACTCTTCCTAAGTCAATGTATTAACATTTATTAGGCTTTTTCAGATATTACAAAACACTTCTATGGCAAGGTCACTGAGATCTCACACCTATAACAATATACTAAATACATAAGTTGCATTTATTAAGCTTGAATTGATTTGATCAGATCAGATGGTTAGACCTATCTGATCACATCCTATACTAAAATCATGGGATAAAATCAAGAATATTAGTAGGATTAGATCATTTTATAAATCAATATAGTTTTATTATTATTCTCATACTAAGAGTCTTATATAAGAGAAAATCAGGGATCTTAAGCTTAGATTCAAATGTCTCAATCACATAAGTTTTTTATTAACCTTAGCACTTCTAATTCAATAATTTAAAATCAACACTAAATTAGATATATTATTGGAATAATGTTAGTTGAATTATCTTTCAATCAAGTTACTTGATTAAGTGATTAAGGTCCAAGTCTTAATCAAATAGGTTAGGGTTTAACCCTTATCCTTTCCCAATTAATACTTATTGTTGATTTAAAGATCAATGACGAATCAATATATTATTGGTGTGTTATTGGTGGCAAATCTCAAATTTAGACCAAGTGTTAATAACTTGATCAAGATCTTAAGATTTTTAAGATAAATTAAGGAATTATGCTACTTTAATCAATTTAGCTAGATTATATGTTGAAGGTACACATGAGATGTTCCTTACATTTGTACTACTATTATGAAAATATAATAACAAAAATTTGCATAAAACAGAAGATAATTAGTGCTAATCAAACTTTAAATAAAAATAAATGAATTAGCACTTAATTATAAATACAGCCATTAGAAATTTATGAAACTTGGTAATTATATTCTACTAATTTATGTGAACAATTAGAAACTGAGTTTACTAAATTTGGATAATCATAAACTCTAATTTTAAATAATCATGCATTTATAAGATTATGGCATAATTAAGAATATATTAATTAGAAAATTAATCTACTTAGCACATGCATTCTACAAGGTAAAAGAAACACTATGGCACTTAAATTATGTAGTTTTGCTAAGTATACATTTTAATCAACCATAATTAAGTTATACAATAATTAGGCTAAATCTGAAAATCCAACCATTAAAAGTGCAATATTATTTTATATTCTTATTCCTCATGATTTTCTGATCAATTTGATATATAAGTTTATAGGGTTCGGATCAGTGGATCAAACGTTATTCAATTAATTTATTCTGCATTTTTCCAATTTAATTTCTTTATGATCTGATTAATTGGATTATTTTCCTTAAGAAAATAAATCCAATTAATATGCTTATTATTATTAATGGTCTCGCCCAATACTAAAAGATGCAGGTCGAATCGACCCGGGGAACCCGTTATTATCGAACAGCGCGGGTCGCGGGTCGGCCTGACCCCCATTGTTCTTCTCCCTTCCCCTGTGTCTCACCCAACAGTCAACCGATTAGGGAAATCCTAATTAGTTGAATTCTTGAACGAGATGCCAAGCCATGCCCTCTGACTGATTGGAAATTGAACCTTAGGTCAAGGCAGACCAATTGAAACTAGAAGCCCTCAGTGAGGAGGTCTGGATCTTCCGGACCTTACTCACCCGAGAGGCATGCCTATGGAACTGCTATGGGGAATTAATTCTCCCCACATAGGCCATGATTTTCCCAAGGCTTGATCCCTACACCTTTAGAGAGGTGAGGTGGATCGAAGCCCTTTGGCCTGAGGGTCTGACGTGGTCTGGATCATTGGGTCCTTACTCGGACCAATTGCGAACGGAAGAGGTTGACCCAATAGATCGATACGATCGATTGGATCCATCCCATAAACTACAATCAATATGGGTGTGACCATCTACCCTAATAGTATCAAAACAAAACTATAGAGAGGAGGAATTAATTCAGCAGGGAAAGGTACCTTGCTTGACAGACTTGGATTGGATGGTAGAGGAAAAATGGGGGCACCATCTAGCTTCCTGAGAGATGCTAAGGGTTCCTAAACACTAGGAAACACCTTCTATCAGTGGTACACATGCCTGGGATGCATGTGGAGCTTGGATAGACCAGGAATGACAAAGAGGGGATTGACTCCAATAAATCAATAAAGGATCATAAGGAGCAATGCTGATGCATTTTATAGCCTTAGTAGAGAAATGGGAAGCTTCCAGAGAGCTGGGTAGGGTTGGAGCTGACCCGAGAGGTTGGGCCGAGGCCATGTGTTCCAATTTCTAATTATGTAGCTCATGCCTTAGGGCCCGATCTAGAGAGCTTTATCAGGAGAGGAGAGGGTATAATGGCTAAGCTTAGGTGGAAGAACCGTGGGGGACAGGACAAGCTGTTGAGAATAGCTCGAATTCTCCCTGTTAGATGTGAGTGAGTTGGAGACAAAGATCCATAGTGCGGGTGCACTGTGGTTTATATAATCTATTGATTAGAACCACAAAACTATTCTAATGATCTGGATTATAACGGTTGGATCCTAAATGATCTGAGCTATGGGATCCATCAAGTAGATCCAATGACGGATCTTCGATCCCACATGATTAAATCCTAGCCTTATATTCAAAAGATGCGACAGTGAGATTAGCGGGAGCACCGCTGATGCACAACCCAGGCTCCATAGTGGATCGTCCACGATCCGCATAGCAAATCTCGACCGTTTAATCGAGTAAATGGGTGTATTTACAAATCTAAATTGTTGGAAACCCTAGAACGCAATTAGACCATTTTAATTTTAATTTAATTATTATTTAAATAGTCTCCAAATTTTACCAAACTTTCACCTCTATCTAGTTTGGGTGTGAGGAATTCAAAAATATAATCAGATTTTTATTCTGAGATCAAAATATTTTAGGTCTAACTTAGGACATCTAGACTGATCAAAAGGCTAAATTGACTTAGAGAGGTTCAATTAACTTCAAATTTTTAGATGTGCTTTACTTGATATTCTAAATGCAATGGGATTAGAACTAATGCCTAATTAAACTAAGAATTAATAAGGGTAACAACCTAGGGATGATACAGAATCCCCCACTTAAGAACGATGTCATCCTCGACATCATCTTAAGAAAGAAAAGCAAAAATGTAAAAAGTGAAGAACAAAGTTCAGAATTTAATGGATACCTAGATTTTCAAAAAGACTTGGATACTTTCTTTGCATATAGACCTCTTTCTCCCAAGTAGATACTTCTAGAGAGCAATTCCTTCACTAAACTTTCACCATGGGAATAGAGCGATATCTCAACTATTTTTGATCATGAGCTAAGATTTTTATGTGCTCCTCTACATAGGAATGATTCGGCTAATGAGAAACTACTAAAAGTTGAATTATATGAGAAGAATTTTGAAGGCATCTCCACATTGAGGAGATGTGGAAAATATTATGGACTGCAGATCAGGAAGCTTCAATCTATATGTTGCATAACAGATCTTCTCTAGAATTGAACATGGTCTGACATAGTGGGGGCTTAGCTTTCCAGCTACACCAAAATGCGATACACCCTTCATCGAACTGAACTTTTGGTACGCAAAATCTCCAATATTGAATTCCAAAGTACGATGATGAGCATCATGATATTTACTCTGGAGATCCTGAGCTATTTTAATTCGCTGCTAAATTAATTGTACTTTCATGTTTGTCTCTTTAACTAATTCTGAGCCATATCATTCAACATTGCCAGTTCCATACCTTGCTAAGGGAGTACTACATTATTTGTAGCACAAAGCTTCATACGGAGCCATGCCAATATTTGCTTGGAAACTATTATTATACGTGAATTCTACCAATGGAATATAATCTTTCTAGAAACCTCCAAAATCCAGAATACTGAGATGAAGATCTTAAAGAATCTGATTAACTCTTCCTATTTGTCCATCGATTTGAGGGTTAAATGTGATGCTCATGACTAGGGTAGTCCCAAAGTATTGATGCACTGCCTGCCAAAATTTGGAAATGAAACAACTATCTCGATCAGATATAATAGACCTCAGAATCCCATGAAATCTAACATTTTCCTTAATATGTAGCTTTGCCAATTTCTCTACATAATCGATCTAACGCATCAGAATAAAATGTACCGATTTGGTCAGTCGATCGATAATGACCCAAATTGAATCAGCAACAGATCTTGATTTAGGCAAACCCATAATGAAGTACATATAAATATCAAACTATTTACATTCAAGAATTACCAGAGGATGGAGATGTCCTCTAGGCTTCTGATGGTCGGCTTTGACCAAGTTGCAAGCATGGAACTTCACTACAAACTCTACCATGCTTTTCTTCATTCCAGGCCACCAGAATGACTTTTTCAGATCTTGATATATCTTAGTACTACCAGGATGTACTTGGTAACCAGAATTGTTGCCTTCCACTAATATCTTCTGATACATAGATTTGGGAATCCATAAAAGATCTTCTTGATATATTACATTTCTTCGCAACTGCAGGTCAAATTGACGACCACTTTTGATTTCCATTTAAAATTTCAGATAGTCTCCATCCTTTGTTTGGGTGATCCAGACATCGCGGTGAAATGTCGGTTCAATGGTACTCATAGATACCAGTTCACTTATCATAGCACCACGAGCTGACTGATATTAAGCCTTCTAAATTCTTCTTCTAATGAACTTAATGCTATTAAAGAGGAAAGTTTAGCTTGATGACTAAGTTCATTAGCCACAACATTTGCTTTACCAATATGGTATTAAATGCTTAAATTATAATCACTTAGTAATTTAAGCCATCTTTGCTATTAGCAGTTGAGCTCATGCTGGGTGAAGATATACTACAAACTCTGATGATCTGCAAATATGGAACATCGGACGCCATACAGATAATGATGTCAGATCTTCAAAGTGAAAACTACGGTGTCTAGTTTGAGATCATGAACGAGATAATTCTTCTTGTACGGTTTTAATTGATGGGATGCATTGGCTGTAACTTTTGCTTCCTGCATCAATACACATCTCAAGCCTATCCCAGATACATTGGTATAAACTTGGTAGTTGAGACCTTTCTTAGGTAAGGCAAGTACAGGGGAAGAAGAAGGAGCATCTTTTGACACTTAGAATGCATTCTCATATTCTAAACTCCAAGTGAATGGCACTGCCTTCTGAGTCAACTTTGTGAGAGGAGACGCTATCTACAAAAAGCCCTTGATAAATTTTTTATAATATTCTGCCAGACCCAAAAATCTTTTGATATCAGTCACAAATTTTGGCTATGACCAATCTTGAACTGCGCTAAATTTATTTTGATCAACTCTAATTCCTTGTGCGTATACGACAAGACCCAAGAAAGCAACTAAGTCAAGCTAGAATTCACCCTTAGAATATTTAGCATATAATTTGTAGTTTCTAAGCTCTTCTAGCACTAACCTCTGATGGTTCTCATGATTAGCTTTGCTCCTTGAATAAATTAGGATATCGTCAATGAAGACAATGATAAATTTATCTAAATATGCCTTTAATACATGCTACATTAAGTCCATGAAAATAGAAGGTATTTGTTAAACCAAAAGACGTCACTATAAATTTGTAATGTCTATAGTGGGTTCTGAACGCAGTTTTCTAAACATCTAAATCCTTAACTCGTAACTAGTGATAATCTGATCGCAAGTCAATTTTGGAGAAGACTTTTGCTCCGGATAATTGATCAAATAGATCATCGATACGTTGTAATGGATATTTGTTCTTGATGGTTACTGACAGACCTAAAATACATGTCTACAATTTCATGCAAGTGTACGTGGTCTGAAGTATGTCTATAGTGGGTTCTGAATGCAGTTTTCTAAACATCTAAATCCTTAACTCATAACTGGTGATAATCTGATCGCAAGTCAATTTTGGAGAAGACTTTTGCTCCGGATAATTGATCAAATAGATCATCGATACGCTGTAATGGATATTTGTTCTTGATGGTTACTGAAAGACCTAAAATACATGTCTACAATTTCATACAAGTGTACGTGGTCTGAAGTAAAAAATGAAAAGTTTGAATTTCTGTAATTTATCGAACCACAGAGAATTGGATGTTTTGTTACTAAGGTGTATCTATTATCACTAATGTTTAAGCTATCAATGTCTTATTTAAGTTAGTTCTAGAACAAGCACGACAATCTTAGTAGTAGAAAATAAGTCAAACAAAAAGAAGAGGAGAGTTGGGTTTTTCTCACATGACATGATAGATACCGTATATATGATGATTCCTTAAGCATTTATCTTTCATTTTCCTTGATCTTAATCAAGTTCACATTGTCTTTCCTTGAGTTTTATCTCAATAATTACAAGTTCAAATCTTGTGCACAAAATGAACACACAGTCGGTTCTATTTCAGCACAAGGATCCTTATAAGATTTCAGGTTTATATATTTTACCTCATCTCTTAATCATGGAGATGAGGGTTGTTAATTATTAAGATCTTATAAGCATTGATTCCACTAAGATCATCACACGCATCACACATAGTTGAGATGAGGGATTGATTTCATTGGGCTCAATGACTATGTCACCTCGTTCATGAGCACACAACTATTCAATTCCCTCCCTCAATTATGTTGAGCAACGAAGCTCAATTAGTGGGTCTTAGCATCACATGCATTAACTCATTAATTGAGTTTAGATTAAGGTGCACTAAGCTCAAGAACTTACTCACATAATTTTAAGCTCTCATGCACTCATAAATCTAGCATCAAACTAAGGTGAGCTATGGAGCATAAGACAACTTAGTTCTTGAGTTAAGAAGTCTTTTTCCTTTGGTCCACATTCAAGTCCACAATATTCTTATACATTTCCTTAGCAAAAAGTTTATAATTTTTATTAATACTTGAGGAAAACTTCATACATTTTATAGTAACTATCAAAACATGTGGGATTCCCCCAACCCTCCCCAATGGAGGTTTAGCTGTCCATTACAAAAGAGATAAAAAAGAACACATACATGGATAATGACCCTTTCATGATCAACTAAGAAGAGAAATTACAAAACAAGAGTTTAGAAAATACTAGGAACGTTGCTTAGAAAGTTCTCCAGATTCTTCTTCTCCTTGCTTGAAGTGCCTCTCTTAGGTCCCTAGTGCTGCCTTTCTCCTCCTTTACCTTAGCAAGTTGAGCTCCTCCACCCTTGGGGAGTTCTTCTTCTCTTCTATACAACCCCTCTCTTTACTTAGGTGAAGTGAGCAATTTTTGGAACCCTCCTCTAGTCAAGAGGGGAGGTATTTATAGATGAGGGGTTGCATCCTCATACTCAACATCAAAACTAGCAATGCATTTTAAAAATTCTGAGTAATGATGGCAAATTCCAATTGATGGGTGAGGTGACCAATATTTTCTATTGTTTTATCCTTCTCATCACATCAAAGAGACTAATTTCCATTTAAAAATGGAGATGCAGCAGAAGGAATGATGGCTGGAGACAAGAGGCTGGTTGGGGGTCTTGTCCCAGCCGCAATTAATATATCTGTCTGACTAAAAAATTGATGGCTGCTACAGCACGCTTTGGCAGAATCAAATTGTAAAGAGGCCTACTGAAGCACGTGATCACGCTAGCATTTCACAAAATGCTCCTCTACAGCGCACTGTAGCACCAGTATTCGCAAAAAGTCCCGCTGCAGTGCGCGATCGTACCCGTGGTTCGCAAACTGTACCACTGCAGTGAACGATCGCGCTCGCAGTTGGCAAACTGAACTGCTGCAGCGTGCAATCACGCCCACGGTTCACAAACTAAACCGCTGCAGCGTGCGATCACGCCCATGGTTTGCAAACTGAACCGCTGCAGCGCGCGATCGTGCCCGCGGTTCGCAAACTGAACCACTGCAGTGCAAGGCAATGATTTTCCTTTAGAAATTTTGGAAAATTCTCCACATTGCATGGAATTCGTTGGATAGGCATTTTTCCTGAAATAGATAGACAAAATTGGATTAAGGAGTAGTTTTTTTTTCTTATAAATGAAAATAAACAAAAAAGAAATATAAAATGTTAGCTTGAAAATTATAAAAGAAAATATAAGACTACTAATATAAAACCAAAAGTGCTGCGCGCTATTTAAGGTTCAGCTTTCTGAGCTTCAACAAAAAATCAAATGCTTAAATCGCTAGCTACTTATAGATTCTCCTTTGTTCAAAAAAAAAAAAAACAACTCCCCGACAACGGTGCCAAAAACTTGACAGACTGTAAATACACGTCTGCGCTTGCACGCAAGTGTACGTGGTCTGAAGTAATAAGTGGAAAGTGTGACTTTCCGGGAATTTATCGAACCACAGAGAATTGGTTAATTTGGCACTAAAGTATATCTATTTTCACTAATGTTAAGCTATAGTATGTATTGGTTGGTTGGTCTAAAATTAGCATAAGTATTCATTAAGTAAAATAGCAAGATTAAAGAAAGAGAAGAGTTAGGACCATCCCACATGCAATGATATAATACTCATGTAGATTTATTTCTCAAGCTTTATCATTTAATTTAATTGAAATCAAGTGCACATTGTTGTCCTTTAGTCCAGCTCAAAGGCTTTCAAGTTCAAATCTTGTGCACAAAATGAACTCACATTCGATTCTACTTTAGCACAAAGATTCTTGTAAGATTCTTGAGATTTAAAGTTAATTCATTTTCTCTTTATTCAAGGAGAGTTTAAATTTTCTTAAATCTTAGGATCTCATAAGCATTGATTTTCACTACGAGCATCACTCACATCTCACATAATTGAGATGAGGGAATCACATGTTGGGCTCAACGACTATCACTTAGCTCATGAGCACTCAACACTTCATTACTCAATCTCAATTATGTTGAGCTAAGGAGCTCATTTAGTGGGTCTTATCATCACTTGCATCAATCTCTTTGGTTGAGCTTAGATTGAGGTGCATTGAGCTCAAGAACCTTCTCACATGGTTCTAAGCTTTCATGCACTAAAAATCTAGCATCCAACCTAAGGTGAGCTAAGGAGCACAAGACAATTAGATCTTGGATTTTTTTAGTTCTTTTCTCATAAACATATCAAGACTAATTAGATAAAAATTTCTTAGTAAGGCATTAAAATCACAAATACATTATGCTTGAGGGAAAACATTCATACATTAATATTACATCATGCAAAATGGGACTTCATCCGAACCCTCCCTAAGGGGAGTTTATCTACTCATTACACAAGAAAATAAGAAAGACACATACATGGATAATGATCCTTTCATGGTCAACTAAAGAGAAAATATAAGATTGAGTTTAGAAGATACTAGGAACGCTACGTAGAAGTTCTCCGAAATTCTTCTTCTCCTTCTAATTATCCTCTCCTTAGGTTGCTAGTTCTATCTTCTTCCTCTTCTCCCTTTGCAAAAGCTTGCCTTGCCACCCTTGGGGAGTTCTCTCTTCCTTTAGCTCTCCTCCTTACTTAGTGGATTTTTGCTAAAATTGTGAACCCTCCTCTAGTCAAGAGGAGGGGTATTTAGAGGAGGGGGGAGGCTAAATTCTCCTCTTCATTTGCAACCAGCTTTTCCATATAAAAATCCGAATTCATCATGACAATAACCTCCATTTATGATGAGGTGATAATAATCCTTAATTGTTTACCCAAAATATCACCTCAAAGCTCCCCTTTTTAACAAAAAAAAATGATTGCTGCAGGAAAAGGTGGCTGGAGACAAAATTCAGGATAGAGGTCATGTCTCCAGCCACATTAAATGCAGTGTCTTGACAAAAATTCGGTGGGCCGCTAGCGCGCTGCAGCGTACTTTAGCATACCCTGGTCCCTAGCATATTAGCTAAGTCCCCCGCAGTACACCGCTGCAGCGCGCAACCGCGTGCTGTAGCGGTGAATTCCGCGAAAACACTGTTAAATTTGTTCTTTTTCCCAATTGTATAGAGAGAAATATTTCTGCGGCAAACCGCTGCAGTGCGTGCGGTGAATTCCGCGAAAAACACTGTTCAATTAGTTGGGCAGCCCAATTTATATAGTCAAGTATTTCAGCGATAAACTGCTGCAGCGCGCGACCGCGCGTTGGAGCGGTGAATTTCGCGAAAAAAATAGTTCAATTAGTTGAGCCCCATTTAATAAAGTCATAAATATTTCTGCTGCAGATCGCTACAGTGCACGACCGCGCGCTGTACCGGGTCATTTTGCGAAAAATACTGTTCAATTAATTTGGCTGCCCAATTTATAAAGTCAAGCATTTCCGCTATAAACTGCTGCAGCGCATGACCGCGCACTGTAGCGGTGTATTCCACAAAAAATATTGTTCAATTAATTTTCATAAAGTTTAGATATTTCTGCTGCAACCCGCTGCGGCGCGCGACAGCGCACTGCAGCGGTTTTCCTTTAGTAAATTTAAAAAACCTGCAGAAATGCCTTAGAACTCCTTTGGATTCCATTTTCTTGAAAAAGATAGAAAAAAATTAATTTTAAGAGCAGCATAGAGATCTTAAATAGATGAATTTTCCCATTTATTTAGATATAATATATGGATTCATCACACCCCCACACTTAAATTCTTGCTCGTCCTCGAGTAAGCTCAAAATGATAAATGTTTTCTATTTTTAGAGGGATCAAAGTCACAATAATGTAATATAAAATAGGTACAAGTAAAAAATATGTGCAATGATAGAAATAAAATAAATATTGTAGCAATAATAATGTTTTTAATTGAGTTACTAAGGTGGTTGAGTCACTAAATTTTCAAATGTTTGAATTTTTAATGCTTGATAATAGGTGATGGGTTCAATACATTTGGACTTATAGGCTAAAGACATAGTTTAGAGACTCCTAGAGTTGTGCCATATGTGCTCCTTCTTATGAATCACACAGATGAAAAGTTTAAAGGAGAGATATTTTTCTTCATCCTTTCTCATTTTGTTCATTTGGGAGAGATATTTTTCATCATCCCTTTTTCCCATAAATATTTTGTTCTTTTCATTCTTAGGGAGAGACATTTTTCTTCATCCCTAACATCTTTGTGATCATAAAGTCCTACAGGAGCCTAACACACTCCATTTAGAAATTATACCATAGTTTTTTTTTTAGTTTTAAGTCCTAAGACTTCCCCCACACTTAGCTCAAGCACTTATTTAAAATTTTCGGAGATTTAGATTTTCCTCCATTCATTCCTCATTATTAGCATTTTATTACTTATATTTCATTCAATTATTTTTGCTAAGCATTCTTTTACTTATATTATCTTTGAATTTTTATATTTTGTGATTTTCATTGCTTTTGAAAAATTCAAAAAAATTATGTCAATTAAGAATAACTCATATATATGGGAATATGAAAATTCATAAATTGAAATCTCAAAATGAAAACAAATAAAATGAGGATAAAAAGAAAAATTGAGAAAGAACAAATACAACCTAATTAGTTATTGGGTTGCCTCCCAATAAGCACTTATTTTAGTGTCTCAGCCTGACACAGGAAAGATCTTATGTGATTCCTTCATCAGGAAGGTCTTGAAGTGTCCATCCGCCCTTCTCTTGAAGGACTCCTTCCTCCAAGTATAACTTCAGACGATTTCCATTCACCTTGAAAGTGCAATTATTGGAGGCAACTTCGACAGCTCCATGATAAAAAACTTTAGTGATAGTAAATAGTCTTGTCCAACGTGATTTTAGTTTTCTAGGAAAAAGTCTTAATCTAGAGTTAAAAAGTAATACCTTCATTCCTGGTTGGAGGTGCTTAGGTTTAATTAGCTTATCATGCCATTTTTTTATTTTTTCTTTATACAACAACTTGGCGCTCTCATAGGCATTTAACCTAAATTCATCAAGTTCATTTAGTTGTAGCAGTCTCTGTGCCCCTGCCTTTTGGTGGTCAATATTTAATTTTTTTATTGCCCAAAAGGCATGGTGCTCAAGTTCTGCCGGAAGGTGACATGCTTTTCCATAAACGAGCTTATACGGGGACATTCCTAGAGGGGTCTTGAAGGCAGTTCTATAAGCCCAAAGGGCATCTTGAAGTTTTAAAGTCCAGTCCTTTCTATTTTGGTTCACAATTTTTTCTAAAATTTGTTTAAGTTCTCTATTGGAGACTTCAACTTGCCCGCTGGTTTGAGGGGGTGGTAGGGAGTACCCACCTTGTGTCTCACCCCATAGCTTTTTAATATATTCTCTAACTGCCTATTACAGAAGTGTTTTCCCCTATCACTGATCAAGAATCTGTGTGTCCTAAATTTAGCTAGCACGTGTTCCTTGAGAAATTTGATCACAGTTTTAGTATCATTGTTGACACATGCCATAGCTTCAACCCATTTTGAAACATATTCAACTGCCACAAGGATATACAGATTGGCCTGGGATGAGGGAAAGGGTCCCATGAAGTTAATTCCCCAAACATTAAATAGTTCAACTTCAAAAATTCCATTTAAAGGAAGCTCATCTCTTTATGATAAATTCTCGGTTCTTTGGCATTTGTCACAACTTTTGACAAATTCAACAGCATCCTTGAACAAATGGGGCCAAACAAATCCAGATTAAAGCACCTTTGCAGCCATTCTCTCAATCCCATGGTGTCCTCCATAAGGAGATGTATGGCAGTGGAAGAGAATATTCCTGGTGTCAGAGTTAGGAACACATCTCCTTAGGAGTTGATCATTGCAACATTTATACAGAAAGAGATCATACCAAAAGTAATTTTTTATATCCGCAAAAAAATTCTTTTTTTTATTGGTAACTCATATCTTTTGGTATGATTCCTCCTGCAAGGTAGTTTGCAATATCAGCAAACCAGGGAGGATCATTTGTAGCTACCCCATAGAGCTTCTCATCGGGAAAGGATTCACTAATATCTGTCGACTTATCATGATCAATGTGGGTTGATCTGGATAAATGGTCAGTAAGCACATTTTCACTCCCCTTCTTATCCCAGATTTCAAGATCAAATTCTTGTAAGAGCAACACCCAACATATCAAGTGTGGTTTTGCCTCTTTCTTTTGGAGGAGATACTTAATGGCAGCATGATCTGTGTAAATGATAGTCTTAGACCCGATGAGATACGACCTAAATTTAGTAAAAGCAAAAATGACGGCTAAAAGCTCCTTTTCCGTGGTGGCGTAATTTCTTTGAGCATCATCAAGGAGTTTACTAGCATAGTAGATTGAATAGAAGGTTCGCTCTCTTCGTTGCCCAAGAACAGCGCCTACTGCAAGGTCACTCACATCACACATAATTTCAAAAGGTGAATCCCAGATTGGAACAGAAATTATTGGAGCAGAGATCAAGGCAATTTTTAGAGTATTGAATCCTTTTAAACAATCATTATCAAAATTAAACTCAACATCCTTTCCAAGCAATCTACAAAGCGGTATACTTATGTTTGAAAAATCCTTAATAAATCTACGATAAAAACCAGCATGCCCTAGGAAGCTTCTAATTCCTTTAACATTAATGGGAGGAGGAAGTTTTTCAAAGACTTCAATCTTAGATTTATCGACCTCTATCTCCCTCCTAGAAATTAAATGACCAAGAATGATACCCTCTTCAACCATAAAATGACACTTTTCCCAATTCAAGATCAAATTTGACTCTTCACATCTTTTTAACACCTTTCCCAGATTAATTAGGTAATGATCGAAAGAGGTTCCAACCACCAAAAAATCAACCATAAAAATTTCTAAGAACTCTCCTATCATGTCAGAGAAAATTGCCATCATACAATGTTGAAAAGTAGCTAGTGCATTGCACAAACTGAAAGGCATTCTCCTAAAGGCGAATGTTCCAAAGGGGTAGGTAAACATTGTTTCTCTTGGTCTTCGGGCACAATCAGGATTTGATTGTATCCAGAATAACCATCAAGAAAATAGAAATAAGGATTTCCTGCTAATCTATCAAGCATTTGGTCGATGAAGGGAAGGGGATAATGGTATTTTCGAGTTGCTTTATTTAATTTCCTATAATCGATGCAAACTAGCCAACTAGTCACAGTCCTAGTGGGGATTAGCTCATTGTTGCTAATGAGAATAACGGTCATCCCACTCTTTTTGGGAACCACATGTATAGGGCTCACCCAAGGGCTGTCAGAAATGGGAAAAATGATCCCAGCATCTAAGAGCTTGATAATTTTCTTGTGAACTACTTCTTTGATGTTAGGGTTTAATCGCTGCTGAGGTTCAATTGAAGGCTTAGAGTTGTCCTCTAATAGGATACGATGCATACACAGAGTTGGGCTAACCCCCTTCAAATCCGTAATACTCCACCGCATTGCCCTCTTATGTTCTTTTAAAATGTTACATAAAAGATTCTCTTGATGTTGAGTTAACAATGAGGAGATTATTACAGGAAGTGATTCATCTTCTCCTTGGTATGTGTATTTTAAATGTGAGGGAAGAGGTTTTAATTCAATTTTAGGAGGGCAAATTATTGAAGGTTGAATCATCTTCCTTTCCTCAATTAATTCTTCAATAACTTCCATTTCAGCAGGAACTTCATATTCCTCACTTCCCATCATTCTCTCTTCTCCCACATCTTCCATTAACCCAGCTTCTTCTAATAAATTGATCTCCTAATAATCCTCGCTTAACTTAGAAGGGTGTTTCATAGAATCATTCGCATGGAATTTAATCTCTTCCTCTCCATAACGCAGCATCAATTCCCCTTTGTCTACATCAATTAAGGTTCGCCCTGTGGTCAAGAAAGGTCTACCTAAGATAATAGGAATTTCTTGATTTTCATCTTCCATGTCCAAGATTATGAAGTCTGCCAGGAAGATGAACTTGTCAACCTTTACAAGTATATTTTCCACAATTCCTAAAAGAGATTTTACAGATCTATCAGCAAATTGGAGTAGAACAGAGGTAGGTTTTAAATGATCAATTCCAAGTTTCTTGAATATGTAGAAAGGAATCAAATTAACAGAAGCACCAAGATCACAAAGGGCTTTTTGAAAAGATTGGCATCCAATCGTGCATGGGATAGTGAAACTCCCTAGATCCTTCTTTTTAGTGGGAATTTTTATTTGAATGATTGCACTGCATTCCTCTGTTAATTCCACAGTCTCCTTTTCATCAATCTTCCTTCTCTTGGATAAAATGTCTTTCATAAACTTAGCATAACTAGGCATTTGTTCGAGTGCTTCAGCGAATGGGATATTGATGTGGAGAGTTTTAAAGGTCTCGAGAATTTTTTGATATTGGACATCGAGTTTCTCCTTAGCCATACGCTGAGGATAAGGTATATGAAGGGTTTCCTTAGGTGGGTCTCTAAGTTCTTCCCTTACGGCATCCCTTGCCACACTCTATCTGTCCTTATTGTTTCTCCTTCCTCATTTTCCTCTCTAGATTTAGCGATATCTTCACTATTATCTTTTCTCACAATCTCATGAGTAACCCTTCCACTTCTTAAGGTGACTGTGTTACCTGATTCATTTTCATATTCTTTGATCACCCCCACTAGTGAAGGTTGTTCTAACTGCTTCATTATATCTTTCAATTTTTGTTCAATTCTTTTAACCGTCTCCTCTTGTCTGAGGAGAGTGTGCTCATGCCTGTTTAGTGTGACGTCAGTTTTATTCATGAATTCAATGGTGGAGTTTCTAAATTCTTTTAGAGAGTTTTCGAATCTTTCTCCATTCCTTCCATGATTCATGCTGTGAGTTTCCTAATGAAGTACACTCTTTTTTATCCTTGGAATCATTTCTTTGGAGGGGCCATTGGTAAGCATTATTGGCCACTTCTTCTAAGAGGTCGTAAGCTTACTCTTGGGTTTTTCCACTAATGGAGCCACCAGTGGCCGCATCAATGAGTGTCCTTGTTGGAGTGTTCAAACCATTGTAATAGGCTTGCACTTGCATCCAGAGAGGGAACCAATGACACGGGCAACGTCTGAGATACTCCTTAAAGTGTTCCCACCCGTCATAGAGAGTCTCACCTTCTATCTGAGTAAAGTTGGTGATCTCAATTCTCAACCATGCAGTTTTAGCTGGAGGGAATTATTTGGCTAAGAATTTCTTAGCCAAATCATCCCAAGTACAGATAGAATTGCTTGGTAAATAGCTGAGCCAACTCTTGGCTCTATCTCTCAGTGAGAAAGGAAATAGCCTCAATTTAACTACGTCTTCGGAGACGTCGTTAAACTTGAAGGTATCACATATTTCGAGGAAGGTTGAAATATGTGAATTTGGATCTTCAGTGGCTAATCCTCCAAACTGATTATTTTGTACCATACTTAGCGTAGAGGGTTTGATTTCAAAATTATGGGCTTCTATATTCGGCCTTACAATCGTATGGGGAATGCCCCTAACAGTGGGCAGTGCATAATCTCTAAGTGCTTTACCCCTAGGCTCTTCCAAGTTTTCAGTGAAAGTGTCCATCACTGCTTGTTGGTTTGATAAATTTCATTCTCTCCTAGCTTGTAAGTATGTTCGTTCTATTTTAGGATCAAACAGATATTTAGTACAGACTCTTTTACTCATATAAGTTTCAATAAGGCTTATCAAGAAAGATTTAGCAATAAAGATCAAACAGATTTTTTTTTTTTTTAGAAATGAAAATAAACTAAAAAGAAATATAAAATGTTAGCTTGATAATTATAACAGAAAATGTAAAATTACTAATATAAAAAAATCAAATGCTTAAATCACTAGCTACTTATAGATTCTCCTTAGGTCAAATCAAAAGAAAAACCAATTCCTCGGCAACGGTGCCAAAAACTTGACAGATTGTAAATACTCATCTGTGCTTGCACGCAAGTGTACGTGGTCTGAAGTAATAAGTGAAAAGTGTGACTTTTCGGGAATTTATCGAACCACAGAGAATTGGTTGATTTGGCACTAAAGTATATCTATTCTCACTAATGATTAGCTATAGTATGTATTGGTTGGTTAGTCTAAAATTAGCACAATTATTCACTAAGTAAAATAGCAAGATTAAAGAAAGAGGAGAGTTGGGACCATCCCACATGCAATGATATAATACTCATATAAATTTGTTTCTCAAGCTTTATCATTTAATTTAATTGAAATCAAGTGCACATTGTTGTCTTTTAGTCTAGCTCAAAGGCTTACAAGTTCAAATCTCGTGCACAAAATGAACTCACATTTGGTTCTACTTTAGCACAAAGATTCTTATAAGATTCTTGAGATTTAAAGTTAATTCATTTTTTCTTTATTCAAGGAGAGTTTAAATTTTCTTAAATCTTAGGATCTCACAAGCATTGATTTCCACTACGAGCATCACTCGCATCTCACATAATTGAGATGAGGGTATCACATGTTGGGCTCAATGACTATGTCACTTAGTTCATGAGCACTTAATACTTTATTACTCAATCTCAATTATGTTGAGCTAAGGAGCTCATTTAGTGGGTCTTAGCATCACTTGCATCAATCTCTTTGGCTGAGCTTAGAATGAGGTGCATTGAGCTCAAGAACTTTCTGACATGGTTCTAAGCTTTCATGCACTCAAAATCTAGCATCCAACCTAAGGTGAGCTAAGGAGCACAAGATAATTAGATCTTGGATTTTTTTAGTTCTTTTCTCATAAACATATCAAGACTAATTAGATGAAAATTTCTTAGTAAGGTATAAAAATCACAAATACATTATGCTTGAGGGAAAACATTCATACATCAATATTATATCATGCAAAATGGGACTTCATCCCAACCCTCCCCAAGGGGAGTTTAGCTACTCATAACATAAGAACATAAGACATATACATGGATAATGACCCTTTCATGGTCAACTAAAGAGAAAATTCAAGATTGAGTTTAGAAGATACTAGGAACGGTCCGTAGAAGTTTTCCAGAATTCTTCTTCTCCTTCTAATTATCCTCTCCTTAGGTTACTAGTGCTGCCTTCTTCCTCTTCTCCCTTTGCAAAAGCTTGCCTTGCCACCCTTGGGGAGTTCTCTCTTCCTTTGGCTCTCCTCCTTACTTAGTGGAATTTTGCTAAAATTGTGAACCCTCCTCTAGTCAAGAGGAGGGGTATTTATAGGAGGGGGGAGGCTAATTTTTCCTCTTTTATTTGAAACCAATTTTTCCATATAAAAATCTGAATTCATCATGACAATAACCTCCATTTATGGTGAGGTGACAATAATCCTCAATTGTTTACCCAAAACATCACCTCAAAGCTCCCCTTTTTAACAAAAAAAAGGCTGCTGTAGGAAAAGGTGGCTGGAGATAAAATTCAGGATAGAGGTAATGTCTCCAGCCACATTAAATGCAGTGTCTGGGCAAAAATTTGATGGGACGCTGCAGCGCACTGCAACGTGCTTTAGCATACCCTGGTCCCCAGCATATTAGCTAAGTCCCCCGCAGTAGATCACTGCAGCGCGCGACCGTGCGCTATAGCAGTAAATTCTGCAAAAACACTGTTCAATTAGTTCTTTTTCCCAATTTCATAGAAAGAAATATTTCTGAGGCAGACTGCTGCAGCGCACAACCGCACGCTGTAGCGGTGAATTCCATGAAAAATACTGTTCAATTAGTTGGGAGGCCCAATTTATATAGTCAAGGTTTCTGCGATAAACCGCTGCAGCGCGCGACCGTGCGCTGTAGCGGTGAATTCTGCGAAAAACACTTTTCAATTAGTTGAGCCCCCATTTAATAAAGTCATAAATATTTCCGCTGCAGTGCGCGACCGTGCGCTGTAGCGGGTCATTTTGCGAAAAACACTGTTCAATTAATTTGGCTGCCCAATTTATAAAGTCAAGCATTTCCGCTATAAATCGCTGCAGTGCGCAATCGCGCGCTGTAGCGGTGTATTCTGCGAAAAATATTGTTCAATTAAATTTCATAAAGTTTAGATATTTCCGCTCAACCCGCTGCGGCGCACGACCGCGTGCTGCAGTGGTTTTCATTTAGTAAATTTTAAAAAAACTGCAGAAATGCCTTAGAACTCCTTTGGATTCCATTTCCCTGAAAAAGATAAAAAATAAATTGATTTTAGGAGCAGCATAGAGATCTTAAATAGATGAATTTTCCCTTTTATTTAGATATAATTTATGGATTCATCATCATCGTTTTCATTGCTTTTATTTGGGAGAGATATTTTTCATCATCTCTTTTTATGTTTTTCTCTTTTTATTGTTAGGGAGAGATACTTTTCTTTATTCCCAATTCACATATTTGTGATCATGAAGTCTTACGGAAGCCAAGCACACTCTTTTTAAAGTACTCACCATAATCTCTAGTCTTTAGTCCAATGCTTTCCCCCACACTTAGTTCATATTATTGATTTAAATTTTTGGAGATTAGATTTACTTTAATTCATTCCTTAGTTAAAAAGTTTTAATATGATCAATGCAATTGATCATTTTTTTTGTTAAGCACCTTTTTATTTCATATCATTTTCTTTATCGATATTTTTGTGATTTTCATTTCTTGAAAAAAATTTAAAAAATTTTGTCCTTTTCAAATACTAGAAAGATTTGGGAATATGTGAATCCAAAATTTCATTCCTCAAAAACAAAATAAAACACAATAAAGGGAAAAGTATAAAAACAACTAATACAAATAAAAAGAAAAGATATAACCTATTTATTTATTTGATTGTCTCCCAATAAGCGCTTGTTTTAATGTCTCGGCCAAATACGAGGAAGATCTCTTATGTGATACCTTCATCCGGGAGGTCCTGAAGGGTCCATCCTCCCTTTTCTTGTAAAATTCCTTTCTCCAAATATAACTTCAGGCAATCTCCATTTGCCTTAAAAGTGCCATCATTGGAAGTGACTTCAACCACTCCATGAGGGAAAACCTGAGTGATAGTGAATAGGCCTGTCCATCTTGACTTCAGTTTTCTTGGAAATAATCTTAATCTTGAGTTAAAAAGTAGTACTTTCATTCTAGGTTGAAAATGTTTTAGCTTGATCAGCTTATCATACCATTTTTTAGTTTTCTCTTTATACAATTTTGCACTCTCATAGGCATTTAATCTGAATTCGTCAAGCTTATTTAATTGCAGCATTCTTTGTGCACCTGCTTTTTGGGAGTCAGAGTTTAATTTTTTAATTGCCCAAAAGGCGCAGTGCTCCAATTCTACTGGAAGATGACATGATTTATCGTAAATTAGCTTATAAGGAAACATTCCTAAAGGGGTCTTAAAGGCAATTCTATATGCCCACAGGGTATCCTGAAGCTTTGAAGTCTAATCCTTTCTTTTTTAGTTCACAAATTTCTCTAAGATTTGCTTAAGCTCCCTGTTTGAGACTTTAACTTGCCTGCTAGTTTGAGGGTGATAAGGAGTACCCACCTTTTGTCTCACCCTATAGCTTTTTAAGACACTCACGAACTGCCTATTACAGAAGTGTTTTCCCCCATCACTGATTACGAATCTGGGTGTCCCAAATCTAGCGAGCACATGCTCCTTGAGAAATTTAATAACAGTTTTAGCATCATTGTTCACACATGCTAATGCCTCAACCCATTTGATATTCCACTGCCACAAGAATGTACGCATTAGTTTGGGATAAGGGAAATGGCCCCATGAAATTGATTCCCCACACATTAAAAAACTCCACTTCAAAAATTTCGTTTGAAGGGAGCTCATCCCTTTTGCTTAAGTTTCCAGTTCTTTGGCACTTATCACAACTTTTGATGAAGTCAGTAGCATTTTTGAATAGGTGGGGCCAAAAGAATCCGGATTGAAGTACCTTTGCAGCCGTTCGCTCAATCCCATGGTGCCCTCCATACAGGGATGTGTGACAATGATAGAGAATATTTCTAATTTCGGAGTCAGGAACATATCTCCTTAGGATTTGATCATTGCAACACTTGTATAAAAATGAATCATACTAAAAGTAATTTTTAATGTCAATAAAGAATTTTTTTCCTTGTTGGTAACTCATGTCTTTTGGTATGACTCCTCCTACAAGATAATTTGCAAAGCCAGCAAACCAGGGAGAATGATTTAAAGCAATAGTATAGAGCTTTTCATCAGGGAAAGATTCACTGATTTCGGTCAACTTATCATTATCGAGGTGAGTCAATCTAGATAAATGATCTGCAAGCACATTCTCACTCCCCTTCTTATCCTGAATTTCAAGATCAAACACTTGCAAGAGCAACACCCATCGTATCAAGCGAGGTTTTGCTTCTTTCTTCTGAAGGAGATACTTAATAACTGCATGATCAGTATAAACAATAGTCTTAGACCCGATGAGATGTGACCTAAATTTAGTGAAGGCAAAGATGAAAGCTAGGAGTTCCTTTTTTGTGGTAGCATAATTTCTTTGAGCATCATCTAGGAGCTTACTAGCATAGTAAATTGAATAGAAGGTTCGTTCCTTTCGTTGCCTCAAGATAGCACCAACTACAAGGTCACTCACATCACACATAATTTCAAAAGGTGAATCCCAATTTGGAGTAGAAATTATTGGAGCATAGATTAAAGCAGTTTTTATGGCATTGAAACCTTTTAAATAATTTTCATCAAAATTGAACTCGACATCCTTCCCTAGTAGTCTATAGAGCGACAAACTTATGTTGGAGAAGTCCTTGATAAATCTTCTATAAAAACTTGCGTGCCCAAGGTAGCTACTAATTCCTTTTACATTGATGGGAGGGGGAAGTTTTTTAATTACCTCAACCTTTGCCTTATCAACTTCTATCCCTCACCTCAAAATTAGATGGCCAAGGACAATTCCTTCTTCGGCCATGAAATGACATTTTCCTAATTCAAGATTAAATTTGATTCTTCACATCTTTTTAAAATCTTTCCTAGATTGATCAAGCAATGATTGAAAGAGCTCCCGATAACAGAAAAGTCATCCATGAAGATTTCCAAGAACTCCCCAATCATGTCAGAATAAATAGCGATCGTACAGCGTTGAAAGGTGCCTGGAGTATTGCATAATCTGAAGGGCATTCTTCTAAAGGCAAATGTCCCAAAGGGGCAGGTGAAAGTAGTTTTCTCTTAGTTTGCAGGTGAAATGAGGATTTGATTATAACCTGAATACCCATCAAGAAAACAGAAATAGGGATTCCCTGTCAATCTATCAAGCATTTGGTCAATAAAAGGAAGAGGGTAGTGGTCCTTACGGGTGGCTTTATTTAATCTCCTATAATCAATACACACTCTCCATCCAGTCACAGTTCTAGTGGGGATCAGTTCGTTGTTTTCATTGAGAACAACTGTCATCCTACTCTTTTTGGGAACCACATGTATAGGGCTAACCCAAGGGCTATCAGAAATAGGAAAAATGATTCTAGCATCTAGGAGTTTAATGATTTCCTTATGAACTACTTCTTTTATGCTGAGGTTTAGTCACCGTTGGGGCTTAATTGAAGGGTTGGAGTCATCCTCTAAAAGGATTCGGTGCATACAAAGAGTTGGACTAACCCCCTTCAGGTCAGCTATACTCCAACTAATTGCTCTCTTGTGATCTTTTAAAACCTTACATAAAAGACTCTCTTGATGGCTGAGTTAACAAGAAGGAGATTATTACAGGAAGAGATTTTTTTTCCCCTAGATAAATGTATTTTAAATGGGAGGGGAGAGGTTTTAATTCTAATTCTGTAGGGCAAATTATAGAAGGCTGAATTATTTTCCTTTCCTCAATCACTTTTGTGTCCATGGGATCCTCATCTTCCTCACTTGCTAATAATCCCTCTTCTTCCACATCTCCCATTAACCACACTTCTTTTATTAAATTGATTTTCCAATAATCCTCATTGGGTTTAGATGGGTGTCTCATAGACTCATTCACATGAAATTTAATCTCCTCATCCCCATATCACAACTTCAATTCCCCTTTATCTACATCAATCAAAGTTCTTCTGGTGGCCAAGAAAGGTCTGCCTAGAATAATAGGAATTTCTTAATTTTCATCTTTCATATCCAAGATTATGAAATCTGCAGGGAAGATGAACTTGTCAACCTTCACAAGCACATTTTCCACAATTCCTAAAGGGGATTTGACTAATATATTGGCAAATTAGAGGAGAACAGAGGTGGGTTTTAAGTGATCAATTTTTAACTTCTTGAATATATAGAATGGCATCAGATTTATGGATGCACCTAGATCATAAAGGGATTTTTGGAAAGATTGGCTTCCAATATTGCAAGGGATAGTGAAACTTCCTGGATCCTTCTTTTTGATGGAAATCTTCCTCTAAAGGATTGCACTACACTCTTCTGTTAATGCCATAGTTTCCTTTTCATTAATTTTTCTTTTCTTGGAGAGGATAACTTTCATAAACTTAGCATAACTAGGCATTTGTTCAAGAGCTTCTGCGAAAGGGATATTTATATGAAGAGTTTTAAATATTTCTAGGAATTTGTGGTATTGGACATCAAGTTTCTCCCTAGCCATACGCTGAGGATATGGTATATGAGGAATTCCCCTAAGTTGATCTCTCGATTCTTCCCTTTCTAAATCCCTTATATCATTCCTCTCTTTTCTGATCGTTTCTTCTTCCTCCCCCTTTTCCTCTCTAGTTATTTCTATGTTTTCATAATTTTCCTTTCTCACAACCTGTCTGGTAATTTTTTCACTTCTTAGGGTTATTGTGTTCCCTGACTCCTCTTCATACTCACCAATGACACCCACTAATGAAGGTTGCTCTAACTGTTTCATGATTTCTTTTAGCTTTTGTTATATTCTTTTTACTAACTCTTCTTGCTTTAAAAGAGTGTGTTCGTGCCTATTTAAAGTGGCATCAGTTTTATTTATGAATTTGGTTGTAGAGGTTCTAAATTCGATAAGCAAGTTTTCCATTCTCTCTCTATTCCTTCCATGATTCATAATTACATTGCCTTAAAAGAGTGTGTTCATGCCTGTTTAAGGTGGCATCAGTTTTATTCATGAATTCGGTTGTCGATGTTCTAAATTTGATAAGCAAGTTTTCCAATCTCTCTCTATTCCTTCCATGATTCATAATTACATTGACATTTCTTAACTCACCATCATCCTCCTGATAAGAATTTACATACCCACATTCTAGCTTTTTAGTGAGTTGAGAGATTTTCTTTTGGAGCTCAAGGATTTGTTGTGAATTTTCAAGTGAGTTACATTCATTTTTATTATGGAGATCATTCCTATGGAGAGGGCATTGGTAGGAATTGTTAGCCATTTCTTCCAAGAGGTCGTAAGCCTCCTCTTGGGTTTTACTACTAATAGAACCGTCGGCAGCTACATTAATGAGTGTCTTTGTAGGAGCATTCAAACCATTGTAAAATATTTGAACTTGCATCCACAAGGGAACCCATGATATGGGCAACACCTTAGGCATTCCTTAAATCGGTCCCATCCGTCATAGAGTGTCTCACCTTCCCACTGAGTAAAGTTGGTTATCTCAATTCTCAATAGAGCAGTTTTTGCCAGAGGGAAATATATGGCTAAGAATTTCTTAGCCAAATCATCCCATGTCCAGATCAAATCACTTGGAAGAGAGCTGAGCCAACTCTTGGCTCTATCTCGTAAAAAAATTGGGAAAAGCCTTAATTTAACCGCGTCTTCAGAGATGCCGTTAAATCTGAAGGTGTCACATGTTTCAAGGAAAGTTAAAATATGTGAATTTGGATCTTCAGTGGCTAATCCCCCAAACTAGTTATTCTGAACCATACTCAATGTGGAAGGTTTGATCTCAAAGTTATTAGCTTCTATATTAGGCCTTAGAATTGCATGGGGGAATAATCTAACAATGGGAAGTGATAATCTCTTAGTGCTCTCCCCCTAGGTACTCTTAATGGCTCTCTTAATGGCTCTCCAAGATTTTTATTATTATTCTCAATAACGGCTTATTGGCTTAACAAAATGTTTTGTTCTCTCCTAGTCTGCAAGTAAGTTCTCTTAGTTTCAGGGTCAAAAAGGTAATCTGTGCAAGCTCTTCTACTCATACACAACAATAATTAGGCTATCAAGAATAAATATAGCAATAAGTTCAAAGATTCAATAATAAGAAAAGAAAGCAGAAAAGTATATTGTTAGTACCTATAACAAAAAAAATAAAAAATTAAAAGTATATGAAAAAAAATGCTTAAATCACTAGTTACTTATAGATTATCCTTAATACGAAACAATTTCCAAATCCCCGGCAACGGCGCCAAAAACTTAACAGACCTAAAATATGCGTCTGTGCTTTCACGTATGTGTACGTGGTCTAAAGTAATAAGTGGAAAGTTTGAGTTTTTGGGATTTATCGAACCACAGAGAATTGTATGCTTTGTTACTAAGGTGTATCTATTATCACTAATGTTTAAACTATTGATGTCTTGTTTAAGTTGGTTCCAGAACAAGCATGACAATCACAGTAGTAGAAAATAAGGCAAATAAAAAAAAGAGAAGAGTTGGGTTTCTCCCACATGACATGATAGATACTGTATATATGATGATTCCTCAAGCGTTTATCTTTCATTTTCCTTGATCTTAATCAAGTGCACATTGTCTTTCCATGAGTTTTATCTCAAGAATTACAAGTTCAAATCTTGTGCACAAAATGAACACACAATCGGTTCTATTTCAGCACAAAGATCCTTATAAGATTTCAAGTTTATAGATTTTACCTCATCTCTTGATCATGGAGATGAGGGCTGTTAATTCTTAAGATCTTTTAAGCATTAATTCCACTAAGAGCATCACACGCATCACACATAGTTGAGATGAGGGATAGATTTTATTGGGCTCAATGACTATGTTACCTCATTCATAAGCACACAACTATTCCATTCCCTCCCTCAATTATGTTGAGCAATGGAGCTCAATTAGTGGGTCTTAGCATCATACGCATCAACTCATTAGTTAAGCTTAGATTAAGGTGCACTAAGCTCAAGAACTTTCTCACATAGTTCTAAGCTCTCATACACTCATAAATCTAGCATCAAACCAAGGTGAGCTATGGAGCATAAGACAACTTAGTTCCTGAGTTAAGAAGTCTTTTTCCTTTGGTCCACATTCAAGTGCACAATAGTCTTATACATTTCTTTAGCAAGTCATTAAGTTCATAATTTTTATTAATACTTGAAGAAAACTTCATACATTTTATAGTAACTATCAAAATATATGGGATTGCCCCAACCCTCCCCAGCTCTCCATTATAAAAGAGATGAAAAAGAACACATACATGGATAAAGACCCTTTCAGGATCAACTAAGAAGGAAAATTACAAAACAAGAGTTTAGAAAATACTAGGAACATTCCTTGGGAAGTTCTTTGGATTCTTCTTCTCCTTGCTTGAAGTGCCTCTATTAGGTCCCTAGTGCTGCCTTTCTCCTCCTTCACATTAGCAAGTTGAGCTCCTCCACCCTCGGGGAGCTCTTCTTCTCTTCTATGCAACCCCTCTCTTTACTTAGGTGAAGTGAGCAATTTTTGGAACCTTCCTCTAGTCAAGAGAGAAGGTATTTATAGATGAGGGGTTGCATCCTCATACTCAAGATCAAAACTAGCAATGCCTTTTAAAAATTTTGAGTAATGATGGCAAATTCAAATTAATACATCTGTCAGACTGAAAAATTGACGGCCGCTGCAGTGCGCTGTAGCGCACTGTAGTGCGCTGTGGCGCGCTGCAGTGTGCTATGGCGGAATCAAATTGCAAAGAGGCCCGTTGCAGCGCACGATCGTGCCAGCATTTCGCAAAATGCTCTGCTGCAGCGCGTTGTTGCGCCAGTATTTGCAAAGAAGCCCGCTGCAGTGCGCGATCGTGCCCACGATTCGCAAACTGAACCGCTGCAGTGTGCTGCAGTATGTGGCAACGGTTTACCTTTAGAAATTTTGGAAAATTCTCCAAATTGCTCGAAACTCGTTGGTTAGGCATTTTTCCTTAAACAGATAGACAAAATTGGATTAAGGAGCAGTTTTAATATGAGAAACAATTGAAATTTTCATTTATTTAGGGTATAAATTATGGATTCATCAGTTACTTTATTCAATTTTCTATAATCGATGCACATCCGCATTGAGCCATCTTTCTTTTTCATGAATAAAACCGGTGCTCCCCAAGGAGAAGAACTTGGTCGAATAAGACCTTTCTATAGCAGCTCTTGAAGTTGCTTATTCAGTTCTTGCATCTCCTTAGGCGCCATGCATTATGGAACCTTTGACAATGGTTGGGTTCCATGAATTAACTCAATTGCAAACTCTACTTCTCTAACTAGAGGAAGACTAGGTAGGTCTTCAGGAAAGATATTAAAAAGTTCATGAACTATTAGATTCTTAGAAATAGGAATGACTTCTCTCCTTTCTCCCAACATTGTTACAAGATACGCATTGCAGCCCTTCTTGACTAACTTTTCTGCTTTCATCACATTGATTAACAATGCTTGGGTACTAAATCTTCATACAAAGGATTTCGGCTGATTTCCATTGCCAAAAGTGATTTTCTTCTTTTAGCAGTTTATTGAAGCACCATGTTTACTTAGCCATATCATACCTAAAATTATATCAATATTTGTGATTGGAAATATGATTAATTTAGCACCATATTTTTGTTCACCAATCAGAATATCAATGTTGTAGAATTGGTGAGATTGCATACGGGCTCCGGAAGGTAATCCAATGCTCAATGAGTTTGCTAATCGATAGGATGGTACCTTAAGAGTTTTAACCCAGCTTTCCAATACGAAGGAATGATTTGCTCCCATATTAAAAAGAATATTACAAGATTTATCATTTATCATTAAGGTGCCTATAATTACAGCAGTTATAATAAGAATTACTATTTAAACATTCAAAAATACTGAAACAAAAAAGACTTAATTAAAAATTAATTTAAGACATACCTAAAACAACATCATTATCTTCAGGTGCCGAGGTAAGAGTTAGCATATAAACTCTCGCAGAAGCTGATGGTTATTTTCCTTGGGGCCGCTGACCTTTGCGATTATAGGCCAGCTTTGGCACAGGAACAGATGCATTTTTGTTGGCCGCAGGCACTGGAGCTAGCATTACTAGTAAGGATGGAGCCCTTCTATTCAATGGCTGTGGACGAAATATTTTACTACGATGAGAGTGATTGATGTGAACTCCGTTGATAGTGGTTTTAGAATCATACTGAAAATAGCGGTGGCCATCTCAGTCGCACATGAAACAAGCATTGCCGAAATGACAGCATTTATAGTATGGGTGGTGATGCTTGCATTCAGAAGCTTCATATCAAGGTTGATCCCCTTCAAGATTAAATACTTTAGCCACCCTGCGATGACCAAAGTTCTCCTTCCCTAGCTGCACAAATGCAGCTTATGCTTACGGTTCATTTGACCTTGAAATCCTTCTTGGAGGCGAGCCGCCTCGATTAATTCTACAAAATCCTTAATTTGGTGGGGCACTAAATGAGATTTTATAGAGTCCCTTAAGCCTTTTAAAAATTGGTGGCACCGGGCTGCTTTGATTCTAACCAAGTTCAGCACAGAACACAACAGTCTTCAAAACTCTTGTTCGTTGTCGAACACGGATCTGTTTCCCTGAGTAAGGTGGAGAAGTTTGTCCTCCAAAATTGCTTAAGCCAACACGGGGATAAATGCTTTATGGAAGGCTTCTAAGAACATATCCCATGGGATATCCCTTAACTCATAATCAGCAAACTTATTATTCCGTTCATTCTCCCACCAGTACTCTGCTTCCTCTTGAAACAGATGGGTGACCAAGCAAATAGCTTCCAAATTTGGGAATTTTATTCCTGCTAAAATGTTTCTTAACTGTTTTTAACCAAGTAACGGTATCCATAGAGTTTAGAGCCCTGTTGAAGGTAGGTGTTCTTAGACGTAGAAAATTATGAAGAAGTCCATCTCCTGAGAAGTGGGAGGAAGATGGAACTCCTATTTGTGGAAGAGATTGCTGGCATACGCTTAATATAAGTGCATGACTTTCTTGCGCTTGTTGTGCATTACTCTCGATCAGAGCTTTCATCAAACTAAATGTAGGATTCATTTCATTGGGTCCACCCGAAGACGAGACTGTGTGCTTAATCGGAGTAGGAGCAGTAGGAGATCCGCGATTCATGACTGTGAAAACAAGTATGAATTCAACGAATATAGTAAATATTTACTATTATTTCATTCTTTACTTTCTCAAAAGAGAAGTTACATAGATCAAAAAGTGGATAAACTACTATGAAAGAAAAGACATTATATGAACTATAAGATCTCTAATTACAATATTCTACCCAAAAGGCAGCACAAAAATCAATCATCTTATGTGACTACACGATACCTCCTACCTAGCCTTCTATAAACCCAAAACCACCAACCACTCGCTAGTCCCATAAGTAGAATGTCCAGGATCTGAAGATGAAACTCATCGGACAGGGTGTCTCTTGGAAGCAATGGTTGCACGGACAGTCCAACAACTCTCTAGCAAAAACTGGGAGTCTAGTAGCTCTAAAGAATGAATGGATAAGGATCTTGTCTAGCACCTCTACTCCACAAGGTGACACTCCTTCGATGACTCTACCATATATTCTACTATCCTGAAAGTCATCTACCCAGTAATTTTCAAACCTTCTAAGGTAGAATGAGAATGCTGACTGTGTGTACTCCATACCTAAAAAGTAACTTTGTTTTATAAGTACTTCACTTACATCTGTTGTTTCTTTTAAAGTTTGCTCAAATCCTAGGAAGTCCCACTTATGTGTTATCATTCACTATTTTAATGGTGTTATTATGTTCATTCAATTCCTAGGATAACCTCATTCTAGACATTTTCTATTTTTATTCCTGAGATAATCTTGATGAACTTTGGATGCTGCTTTTCTTACACATAGTAACTTATGATCTTTATCTGATATATAGAACATATCATAAAGTAGATAGGAATAAACTCCTTATCTAATACTTTATGATACTTCTATGATACCAACTGTAGCGCCCCACCCCGTCACCGTGCGCAGAAGAGTGTGAACCAAATTCAATTCGGTAGTGGAGCGGTGCGCTACTTGAGAAGGCATAACCCATCTCCCCGAATAGCTGTAACTAAGCTACTGAAGGCTGCTAACTCAACTATGAGAAGGGTCGAGAGCAAATACTTAAGATAAGTGTAATACTTATCCTGAGTATTAGGCTAATATAGACATTTGATTATGAAAGTAAGATGAGGAATCCAACACATATATAAAAATATCAGCATTTCTAGTATGCCAATCACATCACAATACTAAGTATAAGTAATATACAAATAGAGTGTGGAAGCTAAGCATACATCTAGAAAACACTTATCACAAAAGTTGAAATAAACATTCACCTCAAAAAAAGAAAGAAAATACATCTAGAAATTCTTACAAACAATTCACTTAAATAGTACTAAAATAAAGCATAACTACTAAACTGAAATGAAAACAGAAAGAAATAGTGAGGCTGAAGGAAGGTCCACTAAGACTTCACGAACTCCTCCTGAATCTTCTAAGAGTCCTCCTGGCTCGGCTCAACATGCTGCTCAGGATCTAGAAAATTAATGGATCTTAAAAGTGCCACGTGTTAGACAATAAGTCTAACACATCAAAAGTAATCTAAATAGTACTAATTATTTCCATATAACAGTAAAGTAAACAAAGCTACAAAAAGACTATAAAAGTAACTGAATAACTAGTGTGCATGTTAAGTATGAAAGAATGCATGAATATGTTCATTTGGAATCATGCTAAGTAACATTTGAAAGAGAGCAGTGTGAGCATAAATAAAAGTAAGTAAATAACACACACTGTAAGTAAGTAAAGTAGAATAGAAATGTAAGAGCAATAAGTCTATTGTATAGTAAAGTAAAGTGAAGTTTAGCACAAGGACTGAGTAAGAATAGTCAAAAGACTATAATAAGTCATTAATAATCTATAATATTGTAAGAAATGTAATGTTAAATTGTTTATATTATTTAAGGTTTTGTTCCTATGGGCAAAAATTATAGAACAAATGAGAAGTTAAACATGTCTACTTAACTAAGTGTGGTAACCCGTCCCTTCCGTTGTCATGTTAATAATAATATTAACATAATTGCAGTAGAGCGGTCACCATGTGATAGATTCCCATTTATAGTCGAATTAGGTTTTTATCCTAATTCGCCAATAACTGCAGAATATGCCACATGTATCTGCAATTTATTCATTAAACATGCATATATAAGAATAAAGTGTAGAAGCGATATATATATATATATATAACATCAATTTCCATAGTGCAGAAAGAAAGAACAGTAACTTTACTTAATATAAAAGTCCAAAAAAGTAAAAGCGTCAAGAATCTGAATTATTATAATACTAAATTAAAAGTTTAAAAGAAAAGAATACTTGTCCTCACAAACAGAAAAATAAAAGCTAATTAAGCCTCTATAACAATAGGAAGGTCCTTCTCTTAGCTAAGCTCCTCACCTGAAGCTACATCCATGAACAACTTTGAATCTAACATTGTTGGTATCACAATGTCAGGGCCCCGCCAAGAAAAAAAAATTGCATTAGGCAATTGTCTAAGTACATTTTATGCCGATTTAATGAAATATGCAAGGTTTTAGATATCACAATTAATTGAACATTTAAGAAACTAAGAGGTGCAACAAGCAACTAGGAAAAATGGATAGTTATAAACAAAGCATTTATAACTTAATAAAATGAAGTATGCAAGAGAACATACCTCTAACCAAAAGCAGCAACAAGATTAAGCAATATATGTATATAAGACTGAAAATAATTGAAAGAAAGTCTTAAACATGCATATGATCATCTGAAGTATGCTAATTTAACCGAAAGTAAATATGAACTAATGTAAAATAGAAACTGAGCATAACATGTAATCAAATCTAAAATCTTATAAGAAGTAGTAAAATATTATACTGAAATAGAAGTAAAACAAGTAGAACATAAACTAATAAATAAAAATGCCACAACAGAAAAATCAGCTAATAAAGCCATAAAAACTGTACTCAAACTAAAGGAAACAGTGAAATTAAACGTACGCCTATAATAGTGTAACAACCCTAGTATTATTACCCATTAATTAGTAACTTAATTAACTTACTTAACTTAATTTTTTTTTTCATTACTATTATATTAGTGTTAAGAATCTTCACCTCAATTTTTATGCAATTTGGAGATCATTTGGCAATTTGCAGCATTTCCTAATTTCTCGATAATTCTGAAAATGCCTAATTTATTTAAATATCAGAATAAAAAATGGAGTCCACTATTGAACTCATCACCCCCAAATTAGCTAGAGGTGATATTTTGGAAGTGTTTGGAAGTCGTCGAATTTTCTCCGATTATTTTAATAATATTTAAATACTCAGATTATTAAGATTATTAAATTGACATCTGATCAAAAATTTATTTGCATTTTTGAATTTCTCACCTCTCATTTAAGTAAGGGTAAGAATTTGGGAATTTTTGGGGTCCATTTTATTAATTAAATTTGAGTATTAAATTAAGTATAGTTAATTAATTAAACAAAGTAAATTAATATATATATATATATATATATATTATTTCTAATTCTCAATGGCATTATTCCAAAAGATGGGGATCCCATGTTCGACTCTGAATACAAAATATAGCCATCCGCGCTAACCTGCGTCGTTCCATATTTTCGAAGGATAATCCAAAGGCCACGATTTGATCCATCGTTTCCCTTGCGATCTTGCCATTGGATCGAATTAGAGATCCAACGGGTGAGGATCAGGGACTGTATGTCCCTATCCTCCAAGCGATCGTGCACCTGCCGAAGCACAGGCCGCACACTGATTTCCTCCCGCTGGCCTCATTCGGGATAATTAACCCCTCCATCCTCCTCCTCATCTCCTTAAGCACTTGTAGAGAAGCTTAGCCGAAGCTGGGAGCGACTAAGGAGCTGGTTAGGGCACTTCAAGCGATCACCGAACCATGAGCTTGTTCCACCTCCAGGTATCCATCTATCTATCCTCCTCCTAAATTAATTATGATTAAGCTTATTTTATATCCTTGGCAATCGATCTAAGATTTGATCAAGCCCGATCGATGGGTATCGCCCTCAATGGTTTGACAGCGAAACCTTGTTCCTCCCCTTTGGGACCTAGGGCTTAGTATTATCGATGCTCCAGTCAATTCCATGGCCCAGAGTTTGGCCTACTTAGTCGGTCTTTGCAAGGGCAAGTCACCGCTATGCGGGCTGTGCCTTGGGACTCCCGGGTTCGGCCAGGATATCCAACCCTAATTCCATTTCTGCATTTTCATGTCGGGGATGAAGCGATCGACCATGAGTTGGTTCTCAATTTGGGCTTTCTTCCTGAACCGGACCGGTTCAACCTTCTGACCGTGGGCCGCGTATATTTAAGTTGCGGGCCCCACATTATCACGCGACACTCGCAGGAGCTGCCACGTGTTCAAGACGACGCACTATTTTTTGCGCCGCGCAAATTTTGTGCCACAAATTTTCACACCACCGCCAATCTCGTTTTCTATGCCGAGATTTACTTCATATGTATTTATTTTGCTAATGATTAAACAGAATGCATTAAATGATTAATCTACAATTAATTAATATTTAATTAATTCAAATTTCATTTAATCATAACTTTAAAAATACTTAGCCAAATAATACAAAATTATATATCCTTTTGATCAAAAAAATGAGACAAACATAATGTCATAATTAAATTTAGAATTTGAATCCTAAATTTTATAATCACTTTTTAACCCTAACTAAGTGTTCCGAAAACTTTAAAACCTCAACATTGTCCGATTTCGATATAGTTAGTGTCGTTTTACTCCTTATACTATAAGGATTTTGTATTAATGTATATTATTTCATTTGGATAATATTTGGTGATTCTAGATTTTGGCTCCTAAAATAGGGTAATTTTAATAATTTTTTTGTTTCATAAATTGTAAGTTTTAGATATTCAAACTTTAGGATAGCAAGCATGTCACATTATTTACTTCCCATATCAATTTTAATTGCATGAATTGAACTTAGTTTTTTTAAATTAAATGTTTTATACTTAGAAAATTGTTTGGTTCAATTTCTAACCCTAAGAGAGATACTATAGATTGATTTATAATTTAAATTCAAGTGATCTTTAGTACTAGTTATTATACCCATTAAGTGTAGTTAATCTTAATGCCTGTATAATTGTAGATTATGAATAAGTTAGGACTAGCCCTAAGTAATTAGACTGGATCCTAACTCACTTCACCCTTAGTTCTCAAACCCTTATTTAAATCCTTTAATAAATTGAATTAGGAGTCCTAAATTTATTAATATAGTTTAGGAATCCTATTGATTTCATTAACCTTCAACTTATAATAATTATAAAATTTATAGCTTACAATTCTTTTCTCTCCTATATATTTAGACCCTTCCTATTACTTTAACCTAACTAGATTAGCATTTGATGTGAATATATCCTTCTAATTACAACCTAGTTAGATGAGTTTAGTGTATAGAACCTTAACTTCCACCTTCTTTAATTATGATAATTTCATAATCTCACATTTTCCTAGCTAGTGTTATAATCCTTATTTTATTAAATTATTTCAATTAGGTGGTTTAGGATAAGGATAAGCTTAGTTCCATTTTGTAATATTATACTTATAAATTATTTTGGCATCTCATAAAATAACATTATACTATTATTTTCAAAATGCCAACTACTTATATTACTTACAAATGACTTGAGATCAATATCTCTAAGTCAATTGGAAGCTCAATTAGCTCTAATCATTAAGTAAATCATTAAAATTAGATATCTTTGGATATCACATAGTTTTTAATCATTTAATTTCTTTGAATGCTTGCTTAGCTTTAAGCCTTTTCATTTGACACATACATACAAGATATTGTGTATAAATAAAACTTTCATATTAAAATCATAGGGGTTAAATAATGTAGGTTAAGCCAAGGGCAGGCTAATTAGGAGTAATATGGAGAGCTCACATTCTCAGATAGTGAATGTGAGTGTTTATTATTTTGAACCCCGCTTTCCATTACATGTTTGACAGACGTGCTTAACTCCTCACTTCATTCTGTATTTTCCCGCAGAATGAGTACTTTCATAAAATAACTTTAATTAATAAAATATGAGTTCTTTTATAATCTTATAGAATATAAGATCTCATTTTAGCTTTCAAGCTAAGTTACTTTTCATAGTCCTAGACTATGTGAATCTTAGACTAATAATAAAAAATTTTCTTTCAATTTCTATGCTTTGCACTTTCCAAGTTTTTAGTACTGTACATTATTTGTTTACAGTTCATTTAGATTACTGTGAATGTTACTATAATTTCAACAAACTGCTTCACTATTTCTTTACTTAGCATAATTCCATTGAACATATACATGTTTTCATTTTAATTACTTTCATATGCACTTTAGTACATTTCTATCATATATAGGATGCTTTTCCCTTACTTTATATGCAGGCTAGAATGACTCTATTTGTGAGTATTCTTACTCACTTTTCTTTTTAGTTGTCTTTCTTACTATTTCTTCTTATTTTTCCTTTCCTTATTTTAATGCTTTTTTTGCTTCGCTATTTACTTTCATATTGTAAACTAGCTTGTGATATCCAATTAAACTTATAAAATGCTTAACCAATTTTAAATTATACTTAGACTATTTTGTCTAACCATATTTTTATTTTCTTAGTTTTTCCTTATCATATTTAAATACCAAAATATGATAGATCATGTGCATTTGGATGTAAGTGCAACTCGACCAAGCACTTAAGGTTCTTATAATTGCTTTCGCTTAAAACTTCTTACTTGCTTTTATTTTAAGTGAGTGAGAGTGTTTATTTACTTGTACTTTAAATTAATGATGTGTATTAACTTAAAATATTTGGCTTTATTTTTATTTATTCTGTGATAGACTTAGATCTCCTACAAATGCTTGGTTTGGATAAATGGATGGATAAATTGCATTTGCACTTCATACTTGTAAACTCATATTGTTATATGTGATTGCTTACTTTTACTCCTACTTACAAATGCCATTCTTATATATGTAATTACAATCACTATTAAACTCTTATTGATACTTATGATTATAACTATCAATTACTTCATGTTATTTGTAAGTACTACTATTCTCATGTTTCATTTATTTTGTTTACAATTGCAACTACATTTTTAGTTACATGTGATTGTAATTTCTTCCATTCATGCATTTTTCTTACTTGTAGTCTATTATTGATTCATATTATTCTTTCCCTTCCTACTAATTTTGATTGCAATTACTTCTATTGATATGTGATTATTTGCTTTTGCACATGCTTACAAATATTATTTTCATACATGTATTTGTAATCACATTAATCACATGTTTTCTTTCTTATACTTTCCTCATCTTAACTTAGCACCCTCATCATGATTCTTGGCTTGCTTAGTATCTAGCATTTGGTTAACTTTATTATAATTAGATATTAGTTGCTAAGGTAATGCTCCAATATGGGATTAATCTTCTATTCGATATTGGGGTCATTATAAGTAGTACTACTGTGGGGCCCCGTACCCTCTATAGTCATACTAATACGGATATTAGTATAATCATGAGGAGTGCGTGCTCCAACTGTGGCAAATCCCCAAACTTAAGTAGAGTCAGGTAAGACCTAACCCGTGTTAAGCAGAGGACTTGTCACATGGAACTGTGAACATACATCAATATACCAAAGTAGTGAAAGCAGAAAAATAGTATAACATAACATCCACATCACAGCATAGTATAAAAAAGTAAAAAAATAGTAACTCAGCTCAAAGTGCTGAAAGTGACTACATCCATAAATTAATTAATACAGACTAAAATTTTAAAAGAAAGAAAATATCTCTCAAGCTCATAGCAGAAAAGGAAAATCTATCTAAGCGGCCATAGGAAGGTCATCCTCCTGTGCTAGCTCCTCTCTTGCAGAACTACCAATGAACAGCTCCAAATCTGACATTTGTCGATATCACAAATGCCAGGGCCCCAACCAATAAAAGAAAAAGGTTACAGTTAGACAAATTGTCAAGTATATTTTAAGCAGATTTAAGTGAACTAAATATTTAAAGATATCACATTAACTACTTTAAACATGCAAGCAATTTTAAGTTGCATCAAGCAACAAAGAAAAGGATAGCTATAAACAATGCGTTTATAATTGAGCAACTGGTATGTAGAGTAATATATAAAACATGAAACCAAGCAAGGTGAGACTAAAGAGCAAAAGTAACTACAAGTACTAAATAACTCATCCTAACATACTTATGATCACATGAATATATGCTGATTTTCTCAAAAAGTTAACTGTACTAAAATGTGCTAAGTAAACATACAAAGTAGAATCATAAACATGCCAATATTTAATAACTACTCAATGGAAACATATATACAAGCATGCAGATTTAATAAATGAATGACCTTTGAAGCATGTGGCAAAACAGGCTGAGTATAGAAATGAGCTAAAGTAAGCAACTGAAGCATGTGGCAAAGCAACTAAAAGCACTAAAAAGTAAGGCCACTGAAACATGTGGCAAAGCACAACAAAGCATTGAAACTGAACTAAAGTAAGAGTATGCCTAAAATATAGTTATGCCATAATGAAAACAGAACATAATGGGCCTCTAAACTGGAAGTTCAACATGTGTCCATCCTAGGCATCATCAGAGCTAGGTCCGAGTTAAACTTATAGAATAAGATATGTTGACAGACTGTAAATACACGTCTGCGCTCACACACAAGTGTACGTGGTCTGAAGTAATAAGTGGAAATAGTTACTTTCTGGGATTATCGAACCACTGAGAATTGGTTGTTTTGTCACTAAGGTCTATCTATTCTCACTAATATTTAAGCTATAATTTAATTGATGAGTTGGTCCTAGACTTAGCACAGTAACTACTAAATGAATATAAGTTAGATAAAAGAGAGAGGAGAGTTGGGGTTATTCCACATGTGATGATACATTACCAATGTACTTTTGATTTCTCAAGCTTTGTCTTTCATTTATGTTTTGTTTATCAAATGCACATTGATCACCTTGAGATTTTATCTCAAAGTTTAACAAGTTCAAATCTTATGCACAACATGAACACACATTTGGTTCTACTTTGGCACAAAGATTCTTATAAGATTTTAGGTTTTAGATTTTCATCTTTTCTCTTGATCAAGGAGATTATGATTATTAATGTTTTAAGATATTATAAGCATTGATTCCACTATGAGCATCACTAGCATTCCACATAGTTGAGATTAGGGATTAATATGTTGGGCTCAATGACTATGTCACTTAGTTCATGAGCACTCAACTATTTCTTCCTTTACCTCAATTATGTTGAGCTAAAGAGCTCATTTAGTGGGTCTTAGCATCACATGCATCAACACTTTGATTGAGCTTAGATTATGGTGCATTAAGCTCAAGAACATTGTCACATAGTTCTAAGCTCTCATGCACTCATAAACCTAGCATCCAACCTAAGGTGAGCTATGGAGCACAAGACAATTTAGTTCTTGAAATTATTAGCTTCTTTTCTTTTATCCATATTCAAGACCAAATAATAAAAAGCATATTTCATTAAGTCCTTTAAAATTTAATTTTGCTTAAGGAAAACTTCATACATTAATAATAATACATACACATGAGAATTCCCCAACCCTCCCCAAGGGAGATTTAGCTACTTATTACAAAAGAAGTGAAGAAAAACATATACAAGGATAAAGAGCCTTTCATGATCAACTAAGAAAAGAAAATACAAGAGTAAAGTTTAGAAGATACTAGGAATGTTCCTTGGAAGTTCTCCGAATTTCTTCTTCTCCTTTTCAAGCTCCTTCCTTAGGTTGCTAGTGCTGCCTTCTTTCTTCTCCTCCTTAGCTAGAGCTTGCCTTGCCACCCTTGGGGAGTTCCTCACTTCTCCTTATGCACTCCTCCTCTTTACTTAGTGTCTTGAGCAAAATTGTGAACCCTCCTCTAGTCAAGATGAGGTGTATTTATAGGAGAGGGGCTACATACTCCGTCATCCTCTCCAAAACCAGCAATTTGATAAAAAAAATCTGAAGTAATGATGGCAAATCCCAAATTAAAGATGAAGTTACCAATATCTTTCTTTGTTTATCCTTTTTATCAAATCAAGTGGCCATCTTCCATTAAAAATTAGAGCTGCTGCAGGGAATGATGGTTGGGGACAAGATGCAGGTTGGGGGTCTTATCCCAGCCGCAATAAATGCATCTGATTGGCAAAACTAGCAGTGGCCACTACAGCGCGCGGCAGCACGCTGTAGCGCGTTAAAAAGTAAAACTGTCGCTGCAGCGCGCGGTCGCGCTTTGTGGTGTTACAAATAAATCTACTGTAGCGCGCGATCGCGCCCGCGTTTTCACAAATAAATTCGCTACACCGCACGGTCGTGCCCGCGATTCACAAATGAATCCGCTACAGCGCGCGATCGCGCTCGCAATTCACAAATGAATCCGCTACAGCGCGCAGTCGCTCCTGCGGATCACCAAAGACCCGCTGCAGCGCGCAGTAGCATCCGAGTCTTGAAAATTTACCCGCTGCAGCGCATGATCATGCCGGTGGATTTCCAAAGACCTGCTGCAATGCGTGGTCGCGCCGAAATCCTATAGAATGTCCCGCTGCAGTTCTCGGTCGCGCCCGAGCCTAGGAAATTTACCCGTTGTAGCGCGCGAGCGCGCTGCAGTGCGCGGCAACAGTTTTTCTTGAAGAATTTTGAGAAAATAATTTTATGTCTTTAACTCTTTTGGGTAGGCCATTTCCTGAAAAAGATAAATAAAATTTTGATTTAGGAGCAGTTTAAAGGTCAGAAATGAATGGGTTTTCCTTTATTTTAGATATAATTTATGGATTCATCACACCCCCACACTTAAATTCTTACTCGTCCTCGAGTAAGCTCAAAATGGTTTTTTTTTCTATTACAATAGAGATGATAGTCACAAAAATTCAATTAGAGTTAATATAAGTCAATGTTCGTGCATAGCAAAAATGAACAAAACATTTAGCAACATTTAATGTTTTAACCTTAGTAATAAGGGTTATTTAATCAATTAATCTCCAAATATTTTGATTTTCATGCTAGACACTAGGTGATGGAGAGAGTTCATTATGGACCCTAGACTAGAAAAGGTGGTCAAAGTCTCCTAGAGTTATGACATATGTGCTCCTTATGAATCACAAAGATGAAAAGATTTGAAGAAGAGATATTTTTCTTCATCCTTTCACATTTTGATCGTTTGGAAGAGATATTTTTCATCATCCCTTTTTTGAATATATATTTTGTTCTTTTTATTCTTAGGAAGAGACATTTTTTTTCATCCCCAATATGCATCTTTGTGATCATGAAGTCCTACGGGAGCCTAGCACACTCTTTTGTTTTTTTAGAGTACACACCACATTTCTAGCCCAAGTCCAATGCCTTCCCCCACACATAGTTCAAGGCTTTAAATTGAATTTTTGGAGATTAGATTATCCTCCACTCATTCCTTAATTAAAATATTTTAGTGCTTATAATGTATTTGGTTACTTTTGAGTTGCACATTTTTACTTATATTTAAGTCCATCTTGTCAATTTGTGATTTCCATTCTTGAAAAATTTAGAAAAATTTGTCATTTGCAATTTATAAAAAGATTTTGGGACTATGATAATCCATAATTTATTTCTTCAAAAAGGCAAAATGGACATACTTTACTAGGAGTAGTAAGGAATAAAATAACCTGATATGAATAATGACAAATTGTCATTACTGCATTCATGCATGAGAATCCTTCTTCTCTGTTATAGATGCACACATGTACTACTCAGAATCTGAAACAAACAAAAATATTAAATTATTTGTTGGGTTACCTCCCAACCAGCGCTTAGTTTAACGTCCTCAGCCTGACCAAAAATAGTTTATATCCTTTCAAAATTTCTTTCCAGATTTTCATTACCTCCTTAGGATGAGTACGAGCTAGTTTAATAATTGGGTCATCATGAACACCAGCTTTACTATTTTTCTTCTTATAAGCCCAATCAGTATCCTCAATCTTATAGTAAGTTTTATCTCTATTTGGCTTTTCATTCCTTTCATTTCTTCCTTTATACCTATTATCAAACTTTTCATATTTTTCCTTGTTATCATCCTCCATTTCATTATGTTAGAATGTGTAAAGCTCAATTCTTTCAGGACTACTCTTAAGGTGATTCTCTACAAATTCAAATTATACACAAATACTATCAATATTGCTAAGGGGTTTGTTGATAGTCGAGATGTCGGAGATAATAATTTTCTTACTATCACTACCCCGAGAGTCACTTAGTTTATTGGTCCTATTAATTTCAATCAGTTCATCTTGGTTGTTCTCGCATGGTGGGTCACCTACTGCTGAGCATTCAGTTGAAAACACTTGAGGTGTGTATGGATATGAATTTTGGATCGCTCTTGGTCAATTTTTTTAGTTTGAAACTCTTGTTGCACTTTCAAATTATCCAATTCGAGTTGATACTCCACCTCTCTCTCATTTCTACTATTTGTTTGAGTTAAGGTGTCTTCACGACAAATCAGCACATCTTCAGCTTGATTTTTTATCTGTTCATTTATGATAACTTCTTGGACGGGGTTAGCTAATTATTGCAATATAAATTCTAACTTAGCTTCAATTGATTTACATATATGCTCTTGGTCTTCTAGATTAAACCCATGCCTAATCAAGATTGGTTAAATTTTGTGCAAATTATAGTTCCGATGACCACTAAGATCTTCCACTAATTCTTCTAAGTAAGACTGCTCTCTCAGCCAATTTGTATTATTAATGCTCAAATCAGAGTGAGTGTACTTGTGTTGCAAGTTGTTATCAAACTTAATGTTATTAATCAATCTTGTTTTGGAAGATGCAAAAGGGTTGTTTGTATTATAATTAGGACTTAAATGTGTTCCCCCACACCAAATACACGAGTTTTGATTATTATTCTGCACACCCATGACTTTTGAGTACTTCATTTAATAAGATAAAATCTCTAAAAACTAAAAGAAAAGTAAACTAAAGAAATAAGAAAATATATATGCAAAGAGATTGCTTAAATCACTAGTTACTTATACATTATCCTTAATACAAAACAATTTCCAATTCCCCGGCAACGGCGCCAAAAACTTGACAGACTGTAAATACGCGTCTGCGCTCACACGCAAGTGTACATGGTCTGAAGTAATAAATGGAAAGAGTTACTTTTCGGGATTTATCGAACCACGGAGAATTGGTTGTTTTGTTACTAAGGCCTATCTATTCACACTAATGTTTAAGCTATGATTTAATTGATGAGTTGGTCCTAGACTTAGCACAGTAACTACTAAATAAAGATAAGTTAGATCAAAGAGAGAGGAGAGTTGGGGTTATTCCACATGTGATGATACATTACCAATGTACTTTTGATTTCTCAAGCTTTGTCTTTCATTTATATTTTGTTTATCAAGTGCACATTAATCACCTTGAGATTTTATCTCAAAGTCTCACAAGTTCAAATCTTGTGCACAACATGAACACACATTTAGTTCTACATTGGCACAAAGATTCTTATAAGATTTTAGGTTTTAGATTTTCATCTTATCTCTTGATCAAGGAGATTATGATTATTTATGTTTTAAGATTTTATAAGCATTGATTCCACTACGAGTATCACTTGCATCCCACATAGTTAAGATTAGGGATTAATATGTTGGGCTCAATGACTCTGTCACTTAGTTCATGAGCACTCAACTATTTCTTCCTTTTCCTCAATTATGTTGAGCTAAGGAACTCATTTAGTGGTCTTAGCATCACATGCATCAACACTTCGATTGAGCTTAGATTAAGGTGCATTAAGCTCAAGAACTTTGTCACATAGTTCTAAGCTCTCATGCACTCATAAACCTAGAATCCAACCTACGGTGAGCTATGGAGCACAAGACAATTTAGTTCTTGAAATTATTAGTTCATTTCTTTTTATCCACATTTAAGACCAAATAATAAAAAGCATATTTCATTAAGTCCTTTACAATTTAATTTTACTTGAGGAAAACTTCATACATTAATTATAACACATACACATGAGAATTCCCCAACCCTTCCTAAGGGAGATTTAGCTACTCATTACAAAGGAAGTGAAGAAAATACATACATGGATAAAGACCCTTTCATGATCAACTAAGAAAATAAATTACAAGAGTAAGGTTTAGAAGATACTAGGAACATTCCTTGGAAGTTCTCCAGATTTCTTCTTCTCCTTCTTCAAACTCCTCCCTTAGATCGCTAATGATGCCTTCTTTCTTCTCCTCCTTAACTAGAGCTTACCTTGCCACCCTTGGGGAGTTCCTCACTTCTCCTTAAGCACTCCTCCTCTTTACTCAGTGTCTTGAGCAAAATTATGAACCCTCCTCTAGTCAAGAGGAGATATATTTATAGGAGAAGGGCTGCATACTCCATCATCCTCTCCAAAACTAGCACTTTGATAAAAAAAATCTGAAGTAATGATGGCAAATCCCAAATTAAAGATAAAGTGACCAATTGTAATAACCCTAGGTTGTTACCTTACAAAAATTATAGGTAACCTGACCAACTTCCAATCACCATTGCTTATAAAACTTTAATCTAAACTTATTTAGAAATTTTGAAGTCTATTGGACTTCTCTAAGTCCAAATTGATAACTTGATCAATCTAGATGCTCTAGATTAGACCAAAAATATGTTTACCTCAGAATTAAAATCTGATTGCATTTTTGGATTCCTCACCCCCAATTTAGCTAAGGGTGAAAATTTGCTGCAATTTAGGATTCATTTGAGCCATAACTCAATTTAAATTGAAATGGTTTAATTGCACATAAGGGTTCCTAATAATTCAAAATTGCAAATATACCCTCAAAACTAGATTAACGGCCTGGATCCGCTGTGCGGACCGCGGGCGATCCGCTGCGGAGCCCGGGTCACACAACAGCGGAGCCCCGCACATTTGGCCGTTGCGCCTTATTAATCCTACGGCTGGGATCAGATCCCTCGGAATCACGGATCCACCCTCAGATTTACCCCACTTATCCTACGGCCCGAATCACTCCCGCGATCAGCCCTTAGGATCCGGGCGATCCGAGCTGTTCCGCTGTCTGATCGATAGATCAGACGGCATCCGAAGGTCCAAGCACTGTGGACCTTCGTCTACCTCTTGATCGCGTACCCGATAGGGATATTATCTCATACTGCTAGCTGCCTTCTTTGTCCCCCACTCCTGCTTCCATCTCAGCAGACCATTAGCACACCTCCCCTAATGGCCAAGAGACCCAATTGGGCCTCGTGACCCAGCCGAGCTCGAATTAGAAATTCGAGAGCTTGGCCATGGCCCGAACCATCCGGTTCTCCCCAGCCCAATTAAACTCTCTGGAACCTTCCCTGTACTCCCCTGAGGCTATAAATAGCCTCAGCACTCCTCTGATTGATCCTTGCTGATCAATCAAAGTCGCTTACCTTCTCCGCCATTGCCGTTTGCTGAAGCTTCTTCCAGGCACTCCCGAGCTTACGTACCACTGATAGGAGAGTTTTCTGGAGTTCAGGAACTCTCAGAGAGGTCCAAGGCAGCTCAACAAGCCCAGAGAAGACCACCTTATCATCTGCAAGCTCTCGAATAAAAACTAGGTATCCTACTTACCGGTTTCAAGCTAATAAGGCTCGGACCTTCTCTATTTTGATGCGTTTGAGTTCGTATTGTCATCTCGAACCCAATGGTATCGAGATTAAGATCTAGGCTAGCCCCGATCGATCGAATCGATCAATCGGATTGAATTCTTAAGGATCGCCTCGGTCGAGTAAGGACCCGGTGATCTAGACCACCCCAGACCCTCAGACTAGAGGGCTCCGATCCGCCTCACCTCCATGATGGTGTAGGGATTGAGCTCGGGGTTTGGCGTGGCCTTTGTGGGGAGAATTATCTCCCCACAGTAGCTCCAATGGAGGAGCCCTCGGGTGAGCAAGGTCTGGCTGATCCAGACCGTCTCACAGGGGGCTTTGAGTCCCATTCGACGCGTCTGACCATGGGGATCAAGTATTGATCTAGTTCTGGTCATGTCGTGGTCAGGATGCGCTGAGTATTTGTGATTAGGGTTCCCCTAATCGGGTCCCTGGTTCAAAACAGAGACGTGGGACGAAGGCTCTGTGCGGGCTGGGTCGACCCACGACCCGCACTGTGCGACAGTGCCAGGTCTCCCGGGCCCCAGTCGACCCCCGCGGTTTGGAATTGGGCCGAGCTGTTTAAATTAAATCGGAATTATTGGGATTATTTTCCTTAAAGAAAATAATTCCACTGGCCCAAACCTTATTATATATGAAAATGATCAAAAAATCATTAGGGACCTAAATATAAAATAAAATCATACATCTGATAGTTAGATTTTTAATTATTGCCTAATTATAGTGGATTTTAATTAGGGTAAATTAGTAATTTTACTTATCCAAATTGCATGCTTAAGGTACCATTAGTTCACTTATGATGATTATAATGCATGTGCTAAGTAGATTATTTTTCTGAGCTTTGTAATTCTAGCTATGCCCTAATTTTGTTAAAACATGATTAGTGAATATTAGGGTTTATACTCACTGGATCTTAGTAAACTTATGCTCTGATTAATTGTATGGTTAATTAGAACTTGAGTATCAAATTTCATGAAATTATGATGGTTGGATTTATACTTATGTGCTAATCCTTTTTGAATTAAATTAGGGTTTGATTAGCACTAAGTATTGCTTGTTTTACAAAATTTGAGTATTAATCTGACTTATAACAGTAAGTTAGATGTAGTGAAAGCCTCTAGATAAACTTATTAAGTATACTTGAACAAATCTAAAGATTGAGAATTTTAAATATCTTAAAAAACTTAAGAAATCTTAAAATTTGGATCAAGCTTTTAAGACTTGATCTAATTCTGAGATTGCCACCAATAATGCATGATCAATTCACTAATTTGGCATTGATCTTTAAACACACACTTGATTTTACTTAAGATATGAGAAGGGATCAAACCCTAGTCTACTTAAGGAGAATCCAAATCCTTAAGAACCTTAACTTAATTAACTTGATTGTAAGACTATGAACTTTACATTTTCCAATAATGCATCTGATTTGATATTGATTCTAAACATTTGAATTAGACAAATTAAGGTTAATAATAATCCTATGTGATTTCTCAATCTAAATCAAACCTTAAGATCCCTGATTTTCTCTTAAGTAAGAGGATTAGCATAAGAAGATTTATAAAATCCTATTGATTAACCAAGTGTTCTAAGTCCTAAAAATATTCTTAATTTAGATCTCCTAATCTTAGATTGAGTTGTGATCAGATGACTAAGTCATCTGATCTAATCATCCTAAACCTAATTATGAAGTAGAACCTAAGATATTAATATTAGCATTTAGAAGGAAGAATCTTAAGTGTCTCTTCATAAGATCGTCTTGAATTATTAAAAGACCTAAATTCTTATATTTTGAAGTAGGAGACCTTGTATGACTCCTTGAGGTAGAAGTATAGAAGATCCCATCACCTTAGAGATTGATCTTATCCCCTCATGGTAGTAATCACTTAAGAACCTTAGAACAGATACTTCTCCTTATGGTAGAATTTATATCAAGTGATCCTTGATCACAAATGGTTTGTGAGACCTTGTATAGGACTTACCCATTAGTTTAGGCCTTTATAGTCTTGAAAAATCCTTGCTTTATTAACTAGACTTGATTGAATCTTGATCAATGGGTGGTGTAGTATAGTATGCCCATATTACTGGTCCCCAGTAGTATTCAGGATTGGTTGATTCATTCTAGTAAGGACTTATGAGCAGGTTATATCCTGCGGGATTAGACGAATATAGTCCCATTAGAATAAATCATGGTACTCATCGCTTAGTTTAATTGAAAGACAAGTTGCCAATGGGCAATGCCTCCTAGCGAAGATCGCTTCAATAGGTATGGCTCAAGTAAACTAAGTAGTAAGATTTACCTTCCTTAAGACACTGAGTATGATTGTGAGTATAACAACTTAATACTTAGCTTGAGATACAAAATCACCATCGGGTGGTGCCTCCTAATGAAGATCACTTTATTAGGGTGGCTTAATCAAACTAAGTAATAAGAATCCTTTTCTTGCATCATGCTAAATATGTGTATACAATCACCCCGTCTAGTGATCTTTAAGTAAATAAGCAACTTTAACTAAATATCGATCTATAAACTATGAGTCAGGATCCTTTTAGCAGGATCTTGCACAGTGGGGACTTAGAATTTATTATCATTTCTTATTAAACTCTTCATTGATTTCTATATTTTTCATTCATTCAACATAGTGACATAAGCATAGGCATAAACCTGAATTTGACTCATTCCCTCTATTGTGATATATGGGTATCAGTGATATTATATGGGTTACAAAATGTGATATACACAGACTGGGGAATTTTAGGGTGCATCTACATCACCATACTGACTTCCTAACTAGTGTATTTACATTGGACCGTACTACTCATAAGCCTTCAGTGATAGTTCTGGGATATACCGTAGTATAGCATATTTGTGTGCATCATTTTAGTGATATATAGTGCAGCATATAGCATCTCTTTCCTCATGGTGTTTATTTTACTTTCAGTCTTCATTGGCGATAGCTTCACTTTAATTGGCCTTTACTGCTCTATTTACTTAGCATTTATAGTTTTCTTTACTATGCGCTTTTCTTCAGTTCTTTTATAGTTTTACTTTACTTTTCTGTTTGTTATGTTTAGTTTAGTTTTGTATAGTTAGTTGCGATGTGTTAGACTTTTTGTCTAACACGGGGTACTCTTGGGATCCGGCAATTTGCTAGATCCTGAGCAATTTGTGGAGACAGGTTAGGAGGACGTACCGGAGACCCAGGAGAAGCATGTGGAGCTGTAGTGGATCAAGCACCTACTTTTACTTATTAGCTCATTTCAGCATTATAAATAAACTCTTTATGTTTCTGCATTTTAAATCTGTTTATAATAAACTCTGGATGTATTTTACTTTTCTTTTCTGAGACGAATGGCTATTACTGCTTGTATTGAATGTATTCTTGATGATTTGCTTTTAGCTTCTGCACTCTGTTATACTACTATACTTAGTATTGTGATGTGATCAGCATACTGGAAATGCTGATATATATATTGATAACGTATATCGGGTTCTTATTTACCTCCTTGGACCTTGTATACGTACTAGCCTAATATCTAAGATAAGCATTTCACTCTTATCTTAGGTATTGGATCTCGATCCTACTCTTAGGATTCGGGTCAGCAGCCTTCAGCATGGCTCAGTTCTTACTAGCCTATTCGGGGAGATGGGTTTTGCTTGTTTACCCGGCCTTCCCGAGTAGTGCACCACTCCACCGCCAAGGCTGAGGTACATTACTTTTCTCTTTTGCGAGCGGTGACGAGTCGGGGCGCTACACCAATATCCTTTTTTGTTTATCCTACTTATCAAATCAAGAGGCCATCCTCCATTAAAAATCGAAGCTACTGCAGGGAATGATGGCTGGGGACAAGATGCAGGTTGGGGGTCTTATCCCAGCCGCAATAAATGCATCTGACTGTCAAAGCTGGCGGCGGCCGCTGCAGCGCGCGGCAACGCGCTGTAGCGTGTTAAAAGTAAAATTGTCGATGCAGCGCGCGGTCGCTCTTTGTGGTTTTACAAATAAATCTGCTGCAGCACTCGGTCGTGCCCGTGTTTTCACAAATAAATCCACTACAGCGCGCGGTTGCGCTCGTGGTTCATAAATGAATCTACTACAATGCCCGGTCGCGCTCGTGGTTCACAAATGAATCCGCTGCAGCGCGCGGTCATGCCCGCTGATCACCAAAGACCCTCTACAGCGCGCAGTAGCGTCCGAGTCTTGAAAATTTACCCGCTGCAGTGCGCGGTCGTGCCCACAGATCGCCAAAGACCTGCTGCAGCACGCAGTCGCGCCAGAATCCTACAGAATGACCCGCTGCATCGTGCGATCGTGCCAGAATCCTATAGAATGACCCGCTGCAATGTGTGGTCGCGCCAAAATCCTACAGAATGGCCCACTACAGGCGTGGTCGCACCCGAGCCTAGGAAATTTACCCGCTGCAGCCGTGGGCGCGCGCTGCAGCGCGCAGCAGCAGTTTTTCTTGAAGAATTTTGGGGAAATAATTTTATGTCTTCAACTCCTTATGGTAGGCCAGTTCCTAAAAAAGATAGATAAAATTTTGATTTAGAAGTAGTTCAAAGGTCAGAAATGAATGGGTTTTCCTTTATTTTAGATATAATTTATGGATTCATCACATTTATCCATTCTAGCCAAGCACTGGGCTAGGTCTGAGTCTATTCTATAATAAAACTAGAATTGAGGAGGTTGACTAAGCTAGGACATACCCTACTGAATTGAATGCACTGAAACAACTGTATATTATGCTTTTTAAATACTAACTTAGGATATACTATCCATATCCTGAGTTCACCTGTTATGTCCAAGCAAAAAGGGTCAATATTCACGATGTGTGGAGCAATCAAAGTCAAAGTAAGCAAAAGATTCAACTAGACTTATGTGATATCTATTATTGTCTATTTTAACCAAATCTAACTATTCTGAGAAGAAACAAGTTTAGTATCTTCAATATCTAGCTATCGAGTATAATCTCAGATTCATGATGTTAATGTTAACATTAGAACTTAACAAGTTCTAATTCATAATCAAATGATGACTATAAAAGGTTAAAGTAAATAAATCAATGACTTAATTATTATTATTTTTCTCACTTAACCCAAATTTGATCAAATAAATCAAGTTCAAGGATTCTGGACTTAAACTCCACATTTGGGATTCAAATCCTAGATCCAGAGTGGTATCCTAATAAGGATCTAGGGTTCACACTTAAGCATAATCTAAAGATAAGTAATCTTATGAGCTGAAGGATTTAGAAACTAAGATCTTAATGAAAGGTCATGTCTTAATATTATAAGATAATATAATCAACCCAGAAGTAAGAAATTAAGATCTATATTCAATCTTTAGGATAATTACATTATTCTTGAGATTGAATAAATCCTACACCCACAAGGTGGTTTCAAAAGGATTAAATAATAAATCAAATAGTGAATTCCAAATGGAGGTAATTCAATTCAATCAAATGATCATAGATCTAAGATCTAAGATCTAAAGTTTGATCCCTTTAGATCTAAACTAATAAGTCTAAGTTTAGGGTTCTTTATAAGGCTTTTTCTTTAAGACTATAATTCATGAAAAATATTTGATAAGATAATTAAGATTAGAAACTTTTGCTTTAATGTTGATTAAGTTAATTCTTTTATGAAGGGGGGGGGGGGTTCTTAAGATCACTTAAGATCATATGAACTTACTTAAAGATTTTAGGACTTAGGCATTACGATTCATCCATGAGGTGGTAAAGCTTTGCAATTGATGTTAATATATTCCTTTACTGACTATAATCACTTCACTTGAGGTTTCTAGAGTTTAAGGGTGCTTAAACCTTATTCTAGTCAAAATGACCAAAATGCCCCTCTTAAGGCTAAAATTAGAAAATTAGGGTTTAATCAAATAAATTAATTCAAGTCTATCCTAATGAGCTTTATACTAATTAATGAAGTGGAATAAACACTTTGCTTAGGATTTGGTAATATTACTAGCTTAATTATCTCTAATCACACCTTAAGGCCAATTAAAGTGATTAAGGGAAATAAGGCATTCTAGAATGATCCAAATACATTTATAAGCTCTACTATACTTAATAAGGCATTAGGAACTAGATTTACCAAAGTCAGAGGTTATTCAAATACTTAATTCACTAATCTCATATTAGGGTAATTAAGAAGTGATTAACAAATTTTGAGTTCTTAAATTTTCTTTAATGGCTTAACTATGTTCTCTATAGTCTCATGAGCAATCAAAGACCTTAATTAATATTTTTGGACATTTAATGAATTAATTATGATTTAAATGAAAACATAAAATGATTAGGCAATTAAATAAAATCTAGCTATAGGATCTTTGATTTTATTTTAAAATTATTGTTCCTTGCATTTTTTTGATTAAAATAATATATTGGATCATACCATTTGGATAAGTATAACTAAAGTTATTTAATTAATTTATTCTATATTTTTATTTTAATCAGAACCATAGGGAATTTATTATCCATTATTTAACATTAGGAAATTAAATCCATAATTCCTTAAATAAACCACAGCTCGGAGTCAAAACCGTGCGGGTTGGGGTCTATGCGGCCATCCCCAATACCCGACCTTCTAGGGTTACTTCAGATGCAAAATTCACCATGCACAAGCCATGTCGTGCCCTGATCTTGACGGATACACCATCCATGACACTGGACGCATCGATTAAGATAGGAACCCCCATCTGGCATGCGCTGGATCGCTGGGGTGATACTCGACTGAGGCGTCTTCTAAGGCACACCTGAGGAGAGTGAATTCTCCTTACAGCATTGATGTCATGAGCTAAGGTCTAACCCTACACGTTCAGGGATTGAAGGGAGAACGATTGGGTGAGTCGTTAGGTACCGAGGAGGTCTAGATCACTGAAGTGCTACTCGGGTGGAATGCGAATTTGAGCCAACTATGGGTCGATCAATTCTAGCCAAAACAATCGATCTGATCTAACCCAACCATCGATACGAGTCTTCAATCACTTGCAGAGAGGTGCCAGCACCAATTGGGAGCTACTTATTGGAAGGAATGCGATGATTGATTGAACCAGAAGCCGACTGGCAGTGCATACTCAGATGGCGAATTTGCCATCTGGTCCACTGCCAGTTGTTTTTAGGCCCTCAACTGCCTTGAGAAGGTTGAGGGTGAGGTCTTAACATAGCACCTAGGGGTTAATTAATGGAGCCCTAATCTCAACAACGAAGAAGGGTGACGGTAGTACCTTGAGCTCAAGAATGGCTATGATTAGGATGAAGGGAGGTGCTCCGAAGCATCCAGGCAATTGTAGAAGTATCGCAATGGGGTCTGAACGCCATACTGCACCCTCAATCAGCAGTTTGCAGCTACGGGGATGTCGGGATTCACCGAGAGCTCCAGAAGCTTCAACTGGAAATTTAATGAATCTTAGTGAACAAAAAGGGATTCACTGAGATGTTCTAAAGGTATTTATAGGTGAGAGGGAGGTCCTAGGATGGACACCATGGCTGGAAGCCATGGTTTAGGCTTGGGTAGAGGCAAAACCTCGAGCCACCACAATTGGGGCTAGCACGTCCTCATGGCCCGACGAGCTTCACCCTACCAAAACCGGGAAGGTCTAATGATCTGGAGGACGCGGCAGAGGGAGTAGTAGACCAAGTCGATGTGGCTTGTATGAGTGTATCTTCCCAGTCTAACCAGCAATCGAACAAAGATGAAGGTCTATAGCGGTGGGGTCTGCCTCCAGCATCTGATCATGAGACTGTTGGTGATAGACAGCCTGATACAGCTCTCGAATAACAGAACCATGGACGGGATCTCGATCATTGGATGAGAGATACCGATCAGGCAGGTAGGATTAGATCATGGCGTGGGTAATACTAGCTGTAGGATTAGATGTGTTAAGATGCGCGTTGGGGCATCCAATGGCTACGACCTATGCGCCACTGTCGGGACCCGCAGCGGATCTGCCGTCGTCCCGACAGTAAATCCCACATATAAAAAAACGTAAATATTTAATTTAATTAATTAAAATTCATTTAATTAATTACTTATTTTCAATTTAAATTTTTAAATCCAATTTAGGACTAAATGAGCTCCAAAAATTCTCAAAATTTCACCCTTAGCTAATCGAGGAGTGAGGGATTCAAAAAAGAAATTAGATTTTAATTTGGAAATCAAATTAATTTAGGTATTTTTCAAGATCCAAAAATAGGCAAAAATACCAAAATTCTCAATTTAATTGATCCCAAACTTCTAGGGTTAGGCTTAAATGACCCATTGAGTCTAACGGGATCAAAATTAGAACTTTATTTAGCTTAATTAATATAGATTTAGCCAGGGTAACAATTAAAGTTATTACAAACTCTCCCACTTAAGAATGATGTCATCCCTGACATCACTTAGTGAAGAAAGTACTACAAGGACTGAAAATTTAAATGGGAAGGAAGGCAAGGAACGGTACCTGGACTTGTAAAAAGCTACGGATATCTATTGCGCATATCCACTTCTTTCTCCTAAGTAGATTCTTCTAAAAATTGATTCTTCCATCAAACCTTGACCATTGGAATCGAGCGATTTCTTAGCTGTTTCTTATCATGAACTAAGATTTTGCTTAGTTCTTCGGCATAAGAAAGAACAAGTTGAATTTCTACTAGTGGAAGCTGGACAAGATGAGAAAGGCCTCTGAGACATCTTATTAATGATCATACGTGAAACACATTGTGAATGGCTGAAAAGTCATCAGGAAGATTCAACCTATAGGCGGATGATCCTACTATGGCCAAAATTTCAAAATGTCCAACATAGCAGGGACTGAGTTTCCTAGCTACAGCAAATCTATAGACACCCTTCATTGGACTGACTTTCAAATAAGTCAAATCTCCAACATTGATTTCTAGGAGACAATAATGAGCATCATGATACTTGCTCTGGCGATCTTGAGCAGAACAGATCCTCTACTGAATTAAATAAATCTTCTTATTAGTTTCTTCAACTAACTCAGACCTAAAAAGTTGAACGCTTCCTAATTCTGACCAAGCTAGTAGAGTACTGCATTTTCAACTATACAATGCCTCATAAGGAGCCATTTTAATTCGGCTTGGAAACTGTTATTGTAGGCAAACTCCACTAATAGAATGTGATCTTTCGAGGACCAGCAAAGTCAAGAACACAAAGCCTAAGAAAATCCTCTGGAACTTGATTCACCCGTTCAGTCTGACCATCCGTTTGAGGATGAAAAGCTGTACTCATAGCTAGAGTAGTAACCAAATCTTGGTGCATAGCTTGCCAAAACTTAAAAGTAAATCTGCAATCTCTGTCGGATACTATTGATTTTGGAATTCCATGCAGCCTGGCAATTTCTTTGATATAGAGCTTTGCTAACTTCTCAACAGAGTCAGTCTGACGGATAAGAAGGAAGTGAGCTAATTTAGTTGTAGGCTTGACACTTATCCACTATAACCCAGATTGCATCGCCACCATATTTTGCGCGAGGCAATCCCATAACAAAATCCAGTGATATATCAAACTATTTCCATTCAGGAATTTCTAATAGATGCAGAAGACCACCAGGTCTTTGGTGCTTGGCCTTTACCAAGTTGCAGGCATGACACTTAGCCACAAAATAGGCTACACTCTTTTTCATACTGAGCCACCAAAATGATTATTTTAGATCCTAGTACATCTTAGTACTGCCTGGATGAATGTGATATCCAGAATTATGACCTTCTACCAAAACTTTACGATGCATGGATTTAGAAATCCACAAATGATTTCCTTAATAAATCATGCTTTTATGCATCAGTAAATCATGGCAATGGCCACCTTCAAAATCTACTTTGAATTTCAGATAGTCTTCATCCTTTGTCTGCGAGATGGAGACATCTCTATGAAAAGTAGGTTCGACATTGATATTTACTAGGAGCAAACTCAGCATATCGCCACTGACTGGAGAAATCTCTAGCTTACGAAATTTTTATTCTAAGAAACTGGAGGCAATCATGCCATATAGAGTAGCACGATGGCTAAGAGCATTGGCCACTACATTTGCCTTACATGGATGATTTTGAATACTTAGGTCATAATTAATGATGAGCTCCAACCATCTTCTCTAATAATAGTTCAGTTCTCTTTGAGTGAAGATATACTTTAAGCTCCAATGATCAGTAAAGATTGAACATTGTACTCCATATAAATATTGTCGCCAAATTTTTAAGGCAAAGATTACAGCGGCAAGTTCAAGATCATGAACTGGATGATTTTTCTCGTGGGGTTTTAACTGACGGGAGGCGTAAGCGATTACCTTACCCTCTTGCATTAACACACAACCTAAGCCAATACTAAAGGCATCTGTGTACACTTGATAGTTCAAGCCTTCCTTGGCCAAAACAAGTACTGGAGCGGTAGAAAGTGCGTTCTTTAGGGTTTGAAATGCTTCTTTGCATTCATGACTCCAAACAAATGGAATGGCTTTCTGAGTTAACTTAGTCAGAGGTGAGGTGATCTGGGAAAAGCCCTTAACAAACTTCCTGTAACATTCAGCTAATCCCAAGAAATTTCTGATATCAGTGACTGACTTAGGCTGAACCCAATCCCAAATAGCGCTTACTTTATTTTGATCTACATGAATACCCTGGGCATTGACTACATGTCCCAAGAATGTAATGGATTTAAGCCAAAATTCGCATTTGGAGAACTTGGCATACAGTTGATGTTCACGCAGAGCTTCTAATACTAATCTCAGATGATCTTCATGATCTTTTTAGGTTTGAGAATAAATGAGGATATAGTCGATAAAGACGATTACAAATTTGTCTATTACGGTTTAAGGACTCGTAGCATCAAATCCATGAAGATTGATGGTGTATTAGTGAGTCCGAAAGACATCACTAAAAATTTGAAATGACCATAATGAGTACGGAAAGCGGTCTTTCCAACATCATCTTTTTTTACTCACAATTGATGATATCCAGACCTGAGGTCGATCTTAGAGAATATAATAGCTTCAGATAACTGGTCGAACAAATCATCTATTCTAAGCAACAGATATTTATTCTTTATGGTGACTTTATTTAGTTCACAGTAATCTATGCACATTTGAATATATCCATCTTTCTTTTTTACAAACAGAATGGGCGCTCCCTAAGGAGACATACTTGGCCTAATAAAGCCTTTATCCAAGAGTTATTGCAACTGTTCATTAAGATCTTGAAGTTTCTTAGGCACCATTTTGTACGGAGATTTAGATATGAGCTGGTTACCTGGGATCAATTCAATAGAGAACTCTACTTCTCTGAGAGGAGGTACATCGGGCAAATTTTCTGGGAACACATTCCCAAATTTGTTAACTACTTTGCAATCAGAAAGGGGGATACTTTCTCTTACTTCACCCATCAAAATGACTAGAAAAGCATCACAACCCGTATTGATTAATAGTTCGGCTTTAATAGCATTAATTAATGATAATTGTGTACTGACTTTTCTTATAAAGGTTTCAGGCTTGCCCTAGGAATGAAGAGTGACTTTCTTCTTAAGGTAGTTTATCACGGCATTATGGTCACTGAGCCAATCCATTCCATGGATGATATCGAAGTTTGCTAATGGCAGGATGATTAATTTGGAGTCAGACTTCTTACCATTTAATGGGATTTTTACATTACAAATCTTATGAGCACTGAGTTGGGCTCCAGATGGAAGTCCAACACGTAAGGATTTTGCTAAGTTGTACGAGTGTAGTTTAAGAATGTTGGCAAAATGTTCAGAAATAAATGAATGACTAGCACCAGTGTCGAATAATACATTGCAGGGCTAATCATTAAATTATAGTGTGCCTAAATTGTTTATACGAATCACATTAATAGCTTGCAAAAATTAAGATACAGAAAATGTAATTTAAAAAGAAGAAGTTCAGTAATGTGCACCTAAAACTATATTATTGTCTTCTACGGCTTCCAGAGGTGTTAATGCATACACTCGTGCAGGACCAGCAGGATGGTTGTTTATCTGCTTCCTAGGATTGTTCTAGGACTTGGGAGCTAAGGGTTTCTCTCAAGCAACTTCAGATGCAGGGGCTGGCATTATTGCCAAACCTGGTTCTCTCCTATTCAGCGGAGTTGCTCTAAATACTTGGTTCTTCTGCAACTACTTAATCTGGATTCCATCCACTGTCTCTGTGTGGGTGTAATGATAGAACAGGTGGCCTGGATGCCCATAAGTGTAACACTTATCGCCAAAGTGGTAATACTTGCCTTAAGGATGAGGCCAGTTACAGCCTTGAATTGGTTCAGCAGTGGGTGTAGCTTCAATTTGATAGACCTTTGCATAGTGAGGTCTATGCTTTTTGAAGGCTTCATGCCTGTGTGGAATTGATTGCATCTTTCGCTTGAGATCTCTTTCTGAGTGATGATGCTCAAGCACCTTTGCTATCTCTACTAGCTCAAAGAAACTAGTCAGACAGAGCAGAATAATCAAATCTTTCAGTAAATCTTGTAGTCCGTTGAGAAAGCGATGGCACTAAGCCGATTCAGATTGTATCATCTCTAGGGCAAAACAATCTTTCAGTAAATTCTCATTACTTTTTGAAATGAAGAATTACATAAGATTCAGAAAAATGCCAAAAATCATCATACTACTAAAATCATTTAAGCAACAAGAAGTGACAATTACTCTAACTAACACTCAAACATCCATAATGTACTCAACCCTAAATGCAACACAAAAATCTTCAAAAGTCACTTCCTGATGCTTTCTCTGGCATTTCTGTTCGAGCTTCTTGATGGTTTCTTTTAAAAATTCCAGATGCTTTCTCCAGCATCTGATCTGTCGCAATGTCAACAAAGAGGGATTCAGGACACTCTATGTGCCTCAGGACTGACTCTACTCAGCTCAACCACTACTGTGCGTAGATAAGAAAGTCAAGCCCTCAGTATGCAAATTGATGCAGAAGCTTATCCAAGACTAAGGTTCCTTATGTTGAAACTCCTTTGATCTGCCAATTGCTCTCTTATCTCCACTTGAAGCTATAGCTCCAAGCCAACTCAAAGGCATGTAGATAGTAGTTCAAGTTAGATTGTGGGGCTCCCCGTACTGACAACAAGGAAGTACAATGCTCCAACTATGGCAAATCCCTAACTTAAGTAAAGTTAGGTAAACCCAACCTGCCTTAAGCCAAGGACTTGTCACCAAGTACTATATCATTCATCAATATACAAGTATCAAAGTGGCGGAAGCAACAACAGTAAGGTAACATCCACAAGCATACATAGTAGAAAGAGAGAAAAACAGACAGTATAGTAACTCATCACAATACAGAAATGAAATACATCCAGAATTAATTATTACAAACTAAATTTTTAAAAGAAAATACAAAGGTCTCTCAATCTCACTGAAAAGAAATACAGAATCTATCTAAACTGCAACAGCAAGGTCCTCCTCCTGAACAAGCTCTTCTCCTGCAGCACTGCCCACGAACAAATTTGAATCTGACATTTGTTGGTATCACAAATGTCAGGGCCCCAGCCAACAAAATAAAAAGGTTACAGTTAGACAATTATCTAAGTACATTTTAGGCTATTTTAATGAACTGATTATTTTAAAGATATCACACTTAAATTATCTACACATGCGAGCAATAATGGGTGCAACAAGCAATGAAAGAAATGGGTAACTATAGACTATCCATTTATAGCCAGCAACTAGTATGAAAAATAACATACAATACAAAATAAGCAAGGTGAGGCTAAAAGCTAAAAGAAATAGCAGCTATGATACAAATTCTGATCCTAACACGCTTATGATCATATCAATACATGCTGAGTATATAAAGAATACAATACAGAATAAAACACACAATTCTAGCATCCTAAATATGCCAATATATATAAGTGACCACATGAGTATACATACAACATGCTAATTAAGGAAAAGAAAAGGGAAGGGCCACTGAGACATGCGGCAAAAGCAAGGCAAATAATATAATGCAAGGCCACTGAGACATGTGGTAAAATGAGCAAGTACTAAAAGTAAGGCCATTAAAGCATGTGGCAAAGCAAAATAGAAGACAATACAGAACAATCCAGCTATAGTAGTAATAAGCCTAAGACATAGTACTGCCATACCAGCCAATAGGCCATCCAGGGCCCCCAATATTGATATATCAATCAATACCCAGCCAATAGGCCATCCTAATCCTCTAGGCCTGGGTCAATTCTACACAATACTATTACTGAAGAGGCAGACTATGTTAGGACATATTCTACCAACTGCAAGTAAGGCAAGAACTGAATGATATGCAATTCAATTGCTAACTTAGGATGTATCATCCATATCCTAAGTTCTCCTATCATGCTCAAGGAATAAGGCTCAATAACCAAGGTATGCTATCAAATCAAATTAAGCAAGGCACTCAATCTAAACTCATGTGATATTTGTGATTGTCTAATTACCCAATCTACCTATTCTGAGAAGGTATAAGTTTAGGATCTCCAATATCCAGCTATCGAGTAGAATCTCAGATTTACATCCTTAAAGTTAATATTAGAACTCAACAAGTTCTAATCTGAAATTATGTGATGATTATATGGTTTAAGTAGAAAAATCAATGGCCTAATTTATTAATCTTTTTACTCTCTTTCCCAAATCTTGATTAGGTAAATCAAGATTTAAGGATTTATGACTTAAACTCCACTTTAGTGTTCAATTCCTAAATCCAAGGTGGTATCCTAACTAGGATCTAGGGTTCACACTCTATCCCTAAGTTAAGTACATAGAATCCTATAAGCTGGAAGATCTGAGAACTACAAACTAAGCGAAAGGTTATTCTACTGATTAGAAGATAAAATAATCAATTAAGAACTTTGAGAATCTAAGATCTATATTCAATCTTTAAGATAATTTCATTATATTATAGATTGAATCATCATATACCCACATGGAAGTCTTTAAAAGAGTTAGATGATCAATTATTTATAAAATCTCAATTGGAGGTAGTTTAATTCAAATAGAAGATTTAAAGTCTAATATCTAAGATCTAAGATCTAATTGTTTGATCACTTTTAGACTTAAGCTAAGTTTTAAACTTAGGATTTTCTACATATGCCTCTTTTAGAATTTAAGCTTATAAACTAACTTAGTTGAGTTTATTAAATAGAAATTTAACATCTAAAATCATTAGATTCAAATATTAGGGCTAAGTGACTTCCTTAGGATCACTTAAGGTCAAAGTGTCTTAACTAAGGCTAATTGAGGATTTCTTAAATAACTTCCACATAATCAACATTATTAATCTAAGAGTTCAGTGAAACATTTATAATCGATCTAAGGGTAGCTTACTGAATTTTCCAAGGTTTAAGGGGCATTTAAGCACATTTTGGTCAAAATGACCAAAATACCCCTCATAAGGCTAAAATTGGGATTTTAGGGTTTAGTGATCTACATTAAATCTAATCTATTTTAATGTGTTTCATATTGATTAATGAAGTAGAAAACACACTTATCTTAGGTTTTAACAACCTAAATAAGCTAATTAAAACTAATCACATCATTAGGCCAATTTGAGTGATTAGTAAATCTAGGGCATTCTAGGGCGATCCTACCTTACACTTAGGTTCTAGTACACTTAAGATATCATTAGGAACTAACTTACCCAAAATTAGAGACTTAATTAGGGTGTAATTCACTAATCCCTAATTTGAGTGGTTAGGAGATGATTAAGAAAATTTGATATCTAAAATTGGTTTTAAGGGTCTGAAATTGTTCTTTAGGGTTTAATGAGCAATCAAAGCCCTTAATCTCCATAATTAAATATTTATTTAATTTATTATGATTTAAATAAAGATAGAAAAGAGTTGGGCAAATATTTTTAAATTCAACCATTGGATCTGTGATTTTATTTTATATTCAGATTCCTTGCATTTTTCTGATTCAAATGATATATTGGATCATACAATTTGGATTAGTATAGCTAAAGTTATTAAGTTAATTTATTCTGCATTTTTATTTAAATCTAACCATAAGCTAATTAATTAAGTTTATTTATCACTGAATTATCAGAAGGAAAATAAATTCTAAATAATTTAAATAAACCGCAGCCCAAAATCAGAATCGCGCGGGTCACGGGTCGGCCCGACCCGTGACTTCGTCTCCTTCCTCCCGACAGTCCTCCGTCCCAGCCGAGCTTCAGCACTGCAATTCTCGGTACCCAGGCGATGGCGGCGGTTCCTTTCAATCCCTACACATTCCTGGTGTCAAGGCGCATCAATCCCGCCCTTAATCCCTCTCTGGGACGCACTGGATCGCCAAATGACTACTTGGCAAAAATGGTCTCACCCGAAGCTTTAAAGGTTTACTGTGAGGAGTAAATTCTCCTCACAGAGATGACCACTTGGCCAGAGCTCGATCACTACACCATCCTGGTGGTGAGGCGGATTGAAGCCCTCTGGTCACGAGCTTTGGGGTGACCTGGATCGATGGATCCCTACTCGAGCTCGGCTATGAGCTTGCGACGTGGACCTAACGATCGTTCGATTGAGGTAGGCTAGCCCAGACTCTAGGAGCAATCACATTGGGTTTCCTAAGTGGCTAAGGCGGTCTAGAAGACATCCAAAGGCTCATTCAGATGCTAAAATGGAAACTAAACTTTCTGAGTTCAGGGGAAGAAGGTTGTACCTTGATAAGATGAATTGCGGTGGCCGAGAGAGAATGGCTAGCTCAGGAACTCTCCCAGCAATCTCGGCAGCTACGCAGGGGGTCTGAACGCCAGACCTTACCCTCTATCAGCTATGCTTAGCAGGTTCAGACGTCGGGATCACCGAGAGCTCCAGGAACTTCAGCTGGGAGGATAAGTGGGTCTCAGTGAGCAAAGGAGGTCACTGAGGCGAGCCAAGGGTGATTATAGGCGATAGGAGCCATGGGGGTGGCTTCCAGAGCTTGGGCTGGGAGTAGAGGCTCGGGCCAAGGCTCTTTCCATTTTCCCGCAATTGGGAGGGTTCAAGCCTCCCGTGCCATCCTACTGGGTTCGGCCAATTTCGGAAGGATCCTAACGGCCTAGGGGACAAGGCAGGAGAGAGTGGGGGATAGTGCTGGCGTGGCATGGTACGAGCGAAAATTCCCTGTCGGGCCTTCTACCGAGCAGAAATGATGATCCACAATGGCGGGGCTCGTCTCCATCGTCTGATCGCGAGACTGTTGCGGATCGATGGTCTGATGCGGCTCCTAATTAATAGAACTATGGAAGAGATCTCGGGCGTCGGATGCCAGATGCCGATCAGGCGGGTAAGATTCGATCACAGCGCGCGGTATGTGAGTCGTTGGATCGCAAGCGCTAAGATGCGTGCTATCGCATCGAGTGGCATCTACCTATGCGCCGCTGTCGGGACCCTGCAGCGGATCTGCCGTGGTCCCGACAGTGAATCCCGCTGATTAAAAATTAATTAAAAATTTAATTTAAATAAAATAAAACTAATTAAATAGCATATAATTATTCTTAAATGTCCTAAACCCAATTTAGGACCAAATGAGCTCCAAAAATTCCCAAAAATTCACCCTTGGCTAATTTGGGGATGAGGAATTCAAAAATAAAATCAGATTTGGATTTGGAGATCAATTTAATTTAGGTATTTTCTAGGGCTTAAAAATAGCCAAAAATACCAAAATTTTCAATTTAGCTCCGACTGATTGCAAACTTCTAGGGTTAGATTTAAATGACCCATTGAGTCTAATGGAATCAAAATTAAGGCTTGGTTTGGCTTAAATTAATCTAAATTAGCTAGGGTAACAGCTAGAGTTGTTACAGACTCCCCCACTTAAGAACGATGTCGTCCCCGATATCACTCAAGTGAAGAGAATACTTCTGGGACAGAATAAGTTCCAAGTGCAATAGATGAGAAAGAAAAGAACAATACCTAGCCTTGCAAAGAGCTGTGGATATTTATTACACATATCCGCCTCTTTCTCCTAGGTAGATTCCTCCAAGGATCAATTCTTCCACTGAATCTTGACCATAGAAATTGATCGATTTCTTAGTTGCTTCTAATCACGAGCTAATATTCTGATAGTTTCTTCGGCATACGAAAGATCGGGTTGAATCTCTACTACTGGAAGTTGAACAAGATGAGAAGGGTTTCGAAGACATCTTCTCAATGATGATACATGAAATATGTTGTGAATAGCTGCAAAGCCATCAGGAAGACTTAACCGATAGGCAGATGATCCTATTTTGGCCAAAACATTGAAGGGTCCAACATAGCGGGGACTAAGTTTCCCAGCTACACCAAATCTGAAGACACCTTTTGTTGGACTGACCTTTAGATAAGCGAAATCTCCCACATTGAATTCTAGGAGACGGTGATAAGAATCATGATACTTGCTCTGACGATCTTGAGCTGAACGAATTCTCTGCTGAATTAATTTGATCTTATTACTGGTTTCTTCAACTAATTCTGAACCAAAGAGCTGAACACTTCCTGTTTCTGACCAAGCTAGCGGAGTACCGCTTTTTCTACCATACAGCGCTTCATAAGGAGCCATCTTAATACTGGCTTGAAAACTGCTATTGTAGGCAAATTCCACTAGCGGATGTGATCTTTCCAGGAACCAGCAAAATCAAGAATACATAGCCTAAGTAAATCTTCCAAAACTTGATTTACTCTTTTGGTCTGACCATCCGTTTGAGGATGAAAAGCTGTACTCATGGCAAGAGTCGTACCCAGATCTTGATGCACAGCTTACCAAAACTTGTAAGTAAATTTGATATCTCTATCTGATACGATTGATTTTGGAATCTCATGCAATTTGATAATTTCTTTGATGTAGAGTTTTGCTAACTTCTCTACAGAATCAGTTTGACGGATGGGAAGAAAATGCGCTAATTTAGTTAAGCGGTCTACTATCACCCAGATCGCATCGGCGCCTGATTTTGCACGACGCAATCCCATGACAAAATCCATAGATATATCGAATCATTTCCATTTAGGAATATCTAATGGATGCAAAATACCACCAGGTCTTTGATGTTTAGCTTTCACTAAATTACAGGCATGACATTTGGCCACAAAGTTAGCTACATCTTTCTTCATACCTGGCCACCAAAATGATTATTTCAGGTCCTGGTACATCTTAGTACTGCCTAGATGAATATAATATCCAGAATTATGGCCTTCGACTAACACTTCTTGATGCATGGACTTAGGAATCCACAATCGCTTACCTTGATAAATTACACCATTCCGCAACTACAGATCCTGACGAAGACCACCTTCAATATCTGCTTTAAATTTCAAATACTCATCATCTTTGGTTTGCGAGATAGAGACATCTCGGTGGAAAGTGGGTTCCACATTAATATTTGCTAATATCAAACTCAGCATATCACCACTGACTAGAGAAATTCCGAGCTTACGGAATTCATGTTCCAAAGAACTGGATGTGATCATAGAGGTTAAAGTAGCACGACGACTAAGAGCATCGGCCACTATGTTCGCTTTTCCAGGGTGATACTGAATACTGAGATCGTAATCGCTGATGAGCTCCAACCATCTCCTCTTGCGGCAATTCAACTCTCTCTGGGTGAAGATGTACTTCAAACTTTGATGATCATTGAAGATTGAACATTGCACTCCGTACAGATAGTGATGCCATATTTTCAAAGCAAAAATTACGACTACAAGTTCAAGATCATGAACTGGATAATTTTGCTCGTGGGGTTTTAACTGATGAGAGGCGTAGGCAATTACCTTACCCTCTTGCATTAACACACAACCTGGACCGATTCCAGAGGCATCGGTATATACTTGATAGTTCAAACCTTCTTTAGGTAAAACAAGAACTGGAGCGGTAGAAAGTGCATCTTTCAAAGTTTGAAATGCTTCCTCGCATTCAGGATTCCAAATGAACGGAACGGCCTCTTGAGTCAATTTAGTCAACGGTGAAGCAATCTGGGAAAAGCCTTTAACAAACTTCCTGTAATATCCCGCTAATCCCAGGAAACTTCTAATGTCGGTGACAGACTTAGGTTGAGCCCAGTCCTGAATAGCTCTTACTTTACTCTGATCTACTCGAATACCCTGAGCATCAACTACGTGCCACAAGAATGCAATGGAATTGAGCCAGAACTCACACTTAGAGAACTTGGCATACAGTTGATGCTCGCGCAAAGTTTCTAATACTAACCTCAGATGTTCCTCATGATCTCTCAGAGTTTTGGAATAAATGAGGATATCGTCAATGAAGACGATCACAAACTTGTCCAAATACGGTTTTAGCACTCGCTGCATCAAATCCATAAAGATTGATGGCGCATTGGTGAGTCTGAATGACATCACCAAAAACTCATAGTAGCCATAACGAGTACGGAAAGCAATCTTCCCTACATCGTCTTCCTTTACTCGCAGTTGATGGTATCCAGACCTTAAATCAATTTTGGAAAATATAATGGCTCCGGATAACTGGTCGAACAAATCATCAATTCTAGGCAGTGGGTATTTATTCTTTATGGTGACCTTATTCAGCTCATAATAGTTTATACACATACGCATAGATCCATCCTTCTTTTTCACAAATAAAACTGGCGCTCCCCAAGGAGGCATACTTGGCCTGATGAAGACTTTATTCAAGAGCTCTTGCAATTGCTCGTTGAGTTCCTGAAGCTCCTTAGGTGCCATTCTATAAGGTGCTTTGGATATCGGCTGGGTACCAGGAATTAGTTCAATAGAGAATTCTACTTCTCTGAAAGGAGGTACACCAGGCAATTCTTCTGGGAACACATCGGCAAATTCCCTGACTACCTTATAATCAGAAAAAGAGATACTCTCTTTTGTTTCGCCCATCATAGTAACTAGGTAAGCATTACAACCCTTAATAATCAACTGTTCAGCTTTAATTACATTTATTAAGGATAGTTATGTGCTGGTTTTTCCTACAAACATTTCAGGCTTGCCCTGAGTATGGAGAGTGACTCTTTTTTTATGACAGTTTATCACAGCATTAGTCATTGAGCCAATTAATCCCAAGGATGATATCAAAATTGTCTATTGGCAGGACGATTAGTTTGGCCTGAAATTCTTGGTCATTTATCGGAACCTTGATATTACAAAATTTATGGGCACTCAGTTGGGTTCCAGATGGAAGCCCAATACTCAATGTCTATGCTAAGTTGCAGGCATGAAGTTTAAGGTTATTGACAAATCATTCAGAGATAAATGAATGACTAGCACCGGTATCGAATAAAAATTTAAAAGGTTGGTTGTTGAAATAAAGTGTGCCTAGTTCATATGAATTACATTAATGACTTGCAAGGAGTGAGAGTATAGCAATGCAATTATCAAAGGAAAAATTCTGAGATGTGTACCTGAAACCACATTGTTATCTTCTGCGGCTTCATTAGGAGTTAAGGCATATACTCATGCAGGACCAGCAGGACGATTATTGGTCTGCCTTCGTAGATAGTTCTGAGAGTTAGGAACTGGTGACTGCGTGGGAGCAACTTTAGAAGCAGGTGCTGGCATTATAATCAGATTTGGTTCTTTCCTGTTTAGCGGAGTTGCCTTGAATACTTACTTCTTCTTATGGGGCTTCATTGGGACCCCATCTACTATTTTCATGTGGTTGCACTGGTAGAACCTTTGACCTGTACGCCCACAATTGAAACACCTTTGGCTAGTGTGATAACACTTATTGTAGGGATGTGGCCTATCACAGCTTTGAACGGGTTCTGAGGCTGGTGCAGCTTCTAGTTGATAGACCTTCGCAGGATTAGACCTGTGCCTCTTGAAGGTTTCATGTGGGTTTTGAGTTGTTTGTGCTCGTCGCTTGAGATTATCTTCAGATCGGTGATGCTCAATTACTTTAGCTGTTTCTACTAACTTGAAGAATCTAGTTAAGAAGAGTGGTACAATTTTATTCTTCAGCGAATCTCGAAGTCCACAGAGAAAGCGGTGGCACTTAGCTGATTCAGATTAAGTGACTTCTAGCGCAAATCAGATCAATCTACAAAACTCCCTTTCGTATTCAGCGACTGAATGACTCCCTTGAGTCAACCTTATGATTGTGTCAGCGATAATGTTTTGCACAGAAGGGGGAATGAATTTAGCCTTGAAGGCTTCAACAAATGCATCCTAGGGAATGTCGCCTAGTTCATAATCAATGAACTGGGTGTTTCTGACTTCTTCCCACCAATATTCTGCCTCGGCGTGGAACAGATGGGTGGTGAGACGGACAGCTTTGGAGTTCAAAATCTTCAGACTAATCAGATCTTTTTCCACAGACATCAGTCAATCGGCGGTTTCCATTAGTGACAGGTTCCCACCAAAAGTTGGAGGCCTTAACCTCAGGAAATATTGAAGGAGATTATCTGTCGGGTGATGTGTGGGGCCCCCGTACTGACAACAAGGGAGTACGGTGCTCCAACTTTGGCAAACCCCCAACTTAAGTAAAGTTAGGTAAACCCAACCTGCCTTAAGCCAAGGACTTGTCACCAAGTACTATAACATTCATCAATATATATATATATATATATATATATGTGTGTGTGTGTGTGTGTGTGTGTGTGTGTGTGTGTGTGTGTGTGTAAATATCAAAATGGCGAAAGCAATATGCAAGTAGTAACATCTACAAGCATACATAGTAGAAAGAGGGAAAACAATGTAGTAACTCATCGAAATACAGAAATAAAATACATCAAGAATTAATTGTTACAAAGTGAATATTAAAGAGAATGAAAATGTCTCTCAATCTCACTGAAATTAAATGCGATATCTAACTAAACAGCAACAGCACGATCCTCCTCCTGAATCTGCTCCTCTTCTGCGACACTGCCCACGAACACATCTAAATTTGACATTTGTCGGTATCACAAATGTCAAGGCCCAGCCAACAAAACAAAAAGGTTACAGTTAGACAATTGTCTAAGTACATTTTAGGCTATTTTGATGAACTGAATATTTTGAAGATATTACATTTAAATTAGCTAAATATGCAAGCAGTAATAGGTGCAACAAGCTATGGAGAAACAGTAAATATAAACTATCCATTTATAGCCAGCAACTAGTATGAAAAACATACAATGTGAAATAAGCAAGGTGAGGCTCAAAGCTAAAAGAAACAGCAACTACAATACAATTCTGTACCTAACATGCTTTATGATCATATTAACACATGCTGAGTATATAAAAGAAACACAAGTACTGGAAACATGTAATTCTAGCATCCTAAACATGCCAATATATGTAAGTAAACCATATGAGTATACATACAGCATGCTAATCAAGAAAAGGAAAATGAAAGGCCACTAAGACAAGTGGCAAAAGCAAAGAAATCTATGTAAAGTAAAGCCACTGAGACATGTGGCAAAGCGAGCAAGTACTGAAAATAAGGCCACTAAAGATATGGCAAAGCAAAACAAAAAAACAATACTGAACAATCCAGCTAAAGTAGCAATAAGCCTAAGACATAGTACTGCCATACCAGCCAATTGGCCATGCAGGGCCTCCAATATCAATCAATCAATTCCCAGCATAGCCATCCAAGTATGCTAGGTCTGAGTCCAGTCTATACAATACTACTACTGAAGAGGCAAACTAAGCTAGGACATATTCTACCAACTACAAACAAGGAAAAACTGAATGATATGCAATTCAAATACTAACTTAGGATGTATCATCCATATCTTAAGTTCTCCTATTATGCTCAAAGAATAAGGCTCAATAACCAAGGGATGCCAAGCAATCTAGTCAAGGTAAGTAAGAGACTCAATCTAGACTTATGTGATATCTGGTGTTATCTAATTACCAAATCTAACTACTCTGAGAAGGTACAAGTTTAGGATCTCCAATATCCAGCTATTGAGCAGAATCTCAGATTTACATCCCTAAAGTTAATATTATAACTTAACAAGTTCTAATCCAAAATCATGTGATGACTATATAGTTTAAGTGATTAAATCAACGACCTAGTTTATTAATATTTTACTCTCTTACCCAAATCTTGATTAAGTAAATCAAGATTTAAGGATTTAGAACTTAAACCTTAATTTTGAGTTCAAATCCTAAATCCAAGGTAGTATCCTAACTGGGATCTGGGGTTCACATTTATTACCCAAATTAAAGGTAAAGTATCCTATAAGCTGAAAGATCCAAGAACTACGAACTTAGTGAAAGGTTATTCTACTGATTATAAGATAAAACAATCGATTAAGAACTTGAGAATCTAAGATCTATATTCAATCTTTAAGATAATTTCATTATCTTATAGATTGAATCATCCTATACCCACATGGAAGGTTTCAAATAATTAAATAATCAATCATTTAAAGAATTTCAATTGGAGATGATTCAATTCAAATTGAAGATCTAAGCCTAAGATCTAAGATCTAAGGATTCGAGGTTTGATCAATTTAGACTTTAAGCTAAATTTTAACTTAGAATTTTCCATTATTATTTCTTTTAGAATTTTAAGCTCATAAGTTAACTTAACTGAACATATTAATGTGAGATCTTAGCATCTACAATTTTTGGGTGCAATTATTAGGGCAATAGTGACCCCTTTAAGATCGCACAAGATCTAAGTCTTTTAATCATGATTAAATGAAGATTCTTTAGTTTGATATGAATATTATTGACATTAGTAGCTTAAGAGTTTAGAGAGACATTAATAATCTAATTTTGAGTTAATTTACTGAATTTCCCAAGGTTTTAGGGCACTTAAGCACATTTTGGTCAAAATGACCAAAATACCCCTCTTAAGGCTAAAATTAGGATTTTATGGTTTAATTGTCCAATTCACTTCAAATCTATTTTAATGTGTTTCATCTTGATTACTAAAGTAGGAACTACACTTATCTTAAGTTTTGACCGTTTAATTAAGCTAATTAACACTAATTACTTAATTAAGCCCATTAGGGTGATTAGTGAATTTAGGGCATTCTAGGATAATCCAACCCTATTCATAAGTTCTACTATACTTAAGATAACACTAGAAATTAGCTTGTCTAAAATTAGAGATTTAATTAGGGTTAAATTCACTAATCCTTAATTTGGGTGATTATGAGTGATTAAGAATATTTAACATCCAAAATTGGTTCTAAGGGTTTGATTATTCACTATGGTCTAAGGAGCAATCAGAGCCCTTAATCTCTATATTTGAATATTTATTACATTTAATATGATTTAATTAAGGACAGCAAAGAATTGGGCAAATATTTTTAAATCTAACTATTAGATCTGTGATTTTATTTTATATTTAGATTCCTTATATTTTTCTGATTCAAATGGTATATTGGATCATACCATTTGGATCAGCATAGCCAAAGTTATTTAGATAATTTATTATGTATTTTTATTTAAATTAAAACTATAGGAATTTATTTATAATTTAATTTCCTTAAGGATTTAAAATCCAAAATTCCGTTTATTATTCTGTCAGCCCGATTCCAAAATGCACGGGTCGGGGTCGGCCCGACCCAAATTCCACCGTCTTCTTCCTCTCGCACGCGCCTGCAGCCCTAACCCTAGTGCTAGCTTCTAGTGCCAAATTCTCTGTGCTCCGATCACGCCATGCCCCGTTTTCAATGGCTACATGATCCCTGACCCTAAACGCACCGATTAAGCCAAGAAGCCCTAACTGGGAGGGGCCGGATCGATGGAGTGCCATTCGACCGAGAGCTCTCAGAAGGCGCACCTGTGAGGGGTGAATTTTCCTCACAGAGTCTATGGGTCGCAGCCATCTTGATCCCTACACGTTCAGGGATCGATGGGGAAGCGATACGGTGACTCAAGAGGTTCTGAGGTGGTCTGGATCACTGGGAGGCTACTCATTATATTATGCCATTTAGAACTGCGATTGGATCGATCGATTCCAATCAAAACGATTAATCTGGTCAAACCCAACCATCGATACCAACTTGCAATCATCGCCCAAAGGTTTTGGCACTAGATAGACGGCTAATTGCGCACGAGAACATAGCATTATGAGAGCCAGAGGTTCCTCTGGCAGTGCACTCAGATGGTGAATTCGCTATCTGTCCCACTGTCATACCTCACCTGTAGACTCGAATGCCCATGGAGGAGCTAGGGAGAGGTCCTACACAGCATCTAAAGCTTGAGCGAGGAAGAGCCGAGCTAAAATTAGCTCGACAGAAGGAAGCGAAAGAATGGTTGTACCTGAGTTTGGAAGCAGACGTTCTGAGCGACACAACGAGTCTTGGCAGCTTCCTGAGCTCCTTCTATCGCAGCCTGGTGGTTTGAACTTCAAACACCCCCACTATCAGCAGATGAGACAGGCTCAGCCGACAGAAGAGCTGGGAACACCGATGACAGAGAGCAGAGGGAAAATTAGAGTTCACAGTGAGCAAAGGAGCTCACTATAGGATCAATGGAGGTATTTATAGGCTTAGGAGGATCCGAGCGATGGATGCCAGAGCTCAGGCTTGGAGTTTGGCTCGGCCCGAGGGTTCGTTTGCCATTGCTCCTTAGGGATTGGTGTGGCCATACCTACCCATCCCTACAGCTCGGGCACAAAGTGAAGGACCTTAACAGTCTAGCTGACCTAGCGGGAAGGTGGCAGACAAGATCGATGTGGCGGGGTACGGGAAATTTCCTGCTGTCGGGCAGGATCGTCATAAGAACGACGATCCACAGTGGTAGGGGTCATCCCTGTCGTCTGATGTTGGGACCGTTTGGAACTGACGATCAGATGTGGCTTCTAAGTAACCGTAATGCGGATTAAATCCTGAGCATCAGATCTAAGATGTCGATCGGGCGGGCAGGATTCGATCGAGGCGCGCGAGATGAGAGCCGTTGGATTGAGAGTGCTAAGATGCGTGCTCTGTCATCCATTCGGCAGGTATGGTGCCCCACTGTTGGGACCCCGCAGCGGATGTGCCGCGGTCCCGACAGCAAATCCCATTTAAAAAAAAATTAAATTATTTAATTTAAATAATTTAAAAAATCAAATTAAATAATATATAATTATTCTTAAGTATTCTAATTCCAATTTCGAACCAAATGAGCTCCAAAAATTCCCAAAATTTCACCCTTAGCTAATTAGGGTATGAGGAATTCAAAACTGTAGTCAAATTTTGATTAAGAGATCAAATTAATTTACGTATTTTTCAGGGCTTAAAAATAGCCAAAAATATCAAATTTGCCAATTTAACTTCGATTGATTTCAAACTTCTAAGGTTATGTTTAAATGACCTATTGAACCTAATAGAATCAAAATCAAAGCTTGGATTAGCTTAATTAATCTAAGTTTAGTTGAGATAACAACTAGGGTTGTTACATGATATGAAGAAGAAGCAGCTTATGAAGCATGGACTGTTGGAGCAGCAACAGTGACTGGAGTTGCACAATCATTTAGTAGTTTCTGTATGATGATCACCTCTTGAGCTTGATTTTCTAACAGAGTTGCCACCATGGCTCGCAGATGAGCCACCTCGTCGTTAGAACTACTAGAGGCAACAGTGTTCTTGACAAGAGTAATGGTAGGTGGTGATCTGGAATCCATTCTAGTTTAATTAAGAAAAGAAGACAAACTCAGAATTTACTCTAAGGAAAAGAAATCAAAATCTTTCATTAATTATGGAAATAAAGGATTACAATACCAAAACTGTAAGTCTAGTAGGGTTGCTTGAAAATGAGATAACAATTATCCTAACTAGTACTCAGACATTATCAATATATTCTGCCCTAAAGGTTACACAAAAGTCCTCAAAAGTGACTTCCCGACACTTTCTATTACGCTTCTTCTCGAGCCTTGCAATGGTTTCATACCACCAGACTCTGGCATAGTCCAACATCAGGTCTGACACAATGTCTACATAAAGTGACTCAGGACACTCTATGTGTATCAAAATGGACTCCACTCGGCTCAACCATTCTTGTGCGTATATGGGAAAGTTGAGCCCTCGATATACTGCCTGCTGTAGAAGCTTCTCCAGGACCAAGATCCCTTTCGCTGAAACTCCTTCAATCTGCCAGTTGCTTTCCTGCCTCCTCTTGAAGCTACAGTTCCAAACTGCCTTGAAAGCATGCAGATAATAGTCTATATCGGACTCTCCATACTTCATTTGACTATGAGGACAGAATTTTATTACATTTTTGTTAGACTCAAGATGACTAAATTATTAGGATGGGAGTATTCTCCTTCTACAATTTGCATAGAGTTACTGATGGTACTATGTTATGGATGTTACATGTATATCGATGTTTGTATATTCAGAAGAACGGTCCAATAGGTAGAAAGGAATCATAGATCCCATTCTGACACTTTATGGTGTTCTCTGATACCAACTGTGGGGCCCCCCATACTGACAATAAGGAAGTAAGGTGCTCTAACTGTGGCAAATCCCCAACTTAAGTAAAGTTAGGTAAACCCAACCTACCTTAAGCCAAGGACTTGTCACCAAGTACTATATCATTCATCAATATACAAGTATCAAAGTGGTAGAAGCAACAACAGAAAGGTAACATCCACAAGCACACATAGTAGAAAGAGGGAAAAATAGATAGTATAGTAACTCATCATAATGCAGAAATGAAATACATCCAGAATTAATTATTACAAACTAAATTTTTAAAATAAAATACAAAGTTCTCTCAGCTCACTAAAAGAAGTACATAATCTATCTAAACTGCAACAGCAAGGTCCTCATCCTGAATGGGCTCCTCTCCTGCAGCACTGCTCATGAACAAGTCTGAATCTGACATTTGTCGGTATCACAAATGTCAGGGCCCCAGCCAATAAAACAAAAAGGTTACAATTAGACAATTATCTAAGTACATTTTAGGCTATTTTAATGAACTGATTATTTTAAAGATATCACATTTAAATTATCTACACATGCGAGCAATAATGGGTGCAACAAGCTATGAAAGAAATAGGTAACTATAAACTATTTATTTATAGCCAGTAACTAGTATGAAAAATAACATACAATGCAAAATAAGCAAGGTGAGGCTAAAAGCTAAAAGCAACAGCAGCTATGATATAAATTATGATCCTAACATGCTTATGATCATATCAATATATGCTGAGTACATAAAGAATACTAAACTGAATAAAACATACAATTCTAGCATCCTAAATATGCCAATATATATAAGTAACCACATGAGTATACATACAACATGCTAATTAAGAAAAAGAAAAGGGAAGGGCCACTGAGACATATGGAAAAAGCAAGGCAAATAATATAATGTAAGGCCACTGAGACATGTGGCAAAATGAGCAAGTACTAAAAGTAAGGCCACTAAAGTATGTGGCAAAGCAAAACATAAGACAATACAGAACAATCTAGATATAGTAGCAATAAGCCTAAGACATAGTACTGTCATACCAGCCAATAGGCCATTAAGGGCCCCAATACTGAAATATTAATCAATACCTATCCAATAGGCCATCCCAATCCTCTAGGCCTGAGTCAATTCTACACAATACTATTACTGAAGAGGCAGACTACGCTAGGACATATTTTACCGACTACAAGCAAGGCAAGAACTGAATGATATGCAATCCAATTGCTAACTTAAGATGTATCATCCATATCCTAAGTTCTCCTATCATGCTCAAGGAATAAGGCTCAATAACCAAGGTATGCTAAGCAAAATCAAATCAAAGTAAGTAACGGACTCAATCTAAACTCATGTGATATCTGTAGTTGTCTAATTACCCAATCTAACTATTATGAGAAGGTACAAGTTTAGGATCTCCAATATCCAGCTATCGAGTAGAATCTCATACTTACGACCTTAAAGTTAATATTAGAACTTAACAAGTTCTAATCTGAAATCATGTGACGACTATATGGTTTAAGTAAATAAATCATGGTACTTACTCTGGCGATCTTGAGCTACTTTGATTCTTTACTGGATCAGCTGAATCTTACGATTTGTTTCCTTCAACTAAGTCAGAACCATATATCTGAACACTGCCTATTTTAGACCATGCTAGCGGAGTACTGCATTTCCTATCATAAAGAGCTTCATATGGAACCATGCTAATACTCGCTTGAAAACTGTTATTATATGCAAACTCCATGAGAGGAATATGGTCTTCCCAGAAACCTCCAAAATCTAGAATACAGAGACGAAGAAGATCCTCCAAGGCTTGATTTACTCTTTCTATTTATCCATCTATTTGAGGATGAAAAGCAGTGCTCATGGCTAAAGTAGTTCCTAAGTCTTGATGCACTGCTTGCCAAAATTTAGAAGTGAAATGGCTATCTCGATCAGATACGATAGATCTGGGAATTCCATGGAGTCTGATAATTTCTTTGATATACAACTTTGCTAATTTCTCCACAGAATTGGTTTGACGCATAGGGATAAAATGTGCTGATTTGGTCAGTCAATCGATAATGACCCAGATTGAATCGGCACCAGATCTTGATTTAGGTAAAACCATAACAAAATCCATAGAAATATCAAATCACTTCCATTCAGGAATTGCCAAGGGATGAAGAAGTCCTCCAGGCTTTTGGTATTTAGCTTTAACTAAGTTACAAACATGACATTTTTCTATGAATTCAGCCACACTTTTCTTCATTCCAGGCCACTAGTATGATTTTTTCAGGTCTTGATACATCTTGGTACTGCCAGGATGTACTTGGTACCCAGAATTTTAACCTTCCACCAAAATCTCTTGGTGCATGGATTTGGAAATCCATAGGCGATCCCCTTGATAGATTACACTACTTCGAATCTGAAGATCAAAACGATGACCACTTTCGATGTCCGCTTTAAACTTCAAATAGTCTTCATCCTTGGTTTGGGAGATGAAGACATCGCGATGAAATGTAGGTTCAACTGAACTCATGGATATCAGCGTGCTTAGCATAGCACTACGCATTGGCCTGATTTTGAGCTTTCAGAAATCTTCTTCTAGGGAATTGGATATGGTTATAGAAGATAGAGTAGCATGACAACTGAGTGCATCTGGTACGATTTTCATTTTTCCTGGATGATATTGGATGCTTAAATCATAATCACTTATTAGCTCAATCCATCTTCACTGTCAGCAGTTTAGCTCACGCTGGGTGAAGATGTACTTTAATCTCTGGTGATCGGTGAATATGGAACACTAGACGCCATAAAGATAATGACGCCAGATTTTCAGAACAAACACTACGGTTGCTAATTCGAGATCATGAACAGGATAGTTCTTTTCATGTAGTTTTAACTGACAAGATGCATAGGCTATAACTCTTCCTTCCTGCATCAGCACACATCCCAAACCTATGCCAGATGTGTCGATATAGACTTGGTAGTTAAGACCTTCTTTAGGTAAGGCAAGAACTGGTGCAGAAGAAAGTGCATTGTTTAATGATTGAAATGCTTTCTCACATTCTGGACTCCAGAAAAATGGTACTGCTTTTTGCATCAAATTTGTGAGAGGAGACGCAATTTGTGAGAAGCCCTTAACAAATTTTCTATAGTATCCTGCTAGTCCTAAGAAATTCATGATATCGGTCATAGATTTCGGTTGTGACCAATCTTGAACTGCGCTTACTTTATTTTGATCGACTCTGATTCCTTGAGAGTCGACGACATGACCCAGAAAAGCGACTGAGTCAAGCCAAAATTCGCATTTGGAATACTTAGCATATAGCTCATGACTTCGAAGCTCTTCTAGTACTAATCGCAGATGGTTCTCATGATCTGTTTTACTTTTTGAATAAATCAGAATATCGTCGATGAAGACGATGATGAATTTATCTAAATATTCTTTTAACACGTGCTGCATTAGATCCATGAAAATGGATGGCGTATTTGTTAAGCCAAAGGACATTACCAAAAATTCATAATGTCCGTAGTGGGTTCTAAACGCTATTTTCTCCATGTCTAGATCTTTAACTCGCAGTTGATGATATCCCGATAGCAAGTTTATCTTTGAGAAAACTTTAGCTCCAGATAATTGATCGAATAAGTCATCGATATGAGGTAGAGGATACCTATTCTTGATGGTTACCTTGTTTAATTCCCTATAATTGATGCACATTCTCATCGATCCATCTTTCTTCTTAATGAACAAAACTGGGGCTCCCCAAGGAGATGAACCTGGACAAATAATAAGACCCTTCTCCTACAATTCTTGAAGTTGATTGTTCAACTCTTGATGTTCTTTTGGCGCCATACAATACGGAACCTTTGACAGTGATTGAGTTCTGGGAATTAGTTCTATCGCAAATTCTACTTCTCTAACCGGAGGGAGACCGGGTAGGTCTTCAGGGAAGACATTAGGAGATTCACAAACCATATAGTTCTCAGAAATAGGCATGACTTTTTTCTTCTCTCCCAACATCGTTACGAGATACGCATCACATCCCTTCCTGACTAGTTTTTCTACTATCATTACATTGATCAGCTACGCTTGGCTGCTAAATCTTCCCACGAATGATTTTGATTTACTTCCACTTCCCAAAGTTATTTTCTTCTTTTGGCAATTTATGGAAACACCATGCTGGCTTAGCCAATTCATTCTTAGGATTATATCAAAGTTTGCGATTGGCAATACAATTAACTTAGCCTCATAGTTTTGTTCCCCAATAGGAATATCTATGTTGCAAAATTGTTGGGACTGCATACGGGCTCTAAAAGGTAACCTGATGCTCAACGAGCTAGCTAATCGATAGATTGGTAGCTTAAGAGCCTTAGCCCAAATTTCTGATACGAAGGAATGACTCGCTCTCGTATCGAAAAAGATGTTATAAGATTTGTCATTTATTAATAAGGTGCCAATGATTACAGTAACTTAATAAGAATAGCTACTCAAACATTTAAAATACTGAAATGGTAAAGACCGATCACTAAAACAATGAGAAATGAATAAAGGTTAATTTAAGGCGTACCTGACACCACATCGTTGTCTTCAGGAATAGAGGCGGGAGTTAACATGTATACCCTTGCTGGTGCTGAGGGTTGTTTGTTTTGAGGCCTTTAACCCTGACGATCATAGTTTTACTTTTGTGCCGGTACAATTGCCTTTGAGTTTGAAGTGGTAGCTGGCATTATAGCAGGAGCATGCCCACGGCTGTTCCTTGGCTGTGCACAGAATACTTGTTTATGGCGAGATTGATTGATAATCACTCCATCGATTGTATTCTTCTCATTGCATTCGAAATAACGGTGGCCTTTACGACCACAAGTAAAACATACACCACCGAAGTGGTAGCATTTCCCGTACATGTGCCTTCATTTGCATTCAAAATTCTGAGTTTGGGGTTATGCGGTTTCCATGTTATAGACCTTTGCCACCTTATGATGGCCAAAACATTCCTTCCTCGGCTGCATTGCTATTGCCTTCCTTTTCTAGTCTAGTTGACCTTGGAATCCTTCTTGTAAACGGGCAGCCTCAATTAGCTCTATCAGAGTCTTGATCTGATGAGATACTAAGTGGGCTTTAATAGAGTCTCTCATACCCTTCAAGAAACGGTGGCATCTAGATCCTTCCGTTCTAACTAGATCCGGAATGAAATGCGGCAATCTCTGGAACTCTTATTCATATTCAAATACTGAATTATTGCCTTGTGTGAGATGGAGAAGTTCATCATCCAGAATTGCTTGAGCTGACACCAGTATGAACGCTTCACGGAACGCTTCCAAGAACATGTCCCAAGGAATGTCCTCTACTTCATAATCAGCAAATTTATAATTTCGCTCGTTCTCCCACCAATATTTTGCTTCTTCTTGAAATAAATGGGTTACTAAGCGGATGGCTTAGGAGTTAGGGCACTTGATACTGGCCAGATTTTTCTCGGCCATCTTAAGCCTGTTTACTATGTCCATGGGATTCAGCGCTCCATTAAATGTAGGAGTTCGGAGATGAAGAAAATTGTGCAGAATTTCATCACCCAAAGAGTGGGAAGATGATGAGAACCCTGACTGGGGTGCAGGTTGTTGTCTAATAGAATGGATAAGAGCATGTGTCTCTTGCGCCTGTTGTGCATTGCTTTCAATTAGAGCCTTCACTGAACTGGCCATAGGGTTGGACTCCTCAGGTCCGCCTAACAACGTGACCGTATTCTTAATTGGAGTAGGAGCAGATGGGGAACCAAGATTCATGACTACAATTATAAGTATGAAGTTAGAAACATAAAATTTTACAATAATTTTATTCATTCTTTTTTTTCTCAAAAGAGAAGATACATGAATTCACAAAACATATAATTGAGATGAAAAAAAATGACATAATAAGATATCTAAACATCCCAATGGAAGTACTCTACCCAAAAGGCAGCTGATGAATCCATAAATTATATCTAAAATAAAGGGGAAAATTCATTTATTTAAGATATTTTTGTTGCTCCTAAATCAAATTTTTCTATCTTTTTCAGGAAATGGAATCCAAACGAGCTCTAGGGCATTTCTACAATTCTTCCAAAAATATAAACAAATAATTCCGCTACAGCGCGCTACAGCCGCAGCGGGCTGCAGCGGAAACATTTAAACTATATTAAATAGGCTCCCCACTAATTGAATAATGATTTTTGCAGAATTCACCACTACAGCGCGCGGTCGGGCGCTGCAGCGGTTTACCGCAAAAATACTTATGATTATTAAAAAGCGGCTCAACTAATTGAATAGTGTTTTTTTTGCGGAATTCACCGCTACAACACCCGATCGCGCGCTGCAGTGGTTTACCACGAAAATACTTGACTTTATAAATCAAGCCGCCCAACTAATTGAACAGTGTTTTTCACGGAATTCACCGCTACAGCGTGCGGTCGCACGCTGCAGCGGACTATTGCAAAGGACTTGGCTATATAAATCAGGCCGCCCAACTAATTGAACAACATTTTTCACGGAATTTACCGCTACAGCGCGCGGTCGCGCGCTGCAGCGGTCTGCCGCGGAAATATTTCTCTCTATAAAATATGGAAAAAGAACTAATTGAACAGTGTTTTTTCGCGGAATTCCCCGCTACAGCGCGCGGTCGCGCGCTGCAGCGGTCTATACTCGAGGACTTGGCTAAATTGCTAGGGACCTGGGTATGCAAAAGCACACCGCAGCACGCTACAACGCGCTGTAGCGGCCCGCTGAAATTTTTTCCTAGACAATGCATTTAATGCGGCTGGAGACACGACCTTTATCCTGAATGTTGTCTCCATCCATCATTTCCTACAGTAGCCATTTTTGTAAGCTTTGAGGTGATGTTATGGCTAAAAAAATGAGATTATTGTCACCTCACCCTAAATTAAAAATTAGTGCAATGATGAATTCAGCAATTTTTATGGAAATTCTGGTTGCTTATGAAGGAGAGGAGCATGCAGCCCCCCCCCTCCTATAAATACCCCTCCTCTTGACTAGAGGAGGGTTCACAATTTTAGCAAAAATTCCTTAAGTAAGGAGGAGAGCCAAAGGAAGAGAGAACTCCCCAAGGGTGGCAAGGCAAGCTTTTGAAAAGGGAGAAGAGGAAGAAGGCAGCACTAGCAACCTAAGGAGTGGATAATTAGAAGGAGAAGAAGAATTCTGAAGAACTTCTACGGAGCATTCCTAGTATCTTCTAAGCTCAATCTTGTATTTTCTTTTTAGTGACCATGAAAGGGTCTTTATCTATATATGTGGCTTCCTTATTTTCTTATGTAATGAGTAGCTAAACTCCCCTTGGGGAGGGTTGGGATGAAGTCCCATGATGCATGATATAATATTGTTGTATGAATGTTTTCCCTCAAGCATAATGTATTTGTGATTCTAATGCCTTACTAAGAAATTTTCATCTAAATTAGTCTTGATGTGTTTATGAGAAAAGAACTAAAAAAATCCAAGATCTAATTATCTTGTGCTCCTTAGCTCACCTTAGGTTGGATGCTAGATTTTGAGTGCATGAAAGCTTAGAACCAAGTGAGAAAGTTCTTGAGCTCAATGCACCTCAACCTGAGCTCAATCTAAGAGTTGATGCAAGTGACACTAAGACCCACTAAATGAGCTCCTTAGCTCCACATAATTGAGATTGAGTAATGAAATGTTGAGTGCTCATAAACTAAGCGACATAGTCGTTGAGCCCAACATGTGATTCTCTCATTTCAGCTATGTGAGATGCGAAGTGATGCTCATCGTGGAAAATCAATGCTTGTGAGATCCTAAGATTTAAGGAAATTTAAACTTTCCTTAAATAAGTAGAAAATAAATTAACCTTAAATCTCAAGAATCTTACAAGAATCTTTGTGCTAAAGTAGAACTGAATGTGAGTTCATTTTGTGCACGAGATTTGCACTTGTAAGCCTTTGAGCTAGAGTAAAGGACAACAATGTGCACCTGATTTCAATTAAACTAAATGATAAATCTTGAGAAATAAATCTACACAAGTATTATATCATTGCATGTGGGATGGGCCCAACTCTTATCTTTCTTTAAATCTTATTATTTACTTAGTGAATATTCGTGCTAATTTTAGACCAACCAACCAATACATACTATAGCTTAAACATTAATGAGAATAGATATACTTTAGTGCCAAATCAACCAATTCTCTATGGTTCGATAAATTCCCGAAAAGTCACACTTTCCACTTATTACTTCAGACCACGTACACTTGCGTGCAAGCGCAGACGTGTATTTACAGTCTGTCAAGTTTTGGCGCCGTTGCCGGGGAATTGGTTTTTGATTTGAGCTAATGATAATCTATAAGTAGCTAGTTATTTAAGCATTTGATATTTTTTTTATATTAGTAGTTTTACATTTTCTATTGTAATTATCAAGCAAACATTTTGTCTTTCTTTTTGTTTATTTTTATTTCCAAAATATATTTGTTTGATCTTTATTGCTAAATTATTCTTAATAAGCTTTATTGAAACTTGTACGAGTAAAAGAGTCTGTACTGAATATCTATTTGATCCTGAAATAGAATGAACATACTTACAAGCTAGGCGAGAACAAAACTTATCAAACCAACAAATTATGATGGACACTTTCACTGAAAACTTAGAAGAGCCTAGGGGTAAAGCACTTAGAGATTATACACTGCCCACTGTTAGGGGCATTCCCCATACGATTGTAAGGCCGGATATAGAAGCCCATAATTTTGAAATCAAACCCTCTACACTGAGTATGGTACAAAATAATCAGTTTGGAGGATTAACCACTGAAGATCCAAGTTCACATATTTTAACCTTCCTTGAAATATGTGATACCTTCAAGTTTAACGGCGTCTCCGAAGACGCAGTTAAATTGAGGCTATTTCCTTTCTCACTGAGAGATAGAGCCAAGAGTTGGCTCAGCTCTTTACCAAGCGATTCTATCCATACTTTGGACGATTTGGCTAAGAAATTCTTAGCCAAATTCTTCCCTTCGGCTAAAACTGCACGGTTGAGAATTGAGATCACCAACTTTACTCAGATGGAAGGTGAGACTCTCTATGATGGGTGGGAATGCCTTAAGCAGTACCTCAGACGTTGCCCACATCATGGGTTCCCTCTCTAGATGCAAGTGCAAACCTTTTACAATGGTTTGAACGCTCTGACGAGGACACTCATTGATGCAGCCGCTGGAGGATCCATTAGTGGAAAAACCCAAGAGGAAGCCTATGACCTCTTGGAAGAAATGGAAAATAATGCTTACCAATGGCCTTCTAAAAGGCTTAAAAAAGAATCCATTAAAGTGAATGAGTCAAATCAAATAACAGCTTTGCAACAAGAAATTCATGCCTTGAATGAAAAGATAGAAAGGATGAATGTACACATGGTTTCTGAGGTACAATGTGAATTGTGCGGAGGGAGACATAATAGTGAGAGCTGTAACTTGAACAACCCTTTTATACAAAACAAAACTGAACAAGTCAACTACTTAAGAAATAACAACCAAATAAATAACCCCTACTCCAACACATACAATCCAGGATGGAAGAACCACCCAAATTTCTCATGGAGTAATAACAACAACAATACAAATCAATATGGGGGAAATTCATCTAACCAACAAGGCACAAATTATAGTAACAATAGCCACAACTACCAGCACAATCTAGAAGGGGCATTCAACGCATTTAAGACCGAAACAACCCAGTTCAAGCGCTGCACTGAGGCAACTATCACACGTCACGAGGCTTCTATCCAGGGAATAGAAGCCTCCCTTAGAAATATTAAAACTCAATTGGGGCAAATCTCCAAGCAGCTGACCTCTCGGCAGCAGGGGGCTTTACCTAGTTCTATTGAATTAAACCCAAGGGAATTGGTGAGTGTGATCTATTCTAAAATTGTACCAGAAGAAATAAATGATAAAACTGAGAGAGCAACAAATTTTGAATTAGAAGTAGAGGAAGGAATAAAAGGGAATGATAATGAAAAGCTAACCGCACCCAAATGTGACGATCCAGGGAGGTTATGCATTCCATGCATAATAAGAAATGAAGTGTTTATAGATCCCTTGTGCGATCTAGGCGCCTCAGTTAATGTTATTCCCTACCACATATATGAGCAATTAAAGGTAGGAGGGATGGAATACACCTCAATGATTCTAGAATTTGCTAATCTTGAGTCCCTTACTCCTCTAGGAATGATCAAAAATGTTGCTATGGAACTAGGAAATTTTATTGTTCCAACTGATTTTGGGGTGTGCGAATGAGACAGATGGAATAAAAATTCAACAATTATTTATGGAAGACCTTTTCTGATGAGTGTTAAGATTGTTATAGATGTAAGTCGCGGTATAATGAGCGTAAGTGTTAAGAGAAAAACATAAGTGATTGATTTAAAACCCACTCTCTTTAAAAAGATAAAAATGAAGGAAGAAATCAGGAAAAGAATTAGAGAAGAGAGATTATGGGTAGATAATGTTCTAGGAGACCTGACAATTGAAGAAAAAAATTCTGATGGTTATTCTACTCCTTCCTCTGAAAATGGGAGCAAGAAAGGAGTGAAGAAGAGAAAAATGCGACGAGAAAAAAGGAAGAAAAAGACTCCCACAAATCATGAAGTTGAAAGAAGGGATCCTTTGGTTGAGGTTGAGGATGAACAGGGTTCGAGCCACCAAGAGGAATGTGCTCACTTGAACATCCTTAGCCTATGGAAAATGAAACTGTCGAATCCATCGTATTAATCTTAAGAGAGTCTAGCTTAAGACGTTAAACGGAGCGCTTATTGGAAGGCAACCCAATCAAAAAAAAAATTTTTTGCGCAACAAGCGCGCTGCAGCGAAAATTCCGCGACAGCGCGCTGCAGTGGGTGACCCGTGCATAAACGACATCGCGACAGCGCGTAGAACCAATTTCTGCCCGGGCACACCCTAACCCGCGATCGCATGCTACAGCGCGCTACCGCCTGCTGCAGCGGTTTGCCGCGGTTTGCCCAGATTTTCTGCTTTGGGAAAATGCAGTCAACAAGTCATGACCCTTGGGTTCCCAAGGCAGTCAAAAGTTGCTGAAAAAGCTGCCGCCACCCCCCCTTCACATGGATCACCACATTAATGGCATGGGGAAGACCATTTGACCATCTTCTCTTGCCTTGATCTTTTAGGCTATAAATAAGGAGGGAATGGGGGGGTTATCATTGCACCTTCTCTTCATCTTCTTCAATCTCTTGATCATATTAAAACTCTTATCCCAGTCAATGTATTCTGGGAAGAAGGCAATTGCTAGGAAGGATGTTGAAGCTTCCTCATACGGAGGAACTTTCAACACGAAGAGGTTCTCCTCGGCGAAGGCCGAGCACCGTTTTACCTCTATCACTTCCCAATGGAAGTTGATCTCGGAGCGAAGCTTCAGCGTTGCCTACCCCATCCCTCATGAACAGGTCAATCCTAGAGGATGGCATGAGTTTGTGACCAAGAGAGCTCCCACATACACGGCAATTGTCCAAGAGTGTATGCCAACGCAATTGACGCATCCGGACAACGAATTTTCTATCGGGGAAAGAGTGTCACCCTAGGAATTGCTCAAATTGAGCAATTCTATGGGTTGGCGGAGGTAAGCTCTTGTTCATACTCTAATCTCTTGGACTCTTATTTTGACCCCTGCACTCTTGTTGAGAAAATCGTCAATAATAACACTGAGTGGGAAGGGGGACTCGCCAACATTCCTCGCTCCGAATTAACGGAGACGAGTAGCGCTTGGATAGTCTTCATTTCTAGCTATGTCATGCCCTTGAGTCACTTAACTGAAGTGACCCGTGCTTGAGCACTCCTTTTGTGCTCATTGGTTAGGGCAGGCGAAATCTGCATCTCAAATATTATCTTTGAGCAGCATTGGAAAGCTCTCAAAGGTTCATGCGCAGCATTGGCCTTCGGGTCTTTAATTTATGGGTTATGCGAAGCCCAAGGGGTTAATATCCTCTCCTCCGACACCATTGTTCCTCCCGGTGTTGCCCTACACTCCTCGAACCTTAACGTCCGGGCAAGTGAACGTAAATTGCCCAAGAAAAGACGGGGCCAAATGCGGAAGCGTCTGCACCTTCTGATCCGCGTCTCACAAACCAACTCTTGATGTGCCTCCATAATCAAAATGCAGAGCTTAGTAAAGCTCTAGCTGCATATATGGGGTTTTTCAAACAGGAATACGTCCAACAGCGTCAGTTCCAATCTGAATTCCATGAAGCCCTTGGGATGTTGTTTGATGATTAGAATTTGCACGGCGGGCCGGACGCCTCCATGTTGCCACGGCCTCCCATCGGTGCACCCATACCGGAGACGTGTTACCCTACCGAGACGGCGTATGTGTCGGAGGAAGACGATGATGAGAACGAGGAAAATTAACTAGGTTGTATTTGTTTTTTTACTTTTTCTTTTTATCTTTATTGTAGTTTTTTTTTTATTTTGAGATTGCAATTTATGTATTCTCATATTCCTGCATTTAGTGAGTTATTCTTAAGTGACATATTTTTTCTGAATTTTTCAAAAGAAATGAAAAATACAAAAATGCAAAAATTAAATGAGATATAAGTAAAAGAATATTAAGCAAGAAAATGATTGAATTAATTATAAGCAATAAATGTGAGATTGAGAAATGAATGGAGGAAAATCTAAATCTCCAAAAATTTAAATAAATACTTGAGCTAAGTGTGGGGAAAGGCATAGGATTTAAACTAAAAAAATATGATATGGATTCTAAATGGAGTGTACTAGGCTCCCGTAGGACTTCATGATCATAATGATGTTAGGGATGAAGAAAAATGTCTCTCCTTAAGGATGAAAAGAACAAAATATTTATAAAAAAAGGGATGATGAAAAATATCTCTCCTAAGTGAACAAAATAAGAAATGATGAAGAAAAATATCTCTCCTTTAAAAGCTTTTCATCTTTGTGATTTATAAGAAGGAGCACATATGACATAACTCTAAGAATCTCTAAACCATGTCTTTAGTCTAAAAATCCAAAATGTATAGAACCCATCACCTATTATCAAGCATTAAAAAATTTAAACATTTGGAGATTTAGTGACTTAACCACCTTAGTGACTTAATTGAAAACATTAAGATTGTTACGATGTTCATTTCATTTTCTGTTGCCATACACATATTTTCACTTATACTTATTTCAATTACATCGTTGTGACTTTCATCCATTCAAATATAGAAAAAATTATCATTTTGAGCTTACTCAAGGATGAGCAAGAATTTAAGTGTGGGGTGTGATGAATTTATAAACTATATCTAAAATAAATGGGAAAATTCATTTATTTAAGATATTTTTGCTGCTCCTAAATCAAATTTTTCTATCTTTTTCAGGAAATGGAATCCAAAGGAGCTCTAGGGCATTTCTGCAATTCTTCTAAAAATATAAACAAAAAATTCCGCTACAGCGCGCTGCAGCGCGCGGTCGCGCGCCGCAGCGGGCTACAGCGAAAATATTTAAACTATATTAAACAGGCTCCCCACTAATTGAATAGTGATTTTTGCAAAATTCACCGCTACAGCGCGCGATTGCGCGCTGCAACGGTTTACCACGAAAATACTTATGAATATTAAAAGGGGGGCTCAACTAATTGAATAGTATTTTTTGCGGAATTCACTGCTACAGCGCGCGATCGTGCGCTGCAGCGGTTTACCGCAAAAATACATGACTTTATAAATCGGGCAACCCAACAAATTGAACAGTGTTTTACGCGGAATTCACCGCTACAGCGCGCGGTCGCACGCTTGCAGCAGTCTATCGCGAAGGACTTGGCTATATAAATCGGTCCGCCCAACTAATTGAACAGTATTTTTCGCGGAATTTACCGCTACAGCGTGCAGTCGCGCACTGCAGCGGTCTGCTGCAAAAATATTTCTCTCTATAAAATCTGGAAAAATAACTAATTGAACAGTGTTTTTCGTGGAATTCCCCGCTACAGCACGCAATCGCGCGCTGCAGCGGTCTATAGCGGAGGACTTGGCTAAATTGCTAGGGACCTGGGTATGCTAAAGCACGCTACAGCGCGCTACAGTGGCCCGCAAAAATTTTTTCACAAATAATGCATTTAATGCGGCTGGAGACATGACCTTTATCCTGAATGTTGTCTCCAGCCATCATTTCCTGCAGCAGCCAGTTTTGTAAGCTTTGAGGTGATATTGTGGCTAAAGAAATGAGATTATTGTCACCTCACCCTAAATTAAAAATTAGTGCAATGATGAATTCAGCATTTTTTATGGAAATTCTAGTTGCTTATGAAGGAGAGGAGCATGCATCCCCCCCCTCCTATAAATACCCCTCCTCTTGACTAGAGGAGGGTTCATAATTTTAGCAAAAATTCCCTAAGTAAGGAGTAGAGCTAAAGGAAGAGAGAACTGCCCAAGGGTGGCAAGGCAAGCTTTTGCAAAGGGAGAAGAGAAAGAAGGCAGCACTAGCAACCTAAGGAGAGAATAATTAGAAGGAGAAGAAGAATTCTGAAGAACTTCTACGGAGCATTTCTAGTATCTTCTAAACTCAATCTTGTATTTTCTTTTTAGTGACTATGAAAGGGTCTTTATCTATGTATGTGTCTTCCTTATTTTCTTGTGTAATGAGTAGCTAAACTCCCCTTGGGGAGGGTTGGAATGAAGTCCCATGATGCATAATGTAATATTATTGTATGAATGTTTTCCCTCAAGCATAATGTATTTGTGATTTTAATGCCTTACTAAGAAATTTTCATCTAAATTAGTCTTGATGTGTTTATGAGGAAAGAACTAAAAAAATCCAAGATCTAATTATTTTGTGATCCTTAGCCCACCTTAGGTTGGATGCTAGATTTTGAGTGCATGGAAGCTTAGAACCATGTGAGAAAGTTCTTGAGCGCAATGCACCTCAACCTAAGCTCAATCTAAGAGTTGATGCAAGTGATGCTAAGACCACTAAATGAGCTCCTTAGCTCCACATATTTGAGATTGAGTAATGAAATGTTGAGTGCTCATAAACTAAGTGACATAGTCGTTGAGCCCAACATGTGATTCTCTCATTTCAGCTATGTGAGATGCGAAGTGATTCTCATAGTGGAAAATCAATGCTTGTGAGATTCTAAGATTTAAGAAAATTTAAACTTTCCTTAAATAAGGAGAAAATGAATTAACCTTAAATCTCAAGAATCTTACAAAAATCTTTGTGCTAAAGTAGAACCGAATGTGAGTTCATTTTGTGTACGAGATTTGCACTTGCAAGCCTTTGAGCTAGACTAAAGGACAACAATGTGCACCTGATTTCAATTAAACTAAATGATAAAGCTTGAGAAACAAATCTACACAAGTATTATATCATTGCATGTGGGATGGGCCCAACTCTCCTCTTTCTTTAAATCTTATTATTTACTTAGTTAATATTCTTGCTAATTTTAGACCAACCAACCAATACATACTATAGCTTAAACATTAGTGAGAATAGATATACTTTAGTGCCAAATCAACCAATTCTCTGTGGTTCGATAAATTCCCAAAAAGTCACACTTTCCACTTATTACTTCAGACCGCGTACACTTGCGTGCAAGCGCAGACGTGTATTTACAGTCTGTCAGCAGCGCAAAAGTCATCATATGTGACTATGTGGCTCTTTCGAGCTAATCTCCTATAAACCCAATACCACCAATGGCTCACTGATTGCCTCAGTAGGATCTCTACAATCTCTAGTTGGTACTTCTCGGGACAGGCTGTCTCTTGAAGTGCAGTAGTAACACGATCCAACCATTCCTTGGCGAGTGATGAAAGGTTGGTGCCTCTAAAGGATGAATGGACAAGTATGTTATCCAGCACCTCAACTCCACGAGGCGACACTCCATCGATGACCCTTTCGTAGATCAGGCCATCTCAAAGGTCGTCTATCCAGTAGTCATCAAATCTCCTAAGGTAGAACAAAAATACTGACTCCGAGTATTCCATTCCTAAGATAATTCAACCCATAAGTGTTTTATTCATATTTTATTATTACTTTCAAAAGTTTGTTCAAGTCCTAAGATGTACATGTTAAAAATTCATAGTTTTAATCGAATTACTGTGTGCATTAAATTCCTATGGTGTCAACATTCTAAACATAGTCCACCCTTTTCATTTCTGAGACAACTTAATGAACTTTTGGATGACTACTTTGCACTACACTTAGTAACTTGTGATCTTGGTCTGATCTAGAGAACAGATCATAAAGTAGATAGGAACAAACTCCTTATCTAACACTTTATGATACTTCTCTGATACCAACTATAGCGCCCCACCCCATCGCCAAGAGACAAGTATAATCATAATCAGTGGCGGAGCAGTGCGCTACTCAGGAGGAACGAGCTTACAAAGCTCATCTTCCCGAATAGGCTAAAAGACTGAGCCACACTGAAGGTTGCTGACTCGAACCTGAGAGTAGGATCGAGAGTCAATACTTAAGATAAGAGTAGATTACTTATCTTAAGTATTAGACTAATATGTACATTGGATTTAAAAAGGTAAATATGAATCCAATATACATTATCAATATATTAGCATTTCTAGTATGCTGATCACATCACAATACTAAGTATAGTAGTATAACAGAGTGCGGAAGCTAAAGCAAAACATCCATAATACATTCATCACAGAGCAGTAGTAAATATTCATCCTTGAAAATAAAAGTAAAATACATCCAGAGTTACTACAAATTAATTTAAAAGATAATATGCAAAGTCTATCTAAAGTACTAAAAGTAAGGCAGTAAGAAAAGGTGGAAAGCTGCTCCACTAAGGCTCCATGTACTCCTCCAGAATCTCATGTAGGTTCTCCTACCCTGTCTCCACAAGCTTCTCGGGATCTAGTAAATTGCCAAATCCCAAAAGTACCCCGTGTTAGACAAGAAGTCTAACACATAGCAACTAACTAAGCAGTTATAAAGTAAATGTAATAGATAGTAAAGTAAATACAACTATAGGAAATAATAGTAAAGGCACTATGTAACTGAACTGTAAAGACTAAACAAAGTAACACTGCATCAAAATAAAATACTGAAAGTAGATAAAAATATATAAAATGCCCATAAATCAATATGAAAGGTCAAATATTGTACTATATGTCACTGGATGATGTACCCAAATATACCACAACACGGTATGCCACGGTATATCACAGAACTATCACTGAAAGACTATGAGTCGTACGGTTTAGTATATACATACACTCAGTTGGGAAGGCAGTATGGTGATGCCGATACATCCTGAGATTCCCCAGTTTATGTATACAACATTCCGTAACACATAATTTATCACTAATACTCATGCATCACTGTTGGAATGATTCCTCAAGCTCATGCTCATGCCTATGCCCATGATTATATTCTATATGAGTAAAATTCAGAAATCCATAAAACTTTGAATACTGAAAATGAATTCTAAGTCTCCACTATGCAGAATCCTGCTAAAAGGATTCTAACTCCTAGCTTAGAGGATGATAATTAGTTAATGTTGAAGATTTTCTTAAAGATCATTAGATGGGATGATTGTATACACATATTTAGCGCATTTGCAAGAAAGGTGATTCTTATCACTTCGTTTGATTAAGCCACCCTAACGAAACGGTCTTCGATGGGAGGCATCGCCCGTTGGTAATTTGTATCTCAAGCTAAGTTATTAAGATGCCTAACTCACAACCACACTCAGTGTCTTAAAGAAGGTGATTCTAATTACTTAGTTTGTTTGAGCCACACCTATTGAAGTGGTCTTCACTATGAGGCATCGCCCGTTGGCAATTTGTATTTCAATCATACTAAGGAACGAGTACCTATTTAATACACTTAGTCTTGGAAGATTTACTCTAACGGGACTGTATTTGTCTAATCTTTTGGGATAGCACCTGCTCATAAGTCCATATTGGAGTGAATCAACCAATCCTGAATATTAATGAAGAAAAATCAACACTATGGGTATGCCATACTACACTAACCAATAATATGGGTTCACACAACTCTATTTAATTAATAAGTATTTATCAATACTATAAATTTTTATGCTAAATAGGTAAGCCTTATATATGGTTCCAAGAAAATATGATCAAGTATCGCTCAATATAAGTTCTACCACAAGAAAAGACATCATTCTAATATCTTAAGTGATTCCTACCATGATAGGTTAAGATCAACTTCTTAAGTTAAGGGATCATCTAAGCTTCTACCTCAATGACTTATGCAAAGTCCTCCTACCTCAATGTATATTCAAATTTAGGTCCTTAAAATATTTCAAAATTGATCTTGTATTGATATACTTAAGATCTCACACTCTAATGCTAACTCTCTAAGTTTTACTTATTATTTAGATTTATGATGATCAGTTTGGATGATTAAGTCATCTGATCACAGCTTATTCTAAAATTATGGGACTTAAATCAAGGATGTTAATAGAGTTAGATCACTTGTTCAATCAATATAGTTCTATTAATCTTATTATGCTAATAGTCTTATTAGGAGAAAATCAAGGATTTAAAGTTCAAATTCAGACTAAGCAATCTCATATGTTTATTATTAACCTTAACATGTCTAATCCAAATGTTTAAGATCAATGTCAAATCAAATGCATTATTGGAATAATGTCAATCACATTATCTTATAATCATATTCATTTATTTAAGGTTTAAGAGTTTGGATCTTAATCAAGCATATTAGGGTTTAACTCCTACTCATGTCTAATTAAGATCAAGTGTTTATTTATAGATCAAATGTTAAATCAATGAATTAGGTATGTATTATTGGTGGCAATCTTAGACCTAGATCAAGTCTTAAAAGCTTGATCAAAGTCTTAAGACTTCTTAAGTTAATTAAGGTGATTAAGTTCTCCAATTTCAGATTCATTCAATTTATACATCATAAATTAGTATACAATACTTCCATATATTTTCCTTACTGTCATGAAGCATGTTAACAGAAAAATTTATGAAAATAGAAAGTGATTAGTGCTAATCAAACCCTAAATCAATTCAAAAGGATTAGCACATAATTACAGATCTAGCTATCAAAATTTCATATAATTTGGCACATAAGTTTTATTTAATCATGCAATTAATCAGAGACTGAGTTTGCTAGGATCCAATATATATAAACACTAATTTTCACTAATCATGGTTTAACAAGATTAGGGCATAAGTTAAAGTACAGAGATCAAAAATATAATTCACTTAGCATATTCATTATACTCTTCATAAGAAGACTAATGGCACCCTAAACATGCAATTTGGTTAAGTATAATTGCTAATTCACCCTAATCAAGATCTGCAATAATTAGGCAAAATTAAAAAAAATCTAGCCATTAGAAGTTCAATATTATTTTATATTCAGATCCCTGATGATTTTCTGATCAATTTTATATATGATATTATAGGGTTTGGACCAGTAGATTAAAAGTTATTCAATTAGTATATTTTGTATTTTTATTTAATTAAACCCCTATGATTGGAATAATTGGATTATTTTCCTTAAGGAAAATAATTCCAATTATTCAAATATTAATTAAAATGATCTCGGCCCATTATCAAAAGGCGCGGGTCGGCTTGGCCCGAGGACCCGGAACTGTCACACCGCGCGGGTCATGGGCTGACCCGGCTTGCACAGTACTTCGTCCCCGATCAGTCGTCCCGACGGAAGAAGCCGATTAGGAAATACCTAATCGATCAATTCCAGTGCAACCAGGCCACGGCAGGCGTGGCTGAAGATTGCCACACCATCACCATGGCCAGGTGCACCGGTAGAGACCCGAAGCCCCAAGTGAGGTGGTCTGGATTAGCTGGACCACAATCACCCGAAAGCTTCCTTAAGGAGCTACTGTGAGGGAAAAATTCTCCTCACAGAGACCACGCCACAACAAGAGTTTAATCCCTACACCTTCAAGGAGGTGAGACAGATCAAATCCCCCTGGTCTGAGGGCCTGGGGTGGGCTGGAACGTTGGCACCCTACTCACTTGAGACTTTCCTTATGGACACAACCCGATCGATCGATTTGATCGATCAGGACTAGCTCACTGCTTAAATTTGATAGCATTGGGTTTGATTCGACAATACGCATGTGTACGCATCAAAAGGAAGGAGGTTCGAGCCTCATTGGCTCGAAACCAGCAAGCTAAGGTACCTGGATTCTCGGTTGAGCTCAGGGAGATCGACTAAAGGAAAGGCTGGCCTTGGCTGAGCTTCCAAATGCTGCAAAGGATCCTAAACTTCAGGAGAGCCTACTATCAGTGATTTGAGAGCTCCTGGATTGCCTACTCAAGCTTGGACAAACGGCAATGGTGGAAGAAGGCAACGAGTTCAATTAATCAGCAAGGATCAAATGGAGGAAAACTTGGGCTATTTATAGCCTTAGGAGCTTACAGGGAAGGTTCCAGAGGGTTTAATTGGGCTGTAGAGGACCCGAGAGGTCAGGCCGTGGCCGAGCTCTCAAAATCCCATTTCGAGCTCGATCGAGCCACGAGGCCCGAATGGGGTCTCTAACCATTACTGGAAGGTTCCTAATGACCTTGCTGCGAGTGGCAGACCGGATGGGCAGCTGGCAGTATGGGGATTTTCCCTGTCGGGGACGGGCGTTAGGAAGACGAAGGTCCACAGTAGCGGGACCTTCAGATGCCATCTGATCGATCGATCAGATGGCGTTATGGTTGAGATCGCTCAGTTCCTAACGACCGATCGCGGGAGCGATCCTGACCATAAGATCCACGGGATGGATCCGACGATGGACCCGCAGTCTAGCGAGAACAAATCCCAACCGTTGTTTGAAAAGGCACGACGGCTAGATCGGCGGGGCTCCGCTGTCGCATGACCCGGGCTCCGCAGCGGATCACCCGCAGTCCACACAGCGGATCCCGATCGTTTAATCGGGTATAAGGGTAAATTTGTAAAATTGAATTGTTGGGAACCCTAAAATGCAATTATACCATTTTATTTAAATATAAATTATGGCCTAAATGATTTCCAAATTGTACCAAACTTTCACCCCTAGCTAATTTGGGGTTGAGAAATTCAAAAATACAATCAGATTTTAATTCTGAGATCAAAATATTTTATGTCTAAACTAGGGTATCTAGACTGATCAAAATATCATTTTGGACTTAGAGAAGTCCTATGGACTTCAAATTTTCAGGATAGGATTTATTTGATATTCTAAAAGCAATGGAAATCAAAATTAATTATTTCTTAAACTATAGATTGGCAGGGTAACAACCTAGGGTTATTACACAACTTATCTTTATTTTATTGGTTATATCCTATCGTGTTAAAAAACTAAACACAGTAAATCAGGATCCTGGAGTGGAGTTAGATGGAGAGCCAGGAGATGAGCTGGAGATCGAGGAGCATATTTGAAGATCCTTGGAGCTGTTTACTTTTATTTTCTTTTTGGTGAGGATGAGAGAATTTATTTTTCATATTATTAAAATAATGTGAATTAAAGTAAATGGATTGTTTATTTATTTATTTTTCTGAATGAATGTAATGAAACAGATGTTTATTACTCTTATAAATGTATCTATTATCCCTATCTTATAGATCCTTTGCCATAGTAGTGCTTAATAGTGGATTATGGAATACTAATCCAGTATTAAGTACTATAGTGGCACGTAGTGTTAGGTCAGGCCATCTAATCTGATACTGGGTTGTCACACACTTTCCCTGAGCTAATTGGGCTCATTCAGCATTGATTCTTCTATAAATGGTTCAAGACCTGTGCTATAGTCATTCTAGGATCAAATGACAGTTAATTTGGCATCGTCCCAGCTTAGTAGGGGTACAAGCAGTGTAGATCACTAATTGAACTTGGCTGCTAGATCAAAGATTTGATGGTCTTTGTTTGTAAACATTTTGCCTCAATTGGGAAACCTAAATGCTAGTGAACCTATACTGGATCAATTGTAAGCATTCGATAGGGTCAATATTTCTCATGTCAGTCCAATTGACCCCCCTTCTATTCAGACTACTTCAATGCTCATCTGCAAGGGGGATCGAATAAGGTCCCACCTTCCTAGCACATCCCCATTAGTGCTAGGATGGGGATTCATTCGGACTCGACACACTGAATGTGTCGAGATCAAATGCCAAGCAAATGACGCCTCTGTGGGTAGAACTAACACTCCATAGTAAACCCCAAGTTCAATGGCTAGAGCCGATTATGGCATCACTCATTCCGGTGAACCAAACATTCTTACAAGGGGCTTCCACGTTGGTTCGATGCTTTTGGATGCAAGGATCATTTTAGGATCAAAATTAGGTCATTGAGTGGTTTCTGCATGAAAAATTGGCAGCCAGGCCCAACTTTAATCGCTCTGGCGTCATGGAATTTCGCCAGAGAAGGTGAAGAACAGTATGGGTCAAGCCAGCCCGCAACCCACGTTGTTCGACAGTAGCGAGTCATCAAGCCCCGACTGACCCACGCTGTCCCAAATGGCGCCAACTCGTTGAGTCCTGGTTGACCTGATAGAGACCATTGAGGAAAATGGAAATAATGTGAATATTAATTGTAATTCTTAAAGTTCAAACTATGAAATAATATATGGAAATTAGGGTTTACCTTATTTCATTAAATATGCAACTAAAAATTATGATATTATATACTATTTTGATCAGAAAAATCTTTATATTAATAAATTACAATAATACTTTAGTTTTTATATATAGTTTTCTTATTTATGCCCATTAACTCTTGATTAGTGAATATTAGGATGTACACTTATCCAAATTTCATGTTTAAGATATATATTTCTTCATTATGTAATTTAGTACTTATTAATAAAGTTAGATTTACTTTTTTATGATTAATTTTGCTAATTATTTGTTAATTACATTAAACCCTGATTCATGCATATTAGCCATAATTGAAATTTGATTTTGGCAAATTTGGTCTATGGAACCATTAGATAGCAAAAAGCCTAGTGATAACCTTACATTTTAGTTTAGACATGATTAATTGTTAATTTCCTTAATTAGCTCAAAACCTTAATTAATTAATATTAAGTACTTAACTAACTTAAACTCATTTACTAATTTTACCTTCATTGAAGAGTAAGGATTGATGTAATGTCAATTAATTTAATTATTGATCTTCATTTTTCTTGCATATTAGACTCTTTGGACTTAATGAAGATTATTGTGATTATATCCTAAATGTTAACATTCATACCTTATTGATTTTCTCCAAAAAAAAAAAATAGCATGCTTGTTATCACTAAATTAGTTAATAAAGATAATTGATTAATCAAATAATCAAACTCTAGATCTATTAATCTATCTTATGATGATAATTATTAGAAATAAGATAAGAAAAGAATTTCTCTCATGATTGCATCCCTTAACTTTACTTATTAACCAAAGAATTAACATATTTATGTTACTTATTTAATAAAATATGATTGATTTATTAAACAACCAATTTTTGATTTAATGAGTTATTTTATAAATAATCATATTACTCATTGAAGTAAAATAAGAATAATTTGCATCCTTGATTTGTCTCTCAATTTCATTTAGGAATTATGAATGGCATGTATACTTGTATGAGCTAAGATTCATCTGGATTATTATTTTAAACTTGCATTATTAGATGGCATATGTTAGAATCATAGATGCACCCTTAAAGGTGAGATTTAGCAATATAGTTAATAGGACTACAATTAAGTAAACTTATTGAAGTAAGTTGCCTTATTTGTGATGTATTGAGATAAATTCCTAGATTCCCCATATGAACCCTAAAGATTAATCTTATGTTCTTGTGGTAGTATTAATATCATGCAAACTAGATTGAATATATTCTCTTATGGTAGCAAAACCAAATTGATAGATTTTAGATATTTCTTCCTTGGAGCATAGTGTTAGAATCACTTAGAGTTGAGTATAACTTCAGTAGCTTAAAACTTTTTGATTATTAAATAGTCTATTTAGAATTATAAGTAATGATGATATTGGTATTATCATGTGATAATATAGTTCATACCCATAGATAACTCTGATTTCAATATTATAAAAAATTGGTTGATTTGCCCTGTATAGAATTGTAGAGTTTTTACTTTATCTTAGGTAATTAGATACGTACAGTTTAATTTAAGATAAACATCCCAATTCTAATATCTGTTATAAGTAGGGGTTTGAACATCTTAGTTTGGGAGAATAAACAATGAAAAGATGTACGTCTTTTATCTCTGTGTGTAGGGATAAGTGTAGTTAAGCAACCTAAACATTCAATGTCACATTCCTTAAAACATGCTAATCATGTGTATTTAGTCTTAACATGTGGTAAATTAGGTTGATATAGTAGTTTAATTATGAGATATGTTGATTTCAGTTGAAATAGTGTCTATTTTATGTAACTCCTATGATTAAGGATTTTGATATTATGGTATTTAGATTAATGTGCATATTAAGATGAAGTAAGGTAAATAGTTAAAGGGATATATATTTCTATTTTTCTAATTTTACTTATTAACTTCTTATTTAAATAAACTTTTAGCATAACAAAAATTGCATAAGCAAAAATATCATTAACGGTGTGATGCATAGTACACCTAGGATTTGTTAGCGGTGCGGTTCGAAGCACACCTAGGAAATATGAAATGCTATGCTGCATCAAGGTCATACATACTTGTAGCATATATAGTGGCATATTTAGATTAATATATAGTGGCATACAATAAAGTTCAGTTTTTCATGTCTTATTTAGTTTATAGTTTATTTCAGTTGATTTACTTTCAGCATAATTGCTCTATTTTAGTGTTAATCTATCTCTAGTCTCAATGTTTGGCTTTATCATTACATTTTTGATGTAGTTTTACATAGTTTGATTTCTATTTTATTTTTAAGTCAAGTAATATCTCTTAAATAAAATAAAATATTGTTTGCATCCTAAAAGGTACTTAGACTTATTTATATTATAATATTTTCTCTTGTTTTAGTTGGGGCCCTAACATGTGAAACTGACATGTCAAGTTTGGAATAGTTTGAGGAGCCAACCTTGGAGGAGATTCAAGAGCTTCGGGAGGAGGAAGAGGAGCAGTAGTTGCTGCAGTATTGATTTTAGTTACTTAGTTTACTATTTTCTGTTGTGAGATGAGAGATTTACTTCACTGCCCATTTTAAATCTTGGTTTATAATAATTAACTTTGGATATATTTTTCTTTCTTTTTTGAGATGAATGTTTACTTAGCTTTCATGATGAATGTTGTGGATGGATGTTAAGCTTTCACTCTTTGGTATATATTTTATCTTATACTTAATATTGTGATGTGGTTGGTATACATATTCAAAGCTTATTCATACACTATGGTTATCTTTCCTTATTCATCTTGAGGCCAATACATATGAGTAACATTCATTGAATACTTATGATAAGGGTACTTCACTTTTCTTAAGAATTAACCTCAGCAGCTATTATTATTACATGAAAGGATAATTCATTAGATTCTCATTAACTCATCATGAGCGATGGGTTGATAATGAGTCAGGATGGGTTACCATTTTAAGTAATGACCCGTCTCGTCGCTAATACTATTCTGTTGTATATAGCAGCTAGGCAGGGCATTACAGCATGACACTATTAAAACAGAACTTGAACTTTCAAATATTAAATATGCTAAACAAGTAAATTCAAAAAGATCTGAAAGAGAGTTTAAAGAGGAAGATTATGTGTTGGTACGCATCTGCCTTGAGAGGTATGCCACCACCAAATTTAAGAAACTACATGTACTTGACACTGATCCATTCAGAGTGATTAGGAAAATTGGATTCAATGTGTATCTCTTGGATTTGTTGTCTAACATGATAATTATTCATGTATTTAACTTTAAAGATTAATTTTGTTTTTTCTTGATTTTACTTCAAAATATGCTATATTTAACTCTATTGTTGGGAATGACAATAGTCTACACTTAAATTTCTTACACCTTTTTTATTTGAAATTGAATCTATTGTTACATAGAGGTCATAAGTTTTGATTGTGGAAGAATAAGTCGCTTTCTGATGACACGTGGGCGACAAAGATGGATCTTCAAAAGTTGGAACCGAATATTTTGGATGATTACTTATATTTCAACTCTATGGAATAGAGTTCTTTTGGCAAGGGGGTAAATGAAGCAACACAACCACCATTGGTTCGGCCCCACATTGTGATACGAGCTTATGCTAAGGAGCTGAATATTTGAAGAATTAATTTTAGTTTATTTTCAAAAAATTTAGGAATAATTTCTTGTAATAATATTGTATTAATATTTTCATAAGCATGTGGGTTTAGTTTGTTGCGTCGGTTCATTGAATGTGTCATATTTTGAGTTTTTGGTTTATCAGGTGAACCCAATTATTTATTTTTGTTTTTTTTTTATATTTTCATGTATTGTGCCTATGGATAATGGTGTCAAGATGCATTTTGTCATCCTCCATCAAGGTTGAGGAGTGGACAAGTCACGTAGGAATCCAAAGAGTGTTAAGGAGGGGTATTGTGGTCATTTGATCATGGGTTGGCCCTAGAATTTGCAGAGGCTATATATTGTAATAATTATGAATTCTAACGGTTAATGGATATTTTATTCAAAAAATTTTGGCTTAAAGCTTTTGAGTTTTGGTGTGGACAATTGGAGAAGCCATTGGTGTGCACAATCAATGAAGCTTTGAGGTGTGTACAACCATGAAGGACCAAGGTGTGGATAATCCTAGTAGTTATCCTTTGTTTTACTTTTATTTTCTATGATTTTCTGGTATATTTTGAAGTGCTCTATGTTAGCTTAGAAACACATCATGATTCATTTGATTCTAATTCTGTTTGCCCATTCAATCATCCCATTTACAAACATTGTATTATGTATGACGTTTAAACACTCCACGCATTATATCTCTCACAAATCTTTATTAATTCTTTTGAAACTAGTTTCTACAGTTTTCCAACATCCATCCACACAACATTCTAAGATTTCATTTCATTCTGACTTTGTTGGTCCTTCAAACTGTCATTCAAAGTTAAACGGTGATTTTTTCACTCACAAACCACTTTCACCACCTCACCCCCATCAGTCAAGTTGTTGGAAACCAAGAGACTTTCTATAATTTATGAAATAAGAAGAAAAATTGTTGAACATGATTATATGTTCCCAAGGAAGATATGTCTTGTTCAATAGCCCAGTACAAGAATATTTAATGAGCAAGTTGGAAAGACTAATCAGAAAGAAATGATATCTTTCACTAATTGTGGAAAGGATTATCAAAAAATAAATTACTTCATAGAGAAAAGATGGTGTTGATATAGGAACACTGGGCATATTGTGAAACAGTTTTGTGCTAAAAATTCCAATGATGGTCATCGACTACCTTATGTGAAGCGAGGAGATTTTGAAGGTGGAACACATCCAATACAACAAACTTCTTCAAGGCCAACAAACGTGCATCTGCCTACAGCAAAAACTCCACCTGAGCTAGAATTTTCAAATTGACTTGTGCAATGGTACTAACTCACCAAACATGGTTATAAGTATTGTTTCATTCATTATAATTCTTGCATTATTTTATTTACTTTTGGTGCAAATTATTATTTTGAAAATATAATTGCTACATATAATGCTCTAGCTAATTTAATTATTTAAAATCATTTAATATTCTAATTGTGATTTACCATCTGATAAAAGCCTAATAATGATCACCCATTATTCTTATGATCTAGACATTATTGGTAGACTATTAAGAGGTTAAACTTACTATTCATTCAATATATGATTCAATATTGTGCTTTGAATGATTAAGTTAGCAAAACGTTATTGCATGTTGTTCTAAAAAAAATTTACATGGGAGTAAGAGGTTAAACTTACTATTCTTTCACCATTACATCTTTCTTACATTGTTAAATGTGCAATTAAATACATACTTTCATGCAGTAAATTATCATTGTTCGCTCTTTGTATGTTGAATGTCGGTACAACATTCCTTTTGGGGGAGTTTGAAACTCCCCAAATAATTATAGTGATCATAATTGCATTTATTATTATTATTATTATTATTATTATTATAATCCTCACCATCATCATCATCATTATTATTATTATTATTTTCAAAAAATAATTAAATTAAATTAAAATTTTAAAATATCATTTTAAAAAATATAGTATTTTATCATATATGTGAACTCAAACGTAATGATTCTAGACGCGATGAATCCATACACTCCTAATGCGAGTTCGGACGTATCGTGCCTATATGCGACCATATACTAGTCCAAACGTGAAACAAATAAACTTTAGCCAAATTTGAATTAACTGACTTATATTGTTTGTACAGCCAGTTGTGCTCTTAGACACACCAATAAAGGCATGGATACCTGCCCAAAAATCTCATGAATACCCCAAATTATGAAGAGGAATTTATATTTCTAAAATTCGTCAGCCAAAATCCAATGAGTCCCTTAGTAGCTTAAGTTGGCACATACACAATTCGTGCGAGCTAGTAGTAACGTTAGGAGGCCATCGTTTTGTCATTTCATTGCTTCATTGTTATCCTTGGTTTAAATTTGTGTTCTCTCGAGTCTTAATTACCTCGTGTTCAATCTAAAACAATTAATTCTATATTTTTAATTTGTCATGTGACGCTAGATTGAGAAATATTTAGTTAATATTTCAAGCATTATTTGCGTGAGAATTGTCAATCTGATTAAAAGTTGCAAACATGATGTGTTGTCTTTCGAGTGGCAGTATGATTTTAACTTCAGGTAACATTATGTTTTTCTTATGTGTGTGATTGCTACTTTTAATGAGCAATGAATCAATCCATAGTCCTTGTGTTCTATTTTCTTTTGTGAGATTCTTCTTATAGAGAGTTTTGACGTCTGTACAGATGGTGCTGCTAGCGCGCGCGAGTAATAAGGTGATTCTTCGACAAGTGATGCTTCGACAAGTGCAGTTTAGTCTTCCTAAAATTATGCATGAGAAATGAACAACATTTACTTATAAATTGAATAGTAAATACAATTGACTTGATCAAAATTGACAAGAAAGCACACTTTAGTCAACGATGAGGGACATCTAGCTCAACCCTAAATCAATATACTGAAACTTTGCTCATATTTCTTTTAAGTATATAGCTATCTTTTCTTGTGTTTGCTATACTCCCACACCCTCTAATAAATTGGGTGAATCGTATTAAGCATGCATAATATGCGAATAATATTGTAGCATAACAGTTGAAGCTCAAGAATTATTATTTCAAATCTTAAATTTGAATTTTTCTAGTCACACATCTATTTCATATTTAAGACTTACCTGATTTAAAAAAAATATGATAAAGTGCTATCTACAATTGAAGATAAGAAAATTATTATTTTAGCCCACCTATCAGCCACCACCATCCATCGTTACTGCCAGCACAGTAGTGCAGCAACAAAGCATTCAAAAAAGAAGAGCAACTAACTTCATTTAGATCAGCTGCAAGTACACTAGACAAAGCCCAATAAATGGTCTCAAGCCTCAACCAGAGTTGGGATATAAGCAAATAGGGTTCCATTCAGTTCTATTTTAAAGGTGTTGGCCTCTATGTATTTTAGTTTTTTCTTCCTAGCAAAAAATCAAAAAAACTAAAACTTGAATTATCTTTTTGTACTAATATTTTAAAACAGCAATCTTAAATATACATATATATATATATATATATATATATATATACACGGGCAGATATATTCAGTCGCCAATTTAAATGAAATATATACACAAAATACATGTGCCCATAACTGCATTCAAATTTCAAAGAAACCAAAACAAAATTCAGAAATACCTGTTTTTTAAAAAAGCTACAAGTAATACAAAATTCTTGAATCCAGGCCTTAAAGGACATTTTAAAGAGAAACCAGTAAAGGAAGTTGTTATTGGCTATGCAAAGTAATCCTGTCGAACCAAAGTGATGAACTCCGCAGTAGCAAATAAATCACCACCATTCTTCTTATTCTGCTGCTTCCCAAGCTCACCATTACTTTGAACGTGCCAAGATATCATAGGTGGAAGCGGCATATATAAATCTACAAAGAAATGCACCAATCAATTCCTCATACTAAGAAAAAGAAAAGAATTAAACATGCAGTAAAGAGAAAGCCAAAGAAAACGTTGAGCTTATTAACCAGAGTTGGGAGCTGGATCAGTCTCTCTGGTAGAGTGCAATACCACGGTTCCAGAGAGAACGGTGATGAAACCGCAGATCTCAGATGATACATCACTTGCACTCTGCCCATACCAGTCCTGCATAACAAAAAAAAAGCTAGCAAAATGACAATAGCACGAATGATGTTGTGGCCCAGTGACATTAGATTTAGATTCTTGATATGTCCTAAATTCAAAATCTACCGGCCACATATATGCCTCAAAAAAGCTCAACTTCTAAGAAAAAAATGCCTGTAACAGTATAATACAGAAATCTATAAGGGCGGAAGGAGGAGGAATCCTTCGTGCCTTGAACATGATGGCGCTTGCTAAAAGTGTGAGGATTGTAAACATTGCATAATACACTGGAGAAACAACTGCAGCATTGAAGGTATCCAATGCCTGCAAACAGAGAGAAACATTTAAATGCACAAACAAGAGATATTTGAAAGCAGCAGCTGCGTCTAGAGGTTCTGAACAGCCAATATTAATGGATAAGTGAGATTGCCTTTTAATCATTAGTCCGGCCCTTTAAAAGTATCCATGGGCTATCCTTAAATGGTATGGGTTTAAATGTGTAAGAGTAACTTTAGCCTCACCCTTTGTGATGATGTATGTCTGATAATTGAATGTCTTGCAAGTTCCATTATAAATTTATGCTTTCCCATAAGGCGGTGGGCATTAAAGAGCAAATTTAAATGGAATTATATGAGTTCTAGCAACCCTTTTAACAACCCCACAAACAATATTTTGCGCACACGCGATGGAAGCATCACACTTTCTTTTTCACTATCATCCCTTTTATTTTGAGTTTTGCATCCAGGGTAGGTAAAATAAACTTAGAAAGAATTTTGCTTTTTGAAAAAAGAATTCTAGGCTATTAGACTTAAGTTCCGTTGCAGCATCAGATGATCATCACTAGTAGAATGGCTGCAGCTCATGCCTTTCTCCGGAATCAAGCTGTGAATACTGATCAATGGAAAAGAGATCAATCCCTCATTTACATACAGAAAAATGTCACAAATCGTGGAGAATTTTGGCAAGGAAGGCAGCCTCACTCAAATATGAAGAACATAGAAAAGAGGGACTGTCGATCAATTTCACCCACTCATTAAAGATCAATAACAGAAACTGGTGTGCACTAAAGTTATCTTGTCAGCAAAGGCTCAGGCTACTAGGTCCTAAGAGGGGATGCAACGTTCAAATAGCCAAGGTTAGGAAGTTTAAGAGACGACAAATATTATTATAAAAATAAAAAATTTAAACATGAAAGAGTTAAATTCAAAAATGATAATGAAGTTGTTGTGACTGTGTAAACAACAGCATTCAATAAAACAGTGGTGAGGTGGATTTGTGTTCGTGTGTCAATCTAAGATGACGATCTTCCCCCAAACCTGTGTGGCAAGAGAACTTACCCTAGGCACTCTCCTACAAGTTATTTTAATTGCTAATAAGTTGCGCATATCATTGTTTTCCCGATTGTTGGTATATGAAAGAAACATTTCCCAAGATACTCAGTTATAGGTTGAATGGTGACAGAGTTCAGCCATCATGACCAAGCCTCCTTATTATTAACTTTCCCACGGATGATTCCACAAAATAATAAATGCAAAAATTCATCATATCTTGCACGAGATTATAGCAAACTTGAGTGGTTGGCGGTTCATTGAAAAAGTGCAAAAAGTGATAATGCATTCACTGATTAATAAATATTAGTTGATTGGGGATCTGGCATCTTGGGATAGGGCAGAGTTGTGCATCTGAAGGCTGGTTTGCTACCTATATATATGCTCACGAGGTTTCTTTTACGGAGATCAAACTTTACATAATTTCAAATTAATTTAGTGGTAGATGTTTGAGGTTTAAAACCATTATTAGGCAGGCATATATGCTTGAAGATTAAAACAACATGCACGACAACACATTGGTGATCTAGCAAAGAACAAGTTGAACCTCAACAGAGTGTTCCAGCTCAAGTTAGCCCAATGGAGGTAAAAGTGTCTTCAAAGAGATGTGGCTGGAGGACTTGAACCTGTGATCATGTTAGTTTTGTGGACTGGTGGTGACAAAAATAAGTCACTAGGGTGAAAGTGTTCACCCCCTTTAAAGTAGATCCCAACAAGCATTATGAAGGTCAAGGTTTGGGTATCCTCAAAGGTCAAAGTAGGCGCAATAGAAGAAAGATGTTTCCCAAGATGCTGGATCTCCAACTTTGGTGTGTTGCAGAGTGCTGAAGCTGTTTAGTGTTTCCTAGAAGACCACTTCTCTTTTCCCCATTTATTTGAAGAAGAGCAAACCCAACGGATCTTGGGATTAGGGGCTTTGTTGGCAAACCGGGTAACAGGAATGGATTCAATCTGCCAGCATCAGCGCAGTCTGAAGTTTACCCAACGGGTTATTGAGTACAGAGTGCAAGGCATGTTAGCAGCAACATAGTTTGCAAAGAAGGCCTCTCATCCAAATCATTTGGTTAGAGGGTGCCTTTATTGAGAAACTTTCTTTAGACAGTTAATTTTATGGTTTGATTGTAAAGGGATAGACATAAGGCTTGATGCTTATCAAGTCATAGGCAACTGCATTGGGGCATGTGGAACAGAAGAAGGCCTGGCAAAGGCATATGGACACATGCAACGGGCCTAAAGTGCCAAGAGGACCGACAATTAAGGGTGGAGACTAATCTTCCATGCGATATAGGTGCGGAATGTTACAAGATAAATTAAAACAAAACATTTTCTGTATGTTCTTTAACTTGGAAAATTTACCCGAATATGAAGGGATAGAAGTAGTAGGTCACTGAGTGAAGTTTTCAACACCAATTATCGGTGACATAATAAAGATACTAGGTGCAAGAAAACCTAACGACAGCATTTAATTTAACTGAGGTAAAGCAAGTTCTTTATCTAATGTATTGAAAACCATGAGCTTAAAAATTGGCTCATTAACAAGAATCGCATAAAATTAAGAAAGTCAAATGGTGCAACTTCAGATGGTTGTCAATTATTAATTCCAGAGGCAAGAATTCAAACATTCATGAAGTATGTCTTGGAAATAACATCGAAGAGTTATATGTTAGTCACATCCTCAATAAAAGAAATAAAAAAAAAATGGGTGATTTTAAAGTTCAAGTAGATAAGCCATAGATGTATGGTCATAGGGAACTATATTATGCAAGGCTCAACAAGAACCTTTTTAAAAATGTGTCTAAAATCCAAAAATTGAATCTCTAGATGTTAAGAGGTAAGTCAACAGAGTGAGGATAATGTAGGAACTAATGTCATAACTAGTACATGGCCCTTGAGAAATATGATCTACCAAACTCCATTTAGTCCTACTAAGTGTAAGAGAATCTTTTATCTCCATTCTATTCAATAATATAACTACAATATTAATATGATTGATGTTAATAAGCAACTAAAGAGAAGCTTCCTGTGTCAGAGTGATCAAAGCAAGGCTTCTTGGGAGTTCTCAATAATATCAAGAGAATAATTCAACATTAAATGGGGTGTCGTAACTTGCTTTTGCATGTTCAATTATAGAAAATATCTCAGCAATAGTCGTAAAATCTATAGATTTCAGTAACTTGCACATGTTTTACCTTGGGTGAGACTGATGCACTGGGTTGTCTATTAACAAGCCTTGATAATAATTAAAGATAAGTCAAACATATGTTTAAAACATGCCTAATAGTTCTCTAGCTATAATATCTACAATCTATTTCTTGACATAACAGGCAACATGTATGGTAATATATTTTATAGCATTTAAATAGTTAATACAAATTGTCTATCATGTTCAGAATTCAGTAAGGATCATCCATTACAACTTCAATGTGAGAAGTTGATACAAATGATGACATTCTTCCTATACGAGGTGTATGATGCCAAGGTGTCGGGTGTGCTAATGACTAATGAGTATGAATTTCTAAACACAGCATGCCATGCTTTTATAAAAATTAGTTTAACTGCGCATCACAAAGTGCATGTTGTTTTAAGACTATAAATGATAGACAATATTAAAATAGTGAAGTTCATAATATATAAATAAATAATTTTTTCTAATATCATAAAAATATTTGTAAAAACAAATGATAATGTGCTGTAAATAAACAAGTAAATTGTAATTTTAAAAAGGGGCGTTTATGTACGTACCACAAACTTTTTTATTTTCATATTTAGCACTAAGTTTTAAAATATAGCATATATATCACAATTTTCTATTTATATTACATGCATGCTACAAACCTTTATTAAATACACATTAAAATCACAAAATAAAGTTTACTATATAATGAATTGTGGTATATATATTTATAAACCTAGTATTAAATATGTAAGTAAAAAAAATAAAGTTTATGATATATATGTAAGAGTACCCCTTTAGAAATCATGCATGAAGAAAACTTTTATAGATACTAAATTTAAGTTTAAAATCTAGTACTTTATAAAAGCTATAAATACATATACATAAATTTGCATGTGATTATCTTACATGTGTTTTTTGTGTGCAATTTAAATTTCCCACATGTTCAAGCATGGCTAAGAGCCAATCAAATAAGGAACAATTAAAACCCTTTTTTACATCACATCTCTGCACAAGCAGCATACTCCCCTCTAACCAATCCCCTCATCTTTCTCTTTATTATGTAGATATATGTCATGTTGAGTCAACGACAGAATCACCGTTATTAGAAGGCTTATACAATTGGCGTTAAGTTCCAAACCATATTCGCTCAGTGAGACCACAAACAGCAGAATCTTCCATAATAACTAATATATCCTGACACGCGCTGCCTGCAATTGCAACCTTCCAACCGACCATGCATCCAATCATTGTAAAAGAAAATTCCCCATTTGGCCAATGAGATGGTGCCATGAGTTGAGTCCCAACGACCAATTTCCTGTTTTTTCCTATAAATACCATTTTTTTCTCCATGAAAGAAGGATTCAAACCCTAGTTTGAAGGTGTTCACTTGCATCTTGTTGTTCGTATTCTCGAACCACCACCACACTGCCCCACTGGGTGTTTGCTTTTAACATTGACTCAGAAAAAAAGGGAAAGAAACTTTGCAGCCTCTTTCCTTCCAATTTTTCCTCTATTCTTTATAATATATAAATAAAGCTCGTTAGTTTGTTTACTCAAGTGTACACAGTAAAAAAGGGGTCTCAATCTCTGAGTGGACGTAGACTGGAGTTGGACCACTATAAATCCTCGTTTATATTCTCTTTAATATGAATTCCCCATTGGATTACCCATTTTTCAAAAGAAAACTTATTGGAATATACAACTCTTCGTTGACTTCAGAATCAAAGACCCAAAGTTCATATACCAAGGCCTCAAATTATGAAATGGTTCAAACCAGATCAATCATCATGAATAAAAATTAAGCACATGGTGCAATTAAAGAGACAAACTTAATTGGCGGTATTCTTAGAGTCGATGAAAAAATATTTGGGTTTTCATCCATGGTTCAGCCATACGACCATTCCCATAATGAAATCACTGCTATATTTAAGAAAATTTCACTTTGTAAACTGAAAAGATGTGCTAAGCTTTGGATTGAAAAAGATTCTCAAGAAGTCATCTCTATTATTAGGAACCCACAGTTTTGCCCTCATTACCTGGTTAGTAAAGTTTCAATAATCTACAACAAGTTTGCTGTACACTAACAAGATCTCTCACTACAGAAGGTTTGTTATTCAGGTTGAGCACTACTTAGCTCATGTCAACTCATCTTCACCTGAAACAAAAATATTTGATCTTAATAAGTCTCCTACATCAATCTTGGGTAGTCTACATACCAAATATTAAGACACCCCTCATATTCACGGATAAAATCTTCTGAAGGCATTTGTTTTGGCTGGTCTCATCTTTTTTTTTAACTCTATTGTTAAAAGGTTGCATTCACCAAACCTCATTTTGTTCTCCCGGAGGTTTCTTGCCATCTTGTAATCTTTTTCTATTTAGGGACTGTTTAAAACGTTGAAATTGGAGGGATTAAAGTAAAATTTTTATCTGTAAATCTAAATTTTGGGTGTTTGAAATGTTGAAATTGCAGGAAAAAGTAATATTATTAGGTGAAATTTTTACCGACTATAAATAGGGTATGGTAAAATTTTTACGGTACGTGGGGCTCCTCGTTCGCGTGAAGCAATGCAGACAGACACGCAGAAACTTCGTCGAATCGGACCTTCTCATCTTTGCATCTTCGTTGACGTCGGATGTGACCTTCGCACCTTCAACGAGAAATCATCGGATCGGAGAACCTCCTCACAGCTTCATCTTCGCACGATTATGGGAGCTTCGTCTTCGCCAAGCTTCATCTTTGTCTTCGAATCGCGAACCAACAAATAGTCTTCGTCGAGCTTCGTTGAATCGCAGCTTCGTCAAATCATCGTCAAGCTTCGTAAAAAGCCTTAACCCCACCAAGTAGGCAGTTCGTTATAATAGAGAACGCGGAGATGTAAAAACCTTATCTTCTTAGCTTGAGGCGGACGGTGAATGTCGCCCCGATTTTCCTCTTTGTCACTGATGCTCACTTTTTGGTCTAACGCTTCTACTCCCTTTCTCTCTTTAATCGTTCAATGACGATGGAATGCTTTGTGGGTATGCCAGAGATCCTCACAATGGCGCCAAACAGCATAGACGGCTCACATATATGCGAGAAACCGCTGCGTCTGCTGTTATCAGAGGAGGTTGGGTGGCTGGATCTAATTGTTGATGGAATGTTCATTCTCTTTCTTTCTCCCCCCAAATTGTCATTGGTGACGAAATCTCTCAAGAGAAAAGTTCATTTGCCAAGACATTTAGCATTACCCTTTTATTTATTATGCCCTCTTCTCTATTATTTTGAACACCAAAGCCACTTAGGCTACCTACACATATTCGAAAATCTCTTCACTGTGATCATTTGCTTTCTAAGGGGTTGTTTGGCAAACAAATGATCTTTCATGTTCTCTCCTGGGTGGTCAATGATCACTTTTAGTAACGACGCGATAGAAATTCGGATGCATTATTCATTTTCTGGCAATTGTTGAGTAGTTGTGCATTTTGTAGTTGAGAATGTATATGAATTTTTCCTTAAATGAGGTTCTTGGTGATAGCTCTTCAATTGCACTAAATGGGCAATGTTGAATTTATATGGTAGATATGATCCAAATAATTTATTCTCTTATGTGTTATCTATGAGCAAAACGATCCCTCCAATTGCTCTTTTTTCACTCCGATAGGTGATAAAACATCCTGCTCAGTTTATCTATTATATTTCTACAATTTTTTAACAAAATGCAAAAAATACATTCAGGGATGATTACTTGAAATATCATATTCGGCAGATTCCTTCATTCCAAACAGAAAAATCTAAATTCTTTGAAAAACTATTACAAATAACCAAACAGAAGTAATCAGATCACATTGTAATCATGTTACACTATAATCAAGTTATATAGTGAATATGTTACTTTATACCAGAAATATTGCATTCCAAGCAGCCTTTTAATACATTCCTCTGCAGTGTTTTATAAAAAAGGATTTTACACTTTATGATGAGCACGATCACAAATAAGATATCTCAAAGAATTGTGAGATGACTAAATTGGATAAGCTAAGCTTTTAGTAGAGCCTACTATTTGAAAGTCACACAAATTCTCATAATATTGATAAATTCCTTCTCTGAATCTTTTGACAATTCAAATTAAATCTATCACAAAGATAAAAAGGAATTGAAACATAAGAAAACTAGTATTAATACTCCTAAATAAGAGCTCTTTAGAATGAAAATTGAATATACCTTATGAGAGACGTACACTAAAGATCACTACCGGTTTTCATTCTTTACAAAAAAACTTTTACTAACAAAAATACAATAAAAAAATTCTTAAAATTTCCCCATCTATGGAACCAAAAACACAACCTAGACACATTGCTTATTGCGCCCACACTCGTACGCCCAAACACATTGCTTATTGCGCCCACACTCGTACACCCAAACACATTGCTAATTGCGCCCAGGCACTTATCAATCACACGCCTAGATGCATCGAGATTGGTGCGAATAATTTGTGGGGCAGTGGCCTAGCACCCAAAATTCTCTCCTAAACCGCCCAACCGAGTTTTAACCCAAACCTAAGTGAGTCTGTTAAGGATTTATCCACACCACAGCTCGCCAGCTCACCCAACCAAGTGTAATATGCATCGCACCCAAAATCAAAAACATGTCTATTTTGACCCCACTCTCCATGCCTATAAATAGAGTTCAAATTTCAAGCTCTATACACATTATTAGACTATTTTAAACACCTCTAGCAGCAAGCAAAATATTTCTTAAACATCTTAAGAAAGATCTAAGGCACTCTAGAAAAGATAAAAGCTTGCTTTCGAAGTTTATAAAGATTTGAACTTGAAGACTTCATATAAAGACTAGTTATTTTAATTTCTATAATTCCTTTTTTTTCTTATCCCACTCTTACACAATGTGCAAAAAATGAGGCAACTTTGCTTAATAAGGTTTGTGAATGAGGGATCAAGGAAGCTTTGCCTCAACAAATATTCGGAAAGCAAAGAAGGCTCCATGGCAGCTTTACAACCAAAGTTTGCGAAAGATGGGTCGAGGATGCTCCATCTCAGTATAGCATTGGGAAGAAAGAACAACTCTGCAACTCTGAGACCAAAGCATATAAAGGAGGTGTGTATGTAAGAATCCCTAAAAAATATCATTACAAACTAAAAGCTAATGAAGGAAAACCATAATCAAGAATATAAGACAAGTAAAATCTTTAGAAACAAAACATTATCATCATTCAACTTAAAGATCATTTACCTTATTTAAATAGTTCAATTGAATTATGATGCATGCGACAGAAATCATAACAAATACCCAAGTCTGAAAATATATGGCTTGGTTGATTCCCTCAAAGCTAAGCGTAATCGCGACACCAACAGCCTTTATGCTCATTACCTAACAAACTCAAAATGAGAGCCCAGCAACCATATATTTAGAACACAAAGAAACATACATAAGCTTTTTGAAGATGCATTCATTCATCCAAGCATACATAAAGTATTACCGTCAAAGATCCAATAGCTGAACATATACCCAAGTAGACCATTATGTTTGTTTGTCCATATCGAGGTGAACAATGCAGCATCAACACTAGCGAAACCGCCAAAGCCAGTGCCGCATATAAGAGAAAAGCTGAAAAGCATAAGTTTAATGAGAGTTTGTATGGCACCTCAAATAAGAAACCAGGCTGGGTTGCATTATACCCAAAAAATAGTCATAGGAAAGACAACCTGGCTGGGTTGCCAAATACCATATCTGCTCCACTGAGCTTGGATTTTGTTCCTCCGGTGCATGAAGCACAATAACAGTGGAACCAACTATACATAGCACGCAGCCCAGAGCCCCCATCCTCTGTAGCCTCTCCTTAAGAATGAAGTGCGCAAGGCCAGCACTACTCCAACGGGGCACCAAGCATAATACAAATAACAAGAATATTACGAGTAAGAAAGTAATACCCCTCCAAGCTGACTGATATTTCAGCTTCCATACCTCACGATAATGCTCAACGCTCCTAAGGGAGTCACAAGAACCGCAGGAGCAAATATATAAGCTACAAAGTTGGCTATCTCGCCGATAATCACTGAAAAATTATAAGTCGAGTATTACTTGAAGTTGGATCCAAATCAATAGGAGATCTTACAGTAAGGGAACACTTACTCGTCACCATTCCGGCCCACCAAAGAGGCTCCAGAAGATAACCATACCCTCCGGACCCTATAAAGAAGAGATCAAGCATGAAATCCCGACTTTCCCTAGGAACAAGAAAACAAGGTGAGATTAGTATTAGGGCTCGGAACAAAGGATTTACCAGCGCTGAAACCGGAACTGCCGGCACGCATGAGACCCTTTTTCTTGACGATGAAACTGGTTCCAATGAAAGCGCTGGAAAGCACGGCGAGGAGTAGGCCTTTCATGTTGTCAGCGTATCCGGCGGCATCGCTCTGCGATAACGAATCGCCGGCAAGCAGACGCGCGTCCATCAGCCCTGCCGGACGGTCGGCAGCTCATCTATAGAAGGAAGCCAAACAACACCGAAACAGCCAGTGATAAAAGTCGCCGATTTGGCTGGCACACTCCATGCTAATGATTTGTGCTTCAAACTTTGGACTTTGTGTTTGGTACACTTCCCGAGATGTATTAAAAAAAAATATTGATTAACTCTAAATTATGTTTCAAAAAGTATTTTAAAATATATATTTTTATTGGCTCTTCAAATAAAAAAAGTATTTAATAAAAAAATTTTATTTTACTTAATATTTTAAATCTTAATCATAATACATTTAAAAAAATATTTGAGGATCATATAATAATACTCTAAAAAAAATATTCAACATCAATAATATAAAATTACAAAATATATATATATATATTATCAATAATTTATGAATTGTACCTAAATATATAAACGATTTGTTAAAAATAAATAAATTTTAATATTTATTGAAATTTACTAAGAAAAAACCAAAATTATTAATCAATTAAAATAAATTAATTACATTTTGGAAAAATATTAAATATTTATTTAAGTATTCGAATATTTTCTTATAATTAATCAATTTGACATTGAATAATATCAATTTCAATTTTAAATTAATTTGAATATATATATATATATATATATATATATATATTTAATATTTTATTAAAATATATTTTACACTTATTTCTTAACCTAATATTTTTAAAAATATTAAATTAGATCAATTTTAAAACTACGATTTGAGCTAATATTTTAAAAACTAAAGTTTAAATTAACTCCTAAATACTATAATTGTCATTAATTAATAAAAAATACCTAAGAGATAAATATAAGAGTATTACTATACTTACAGGATAGCATATACCAAAATATATAAATGATGTGTCAACTCAATGTGTAAATAGATGATTGATGAAATATACTTTTTTGTGGAATTTATATGTAAAAATAAAAAATAAAAAAAATTATTAATCCTAAATATATTTTGATATATATTCTTATATAAACATAACATTTTTCTAAATATAATTCATAAAAGTTAAAGCATATACAAACAAGTAGCTAATGTTAACTTGAGGAGTTTTGCACATATAACTTAATGAATATCTTTTGCTTATGATAATAAATTATTTATGCAATAGCTTTAGAATATCAATATTTCTATAAAGTGCACTGCAAATTAGAAGATGAAATATGAATCAAGCCACAAGAATTCAGCAACTGATTTTGAAGACAATTCTATTATTGTTAAGTTAATTTTATGTTTATATATTTATAAAGCTACTAAGCTCGTTCAGCTTTAAAATAAGCAAACTTGAAAAGAGTCAATTTAAAATCAACTAAATTTTGGCTTACTTCCCAACACGTTATTTGCACGCCCACACCCAGACACAAAAGTCGTACGCCTATACGCAATATTTATTTCTGTGGTGGAATCAACCTGACAAAGAGAATAGGCAGGTCCATGTTTTGTTTTATGAGTCCAGAAGCATCCCTTTAATTTTAAAATATATATGTTTCCAATTTTCGAACTTAGATCATTTAATTATTAATATAGATCCTATGTCATATCCAAAGTACTCATAACCCAAGCACTTTAATTTTTGAAAAATTCTAAAAGCTAATAGTAACTACTATATAACCAAAGATTTCTTCCTACAAAATGTTCATATATTAGGAAGCTCTCTATGTGCTACTATGCGTCTCTGCGGCGCACGATCGTGCGTACGCAGAGCCGCACAGTGCCGTGCTACGACCTCCTCGACAGCTCCATTCACGCGCCTTAAGACCGCAGCTACCCATTCATTCAAAGGCATTCGACAAACCCTATCTTCCGGACCATTTGGGTGAGATGCGGAACTATTGTAGGCGACGGGATCTCCAGCAATAATTATGATCCACAAATAAGGTACTTATTTCCCGGTAATCTAGCTACATTTATCCTTCAATTGATTTTCGCTCCATAATTTCATCATCTTATGAATGATTGTCGGGCTTCAATCGAGCTCAAACGGGCTCGATTTGAGCTCGACAGCCCCGCATTGAATAGTAGGGAATAGTGTCGAGCCCTAGAAATTAGGGCAACAAAATTGAGGGTGTTAGGGCTTTTTGCTCCATTAGGACGGCCGCATAGTCTCGGGTGAGTTAGCCCGTGACCCGCACTGCAATGACGGATGGGTTTGCCCACGCAGTCGGCTCGCGCGCCTGGATCCGCGCATGCAGACGGCTCTCATGCGTGCGTGACAGCGGGCCCGTGCAGGTTAGCCGTACGTTTGGGCAAGCCTAGGAAAAGTAATAACATTAATTAAAGTACATTGAATTTTTATTAATTTAATAACGTTTAAAATATAATTCCATATACAGTATACTAAAATGATCAGGAAACTGTGTAGAACATTATACAAAGTTAATTTTCTATTTTGATAATTAATTTTTCTAATGACTTTCTAATTGTTATTAAGAGTTATTAAGAATTAGATTAGCCATTTGATGTCTAATTTGGACATACTCAATATCATTGTACTTGTTATGTTATAAAGAAATTATAATCACTATATTTATATTATTTAAACATCAAATGGAAAATATGAGTTTTTGACCCTTAAATAAATAAATATTTAATTCTCAATTTATGGTTTTTACTTATATATGTTTCCTAAACCTTGTGATACCTTAAAAAATTTAGCTTATGACATGTTTTAACATTAGATGATATTTTGAGTAGAAAAATAATTAGAATAATCTAATTTTGGCTTAGCACTAATAAACCTAGGAAAGAGCTTTAATATTGAGATTGAGGGGCTAGAGTTGAGAGGTTAGTGTGGTTCATTAGCATTTGACATAGCAATTGAGTATTTTACCATAGGTTAGATAGTAATTGATTTGTTCCTTATGATTATAAGATTTATTAGTAGGACTCTTAAGAAATTAGTTTGAGCTCAACTTAGTTCCTTACATTCTTTAAGTGTAAGTTTAACTCTAACCATCCTATAATGTAACTTAGTGATATTAAAGTAGCTTAATATCTTAGCTAACCTAGAATTATTAGTGCATTGATAAAAACCTAGAAACTAGTGATTAGAAAACCCTTCTTCAACACCTTTCCTAATTGAGCTATGTTAGTTTATAACTAGTCAAATTAGTGAATTTGATGAATTAGGATCTCCCTAAACACCTTAGACTCCTTTGTGAACTTAAGGCTAGTAAGCTTACAAACTAACCCACTATCTAAGAACCCTAGTACTAGTACAAGTCTAGTAGCTTGAGAGGATAAGAAGTTTAGTTGTAATATATGTTCTTAATTCAACTTGCATCCATATGTACACATTATTTATCATCTAGATAACTCTAAATGAGACTACTATTTTTCTAAAGAATACATATACTTATATTAACATACTTCAAGAGACTGACCTAGTATTAGTGAACATAGATTGAATCCTAACTTTTAGGAGAGAGAAACTATATTTCATATCTATATCTTGTGAATTTTTTAGAGTAGTATTGAGTAATTCTTAGTGTATTATTTGTGACTAAGAGAAGATTTATAAAATATTAGGAACCACCTTAAAGGTTAGTGATTAGCTAGTGTCTTGATGTAACAACCTAAGTTGTTACCTTAGTCAATTTGGACTAATCTCAATCTTAATCTTGATCATAAGTGCTAATTAAGTCATTAGGAGTCAACCTCTAAGACCCAGCTCAAACTATGAGTCAAATGGATCGAGTTCTGATTTCTAAAAAATCCAGAAATCATAGAATTTGGCCTATTTAAATTAACCTCATATCGAAAAATGGACTTTGTCATTGCGCTCATTACCCCCAAATTAGCTATGGGTGATATTTTCGTGTAAATCGAAAGTCGTCAAAATTTTGACGAATATTTTAATACTATTTAAATACCCCAAAAATTAAGAAATTAAAATACTCGTCGGATCAAAAATCCGATCTTGCCGTTGCGTTCCTCACCCCTCAATTAGCTAAGGGTGAATGTTTGGAAACTTTTGGGATGCAATAAATAATTAATTTTAATTAACATAATTTAAATAAATTGATTTAAATAATATTATATTTTAAGTAACTTAATGGCGCCGTCTGCTCGAGTCCTGCCGTTGTCCCTTTACCGTTACATCTGATGATTAATCCTAATCGTCGGATCATGGGATCCGACGGCTACGGCGTCGTCTCCTTCGCGTGCCCGCACGTGGCGCGAGTGGCCAGCACCGCCTGCGTAGCCTTATCGCTGATGTCCCCGCCTCAATAGCTCCGTCTCGGAGCCACTAAGCCTCCATCCAATGCTCGAAGATGAAGATCCTCGTTGAATCGAACCCGGAGCCGACGTTGTCCCTAACCCTAACCCTATCGCCACTCGTACAAGGTACCTCTTCCTATCAATCCATTCATTCAATTCTGCTTATTTCATTTCACAGCATTATTGCATGTCCTCATCGAGCCTTGGATCAAGTTCGATCGAGTCCGATCAGGTTAATCGAACCTTGACATTCGATTCCATAAAGGTGGCTAGAATTAAACGGTGACTACGACCTTGATATCCAATATCACCCTGGAAAGTCAAATATTGTAGCTAACGCTCTGAGTCGTCATGTCACTCTCAATGCTCTTATCTCCAAGAGTCCTCTGGAAGAAGAATTTTGTAAATTTGACATCCAACCAGCGCGTAGTGGCCAATGAGTACAATACTCTCAATGATTAATGTGGAGCTCACGTTCCACAGAGATGTATCTATTACTCAAACTAAAGATGATGAGTACCTAAATTTCAAACAAGCTATCGAAAAGTGGTCATCGTACCGACATTCGATTCCATAAAGGTGCCATCTATCAAGGAGATCGCTTATGGATCCCTAAGTCCATGCATCAGGAGGTGCTAGTTGAAGGTCATAATTCTGGATATCAAGTTCATTCGGGGAGTTCAAAAATGTACCAGGACCTGAAACAATCCTTCTGGTGGCCAGGGATGAAGAATAGTGTGGCTGAATTCGTCGCAAAGTGCCACGCTTGCAGTCTAGTCAAGGCAGAGCATCAAAGACCCAGTGGTCTGCTTCACCCACTTGAAATTTCTAAATGGAAGTGGCTAGATATATTAATAGATTTTGTTATGGGTTTGTCTCGCGCAAGATCTGGAGCCGACGCTATTTGGGTCATAGTTGACCAATAGACAAAGTCCGCCCATTTTATCCCTATCTGTCAAACGGATTCAATCGAGAAACTTGCAAAACTCTACATCAAGGAGATAATCAGGTTGCACGGAATTTCTAAATCAATAGTATCTGATAGAGACAGCAAATTTACCTCCAAGTTCTGGCAAGTCATGCATCAAGATCTAGGAATAACTCTAGCAATGAGTACGACCTTTCATCCGTAGACAGATGGTCAGATAGAGCGAGTAAATCAAGTTCTTAAAGACCTACTCAGATTGTGTATACTTGACTTTGCTGGATCTTGGGAAGATCACCTCCCACTAGTGGAGTTTGCCTACAACAATAGTTTTCAAGCCAGTATCAAGATGGCTCTGTATGAAGCCCTATGTGGCAGAAAGTGTAGTACTCCATTGGCGTGGTCAAAAACAGGCAGTGTTCAACTGTATGGGTCTGAATTAGTAGAAGAGATGAACAAGAAAATCCAGGTTATTCAACAGCGAATTCGTGCAGCCCAGGACTGCCAGAGTAAATACCACGACCTTCATCATCGTCCTCTGGAGTTTAACATTGGAGACTTCATATACCTAAAAGTCAGCCCAATGAAAGAGTCTCCAGATTCGGCATAGCTGGGAAACTTAGTCCCCGTTATGTTGGTCCTTTCGAAGTAGCAGCCAAAATAGGTTCTTCTGCCTACAAACTTGTGGCGCCCCACCCCTTAATCCATAGGATTAAGCTAAGGGGTGGTGTGTCACTATGGCTAACCCCTCACTTATCATTGGATTAAGATAAAATCCACAATCCACCTAATAAGGGAAGGAGTGAGCACAGACTCAAATATCACTCACTATCTACTAAAACATACAGAGTGCGGAAGCGAATTAAAATTGAGAAATATCCAAGCATCACAGTATAAGCAAAATGAAATATGACTCAAAATAAACAGCATATAATAATCCAAACATGTAGTCATAGGTACCTGTATTATTATAATAATAAAAATTTAAGTAAACAGAAGTGTAAATGCACTCATCCTCACATATAAAAACTAAATGTCTTCTGGTCCCAACTGCTGCACCTCCTCTAAGTATGGCTCCTCCTCAGGAACTGGATCCTTAAACTGCTCTATACCTGACATTGTTAGTTTCACAATGTAGGGCCCCCAGTAAAAAAAAAGAAAAATCTTGTATTAGATAATTGTCTAAGTACATTTTAGGCTGATAGATTTTTATGTGTCCTATAATATCACCATTTTACAACTTATGAACAACAAAAGTAACTAAGCAGTAAGTGTAGTAAGCGTACAAGGAAATAGGAACAATTATGAAAATAACAACAAATGAGGCAAAAGCACACTTCAATAGCTAAGCAAGGAATGAGCATATAATATAATAAGTAAAAGTACTGAAAGTAAAGTCTAGTCCTAAACATACTGATGATCATATGATATATGCAAATTAAATGACAGAAATCTGAACATGGTACGTATAGTAAGCAGTAAAGTCTAGCATCCTATAAATATGTACATGTAAGCAGGTAAGTAAAGAAAAATAACTAATTGAAATATGCATCAAAACACTGTACACAGTAAGCTGAACAACTAACACAGGTATGCTAAGAATGCCATATCAGAAAGTTGGCCATCAGGCCGATGAAATCCCCAATCCTTTCTAGGCTTGGGCAGACAGAAATTACCATAGCCTTTCTGGGCTAGGGCAGACAGAATCCAGCAGCAGAACTGAGGAGGCAGTAATCACACATGCAAAATATTTTAGTTATTTTACTTTATTTCTGTGGACACGTCCAGAAACAGCTGAGAAGTCAAGCACGTCTGCAAGACTATATGGGTTCCAAGCTTAACACACACTCCTCACTGAGTAATGTTAAGCATTCTTATTATTCCTTACCCCTTTCCATTATGGTAAATGTGCACCCGAACCTACTAAGTATAATGAACCCAAAGGAAAATATTATCATAATTATTCTAAGTTTTTACTTCATGCACAAAATTTTCTTGTATGATATGAACAAGTAATTAAGCACAAAAACACAAAATGCGTAGCAATAAAATATCAAAATAAGCAAGGAACTCTACTAATATATGGTGATATCATTTGTTTTCTAAATACCCATTCTAACTAATCTAAATTACATAATTTCAAGATTACTATTTTTCTACTATCGAGTGTAACTCAGAAACTCATCCTTATAAGTTACAAAATATTAGGACTAGTTAGGTCCTAATATACTAAATCAAAGTCGACTATAAGAGTTAAGTAATAAATGATCATGACCTAATTAATGATTTTAGATGTTCTATACTGAGATCTAATCAAAATTACTAAACTATAAATTATGGATTAAACACCACGAGATTGGGCTTAATCACATAATCCAAAGGGTAATACATAAGATCTAGGTTTAATTCTAATAGTGATCTAATAATTAAGGTCAATCCTATTAAATAATCAAACTTAATAGGATGAATCTCCTATCTTAAATCTAAGGTTAAAAGACAAAATCATCAAAATAAGTTGAAAAATTCTAGAAACTAATAAAACTAAGGTTTCATCTATTGAGTAACTCATTTACCCAATGAATAAACTCTAACTTGTGATCTAATCCTAATCTAAGGAATAGTACCTAAGGAAAGACTCATAAGGATTTTCAAGCATTTCACCAATTTGACATAAAAACTGATTTTACTCACTTAGATGACTCTAATATAGTTAAAATGTTAGTTTTAGTGGTTTAAAAGACTAATTAAAGGTTAAGGGTGTTTATCTAAAATTTTTGGGTGAAATGGTCATTTTGGCCTTACTTAAGGGTTTGAAAAGTTAACTTTTGACTTAAGGATCCAAATTGAAGTTTCTTGGTTTCAAATGATTCCCTACTATCTAACTTGAAGATAGACAGTAAGTACATCTAACTTGGGCAAGAAATGGGTTCTAGAGGTTCAAACTAAGGTTTTGACTTAAGGGCAATTCAGTAATTTTTACTCTACTGAAACCTAAATTTTTATGCAGTTTATCATTAGTTACTATTCAAGGATTCCATAGAATCTAAAAACACTAGATTCTGAGGTAAATTGACTAAGTTATGGATATTTTAAGTTGGAAGGGAAATTTGGTAATTTTGGGTCAGTCAACGGGTGACAAATCGAACTTTTCCGTTTGAAGTCCAATTTTAGTAAACTTAGTTTCTATAGCTTCCCTGTAATATACTGAGTATGCTGATAGGGAGTAAACCCAATTTGGACCTTAAATGGTCAAGTTATAATCTAACTAAGGTTAGGGGTATTTTGGTCATTTTCTAAATTCTTAGGCTTCAAATCCTAAATATTATTTCAGTTTACTGATGATATCAAAATTTTAAACTAGTTAGCATCTTGAATTTTTGAATTTGGAGTTGATTTGACCAAGTTATGGTCATTTGAATCTTAGGGGAATTTTGGTAAATTGTCCCTAAAGTCAACTATGAGATATATGGTTGATTTTTTGTCCTGATGTCCAAATAAAAAAACTAATACTACTACAGTAATGGGGCCGCTCTCCTGAGCATTTTAAGACCCATATTGATTATATTTGGTCAACTCGGTCAAAAGTTATGGGTCCTAAAGAGATTCTAAAATGCTACTTCGTTATGCGTATCTCGAAACTAAATTCTGCATTACGCCATTTGATTCCTTTTATTTTTCTGAATACTTTGAGACCTATATTGGCTATATTTGGATCATCCTACAAGAAGTTATTAAACTTTTAAGTTTTATTATTCAAAAATACGATTTGTATTATTTTACTATTTGTTCTTAAAATTAAAATATAATTTTTCATATTTATTAATTAATTATTTAATCATTCTAAACCTATATTTAATTAATATTAATTTATTAATAATTACTATATTATTTAACTAACTTAAATATTACATTTAATATTAATATTATTGTTTTATCATGTTTAATTAATCTTTAATTAATTTTTATTACTATTATTTAATCCAAACTAATTTACTTTAAATAAATCATTATTTAATTAGCTAATTATTATTTAATTAGTAAATTAATTAACCCTTACTGTTTCTATGTTTATAAACCTATTTAATTAGTGACTTAATTAAATTCATAACTATCTGTTAATATTAATTAATTAGTACTTAATTGACTAATGATAATATACTGTATAATAAGTATATATATATATATATATATATATATATATATATATAAATTTAGGTCAATAGTTATAACTATATAAACTAATTATATGGATTAATTTAATACTAACAGAATATATATAATATTTATATATATTATATATTATTATAATTTTAATGATGATACTACAGAGAAGAGGACAGCGGCGAGACCCGCCACGGCCATGTGGCAGTGGCTTATAGGCTCTCGGGACGGAGGCGGGCCCCACTTCTGCGGCTGCGGCAGAGGCTGCCACACACAGGGCATGGATAGGGCCAACGCACGTCGCGGGTCCCACGATCTGCAGACGCAGACCCGAAACCCTACGGGTCGAGCCCGGGTCGACCCGACCCGGCCCGACGATCCCTTCTCTCCCTCTCGCGCAAGACCAAGGCAGGCAGCTAGGGCTGCCTTTCTGGCGGCCTTCCCGGCGGTCCCCAGGGAGCGAGCCACCCACCGTTGGAGAGGCCTCGGGGAGGCCTTTCGAACAGTGGTCGAACCTTTGCCGGAGGGGGTCTAGACGGTGAGCTAAACCTAACCCTAGTCGACTAAGTCTCGGCGAACTCGGGCCCTAACGAACTCTACTGCAGACCCTCGCCGAAATTCGATGAATCGGATCGTTGGAGGTTCAATCCAACCCGGTAGTATCCTAATCGAGCCTATGCAATAATGTATCGAATGGAGTATGCATCGATTAAGCGAAAGATCGGGGAGTACGGTGTGTACCTTGATTGACGGCGGAGGTCTCAGAGGTCTGGTCTCGACGTCCTGATGGTTCCCGAGATTCCTGGCTTGTGTAGAAGCCCAACCTAGGGTTGCCGATGCTTAAGGAGCTCGCTAGGCGGAGGTTGCGAGGCGGCCGCTCGCGATGGGGCGACGCAAGGCTGCGAGGCGTCGGGAGGTGGGACGACAGCGCCGAGCCATTCGATCAGCAGATCGAAAGGCTCGCGTCTCCCGTCAGATCAGACGGGAGACCTGACGGTAAGGCGCGGCGGGGATACGGTGTTGGATGGTGCCATTAGAAAATTTGAATTTTTAATTAAATATTAATTTACTTAAATTAATTAATTTCTATTAAAATTATTAAGTTATAATTAGGAAATTTCCAAATATTCACCCTTAGCTAATTGAGAGGTGAGGAATGCAACGGCAGGGTCAGATTTTTGATCCGACGAGTATTTTAATTTCCCAATTTTCAAGCCATTAAATATTATTAAAATATTCGCTGAAATTTCGACCACTTCCGATTGACACGAAAACATCACCCATAGCTAATTTAGGGGCAATGAGCGCAATGGTGAAGTCTGTTTTTCGATCGGAGGTCAATTTAGATAAGTCAAATTTTAGGGTTTCTAGATTTCCCAAAAATCAGGATTCGATCCATTTGACTCCTGATTTGGACTAGATCTTAGATGTTGAATCCTATTGACCTAATTAGCACTTATGATCAAAATTAAAACTGAGATTAGTCCTAAGTGACAGTGGTAACAACTTGGGTTGTTACAAAACTCAACCTTCCAGATGACTTTGCGGTAGTCCACAATGTATTTCAAGTGTCATCACTAGGGAAGTGCCTCAGAGATCCATCTCACATCGTATAGTTTTCAGAAATTCAGATCCAGCCCAATCTATTATATGTCGAGGAGCCAATTCAAATTCTGGCTCATGATTGTAAGCAACTTGGGAGCCGTTCCATCAAGATGATCAAAGTCAAATGGAAGAATCGTTCTTACAATGAAGCCACTTGGGAGAAGGACTCAGCTATGTGAGCTAGATATCCTAGACTCTTCAAAAATCTAGGTATTCTTTCTTAGCATTCCAAGCTTACAAATTCATGTCATATTTCATTTTTGCCTTCTTATTTCCACTTGAGTAATGTTGAGGACGACATCGTTCTTGAGTGGGGGAGCTTGTGACAACCCAAGTTGTTATCTTAGCTAATTAGTACTAATCTCAGTCTTAATCTTGATTCTAAGTGCTAATTAAGTAATTAGGAGTCAACCTCTAAGACCCTGTCCAATCTAGGAGTTAAATGGATCGAATCTTAATTTCTGAAAAATTCAGAAACTCTAGAACTTTACTATTTAAATTAGCCTCAGATCAAAAAACGAACTTTGCCATTGCGCTTATTGCCCCCAAATTAGCTAGGGGTGATGTTTTCGCGTCAATCGGAAGTCGTCAAAATTTTGACGAATATTTTAATACTATTTAAATACCCGGAAAATTGGGAAATTAAAATACTCGTCGAATCAAAAATCCGACCTTACCGTTGCGTTCCTCACCCCTCAATTAGCTAAGGGTGAATGTTTGGAAACTCTTGGGATGCAATAAATTATTTAATTTTAATTAATAGAATTTAAATAAATTGACTTAAATAATATTATATTTTAAGTAACTTAATGGCGCCATCAACTCGAGTCCTGCCATTATCCCTTTATCGTTACATCGGACGGTTAATCATAACCGTCCGATCACGGGATCTGACGGCTACGTCGTCGTCTCCTTCGCCTGCCCGCACATGGCGCGAGTGGCCAGCACCGCCAGCGTAGCCCTATCGCCGACGTCCCCGCCTCGATAGCTCCGTCTCGGAGCCACTTAACCTCCATCCAATGTTCGAAGACGAAGATCCTCGTCGAATCTAGCCCGGAGACGATGTTGTTTCGAACCCTAACCCTACCGCCGCTCGTACAAGGTACCTCTTCCTATCAATACGTTCATTCAATTCCGCTTATTTCGTTTCACAACATTATTGCATGTCCTCGTCGAGCCTTAGATCGGGTTCGATCGAGTCCGATCGAACCCGATCGTAGCGATTGCACCGTATCATTCCAATTCATCAAGACTCGTCCCAAAGCATAGGATCTAGGTTTAGAGCTATCGTCTAGCCCCTACCGCCTCACTAGGTGCTCTAACTATGGGCGTGTGGGCCTCACTGTGGCCGACATGTCGCCGTGCGGGTCGAGCCCCGCCGGCGACGGGAAGATCGCCGAATCTGGTGCCCTAGGGGTCATGCTTGGCGAAGGCATGGGCCTACAGGTTGGGCCGAGTCGGTCGGGCTCGACCCGTGTCGATTTGCATACCGCGATGGGATCAGCCCGCTGCGTTAGCACTCTCTCAGTGGGCCGGCGGCGGCGTGGGGCCCACGTCTGCGCGGGCCGCGCCAACTGACGTGTCTGTGGGGCCCGCCTGCTAAGCCTTAGCCTCTCATGTGTATATATATATATATAATGTTATAATTAAAACAGATAAATTAATACTAAGTTAATTTTAACAGAACTATAATATAAATATAAATATATGCATAAGTTTAATTAGTTGATTAAATATATCAGGTTAGTTAATTAATATTAATTAATATTAATCAATAATTAGTGATCAGTTAATTAATTTAATCATAATAGTTAGATTAATATAATTAGTAGTGGAATTAATAATTTATCTAATATTAATAATTAATGGTTTAAAAAATAGTGATTAATAATTAAATAAGGCTTAATTAACATTATTCTAACATTAATAAATATTATTAAGTAGATAATTTATTCATTAATTAGGTTATCAGATTCCTTATTAATTAATTAGTACTAATCCTAATTAAATAATAATTTAATATTTAAAAATATAATTAAAAATTTTAAATTAATTAAATAACAAATTAATTATTAATTAATTAATAATTAATACTAATTAATATAAATTAAGGATAATTGATTAATTAATTAATAATATAAAAAGTTCACTTTTAACTTTAGGAATGAATAGTAAATTAATACAATTTGAATGAATAAATAGTAATTTTATTTATTTAAATTATTTAATCTCTAAAAGTTTAATAATTTTTTGTAGGATGATCCAAACATAGTCAATATATGTCTCATTTTACTCAGAAAAATAAAATGAATCAATTGATGTAATGCAAAAATTAGTTTTGAGGTACGTATAACGTAGTGATATTTTAGGACATAAGCAAATTATCATAACTTTCAACCCAGTTATCCAAACATAGTCAATATGGGTCTTAAAATACTCAAAAAAATAGCCCCAACATTATAGAAGTATTAGTTTCCTCATTTGGAGCTTATTTTGAAAAGTAACATTTAGGACCCTATCCTGAAAATGACCAAAATGCCCTTGGACTTCAATTGACCATAACTTGGTCAATTCAGCTCCAAATTAAAAAATTCAAAGTGCAAACTAGCTTAGAATTTCAATATCATCAATAAACTAAAATAATATTTAGGATCTGAACTCTAAAAAATTCAAAAATGACCAAAATACTCCTAACCTTAGTTAGGCCATAACTTGACCATTTGAAGTCCAAATTGGGTTTACTCCCTGTCAACACACTCAGTATATTATAGGAAAGCTATAGAAATTGAGTTTGTTGAAATTGGACTTTAAATAGAAAAGTTCAGATTTGTCACCTGTTGATCGACAAAATTACCGAATTGCCCCTAGAAATTGAAATAGCCATAACTTAGTCATTTGACCTCAGAATGCAGTGTTCTTGGACTCTATGAAATTCTTGAACAATAACCAATAGTAAACTACACAAAAATTTAAATTCCATTAGGAGTAAATAACAAGATGGCCCCTTAGGTCAAAAATCTTAGTTTGGACCTATAGGATCCGTTACTTGTCCAAATTGAGTGTACTTAATATTTATCTTCATGTTAGACAGTGAGGAATCATTTGACAGCAAGAAATTTTAATTTGGAACCCTATTTCCAAAAGTAGATTTTTGGACTCTTAAGTAAGAGCAAAATGGTCATTTTGCCCAAAATTTAAGTTAAACGCCTTTAACTCTTAAATTAGCTTCTAAATGAGTTAAACCAATGTTAGAACTCCAATAGAATCACTTAAGTAATCAAAATAAGTAATTCAATCAACTTAATAAAATTCTTTAATCTTCTCTAAGTCTTTTCCTTAGGATCTTTCACCTCACATTAAGGCTATTCCTAAGATTATGATTAGATCATATGTTAGATTTTATTCATTAAAAAATGGGGTTTTTTAATGAATGAATCTTTAGTTTTATTAGTTTCTAGATTTTACAACTTATTTTAATTATTTTGTCTTTTAACTCTAGATTTAGGATAGGAAATTCATCATATTAAGATTGATTACGTAATAGGATCTACCTTTATCAATAGATCACTTATAGACTGAAGGCTAGACCTTAGGCCTTACCTTTGGGATTATGTGATTAAGCCCCAAATCTCATGGTGTTAAATCCATGATCTCTAGTTATAGATTTTGGCCACCTAATAGTTTAGAATGTCTGAACTCATAAACTAGGTCGTGAATATTTTTCATAGTCGGCAATTGATTAAGCATATTAGGACCTAGCTAGTTATAATATTTTGTAGCCTATATGGATGTACTCCTAAGTTACACTCGATAGTAGGAATTGGAGATCTTGAACTTGTGTAACTTAAAATAGTTAGAACGTTTAAATTAGACAACAAATGATATCACCATATTTAGTAGCATCCCTTGCTCACTATTTGATTTTTTTACTACGCATTTCTTGTATTTTGTGCTTGTTTCCCTTGGGCATATCATATAAGAAAAATATTATTGCATGAACATAAAAACTTAGAATATAGGAAAACATTTGCATTTGGGTTCAGTTTATGGTGGATTATGATGCACATTTACTCCAATGGATAGGGTAAGGAGAGATCAGGATGCTTAACATCATTCATTGAGGAGAGTGTGTTAAGCTTAGGATCCATTCAATCTTGCAGACGTGCTTGACTCCTCAACTATTTTTGAAATTATCCACAGAAACGAAAGTAAAATAACTAAAAGATGTTTGTATAGTATTATCTGCCTCTTCAGTTATACGGTACCACATTATTGTGATGTGTTTGCCCTAGCCCATAAAGGCTATGGGGATATATATATATATATATTGGGGCTAGATTGGCCAATTCTTTCTGATATGGCAGTTATACATTTCTTTCAGTCTTCAGCTTACTATTTATTATGTTGATGACATATTTATTTCAATTAGCTATATTTTCCTTATTTTATATGCTTGCTTGAGTAAATGCATATATATATATATATATATATATATATATATATATATATGATGCTAGACTTTACTGCTTATTATATATACCATTTTTAGATTTATGTTTCAAATTAGCATATGTCATATGATCATCAGCATGTTAGATTTAAACTTTTCTTTCAGTACTTTTAACTACTATATTATACATATATGCCTATTCCTTATTATATTATTATTGGTGTACTTTTGCCTCACCTATTGTTTAATTATAAATGTTATGTTATAACTTATCTTGTTTCTCTTGTATGCTTACTTGCTCCCATGCTAGATAGATATTTTATTTGGTATAGAGTAAAATGGTGATATTAACAAATGCTTAGTAAATTACTTATCTAAAATGTACTTAGATATTTTGTCTAACAATATTTTTCTTTATTAGCAGGGGCCCTGGCATTGTGAAACCGATAATATCAGATATTGAGCAGTTTGAGGATCCCCTACTTGAGGTGGAGCTTTACTTAGAGGAGGCACAGCAGCTTGGACCAGAGAATATTTAGCTACATTTTCTTTACTGTGAGGATGAGTGATATTTATATTTTTAGCATTTCATTAACTTAATTAAGATGATTTAACAATACAGGTTCTGTGACTGTGTTTACTTTATGTACATTATTATTTCCTAAGCTATATTACTATTTCTTACTTGATGTATGGTAAATGGATGTAATGTTTACTTCTTTTTCGCTTTCGCACTCTGTATGTATATATAGATTTAGTGTCTGTTTCTCTTATTTATGCTGTGCACATCCTTCCCTTAGTAATGGATTATGGATCTTATCTAATCCAATGTTAAGTGAGGGATTTTCTAGAGTGACACTCCGCTCCTTAGCCTAATGATTACGGGCTTAAGGAGCGAGGCGCCACACTTGATCCCCCTAATATCTAGTAAGTTATCTAATTTACCTAGGATGACATACTTAGTGAAGTATAAGTGGCCATATTATGCTAAGTGAAGAACTTAGAATTACATAGAATGAAACATTATTAAGATTTTGAACCCTTTAAGTATTAATTATCTTAGTTAAAACTTAGAACTTAATGTCTATAACATTAGACTTATAACCTTAAGATTAATAAAAGAGACTTGATGTTAGATTAGTAAACCAATGTGAGATAAATCCAGATAATGGTAATTAGTATTCTTGTAAAATTGTTGATTCTAAGAATACACTAGAATTATCCACTAGTATCATACTTAAGATTAAAGCAACATAAGTGATTAGATAAAATAACCTACATAAGAATAAGACCTTAAGATGTTAGTGAGATAGAATAATTAGATATTAATGATAACTTAGGAGTTTGAATAGTGTAGTCATAAAAATTCTACAACCTAAGTGGTGAGACTTATAGAATATGAGATAGTTTAGATAATTGTAGTATTAATAATAAGATATGATTCTTATTTCTAATATTGCAATTATATCTATAAGTTATTTTATCACTTAAATAAGGCCTTAATCAAATCATTATTTTCAAATCTCATCAATTTATATATCTTTATATATTAATTAATTAAAATATTTGATGAATGCCTAAGTCAATTGAGGGGCTTGTTTAGTCATAATCATAGAATAAATAATAAAAAAGTAGAGAAGAACGGATATCACATGGTTTTCAATTAGCTTTGAAAATCCTTGAATATTACAATGCATTGAGACTAAATTATTGAATTAATTTATTAAACACATTGTGCATAAATTTAACATATAACATTTATATAGAGGTTTCATATGATGGACTATTAAGCCAGAGTAGGCTATAGAGTGACTAGAAGATCACACATATTTTTTGGGATGAATTTGTAGTAGTCTTTAGAGAAGAGTTCATTCCACCTTCTACTCAATCAATCATAGAAGATGAGTTGATTCAACTAACTCAAGGTGATAAGACAGTCTTAGCCTACAAAATGAAATTCAGGAGGCTATCAAGATTTTCTTATGACTTGGTACGGACTGAAGGAGGAAGATGCAGTTGTTTCCTCAAAGTACTAAAATACTATATTAAGGATCATTTTGTATCCTATCATCATGATAATTTTACAAAGTTGTTAGCGGGTGCAAGATTGATAGAACACCATAAAGTGCAAAAAAGGCTGAGGAAGAGATCCTTACCTTCCTTAGAAAATTCTGATGAAGCCTAAGAAATTAAGACCTAATCACTGCAAATCTACCAAATGATTTAGCAACTGCAGCAACAAGTGAAGCAAGCACCCATATGCTCATGACCTCATCCTTATGATAAGTGATGCCATCAAGGAAATACATGCTATATCTATGGAAGGCTAGGTCATAGGTTTTGGGAATGTTGAGCCCATTGGACTATGGATAAGGTGAAGATCAATTATCCTCCATCAGCCCAAAATCAAGTTCATATTAGATCTCAAGCTCTAGCTCTTATAATCATGACTCCCCAGTAACAGAATTAGTTCATACTCTAATGAGTAATCAGAAGGAAAAATTAGAAAATCCACTTACTGCAGTGCTAAGGGTGTATGCTTTAACTCCCATTATTACCAATGAAGACAACAAGGCTGCATCAAGTATTTTTGCAAATTTAATCTCTTAAGTTCTATCTATTTTTGTCCTAGTTTATTGTAATATTATCCTATCATTTTGGAGCATTAGGGATTAATATAATTCATTAATTAAGAGTTAGATAGTTTGTTTGTTAATTTTCTATTTAAGTTAACAGATAAAAACCTTATCCTCTAAGTGATTAGAATCCTAAATTAAGGGATTTGAACCCCATATTTGGAGTTTGGCTTCTTGACTCTTAATATTGATAAATTATATCAAGGTTGGGTGGTAGAGTAAAATAGGATGATTAATTTAAACCATTTAACTTCATTAGGTGACACTGATTGATTTAAGTTAGGATTCTATGAGTTCTAATGCTTTGATCTTTATAGGACCGTAAATTTGAGCCTACACTAGATAGTGGGATATTGTGGATCTTAAACTTGTATATTCTCAGTATAGTTAGAATGATTTTGTTATTAATAATAGAAAAGTGAACGAATAATATAGAATCTGTATATTTGTCTTTAGATGAGCTTACATAAAGTGCATTTGTATATATTCCTTCAAAATTATTGGGTAACCTAATCGACTTGAATTTTGAGAATAGAGATATTTCTCTCTGATATGACCTTTAAAATTAATTAATTATTAGGGCGTCATGATGACACTTCTTTTAAGGGGAGAAGTTTGTAAGAACCCCATTGTTGTTGCTTGATTTTAGATATCCAAATTATGTTAAAACCATCGCCAATAGTAACCAAATGATGTTTGGAGCTATCCCTAAAAATTTGGTGCAATTTGGAAGTCATTTGAATTTACCAAATATTTTAATGCATTTAATTAATCTAAAAATTAAGAAAATTAAATTAAATTCTGATAAAAAATTTAACTTCATTTTTGAGTCCTCACCCCCAAATTAGTTAAAGGTGAATTTTTGGGATTTTTAAGAGCTCCTTTGATTATTTAATTTTGATTAATTAAATAGTTATTAATTATTCAATATTAATAATTAATTTTATCATTTAAAATGACCAAATTGCGTCAGACCCACCATCTGATCAAATGGCGGGTCCATTCTCGACCGTCTATCGCACAATCGTGCAGGATCAGATGGCAGTCGCGTGAGCAGCACTGTGCTACTGTGTGTATCTGCGGCACATTGATCATGAGTACGCACAGCCGCACGTTGTCGTGCTATGGCCTCCTCGATAACTCCATTATCGCACCATAAGGATGCAGCTACCCCTCCATTTAAAGGCATTTGACAAATCCTATCATTCGGACCATTTGGGTGAGATATAGAGCTGCTGTAGGTGATAAAATATCCGACTCTAATTCGGATCGACAAAACCCTAAGGTACTTCTTTCCCGATAATCTAGCTACATTTATCCTTCAATTGATTTTAATTCTGTCATTTTTTCATCTTAGGAATGATTGTTAAGCTTCAGCTCGACCGCCCCACATTGAACAATAGGGAATAGTCGCGAGCCCTAGAAATTAGGGCATCAAAATTGAGGGTGCTAAGGCAATTTGTTGTTACGGCTTTTTTCTACATTTGGATGGCCTCATCTCTAGCTCTTGATTCCCCTATAGCGTGTCATCTGAGCTACCTGATAGACTGAGCATTTTAGGGTTTTTGTAAACCTTAATTTGCTCATTCTCATTCCTTGTAGTCGGTACAAAAGTGCACAGTGCCGGGAGGGTCAGCCCGTGACTCATGTGACACTGTTAGACGGGCTAGTGCATGCAGTCAGCCTGCATGTGTGGGTCTACGCACACAAACGGCCTGCATGCATGCGTGACAACGAGCCCATGCCGAGGTTGACCATGAGTGTGGGCAAGCATTAGGAACAGTAATAGTATTAATCAAATTTAATTAAATTTTTATCAATTTAATAAATTTTAAAATATAATTCTAAATATATTGAAATTATATACCAAAATGATCAAGAAAATATGCATAACATTAATGTGAAGCTAATTTTTCATTTTGATAATTAATTTTGCTAATAATTTTTTAATTGTCATTAAAAGTCATTAAGGCTTAAATTAGCCATTTGATATCTGATTGGACTCTACTCAATGTCATTGTACTTATTATACTATATGGAAGTTATATCCACTATGTTTATATTATTTGAACATCAAATGAAAAATATGACTTTTGACCCTTAAAGAAATTAATATTTAATTCTCAATTTATAGTTTTTTACTTGGATAGGTTTCCTAAACCCTAGGATTCCTAAGAAAACTTAGTTTATGACATGTTTTGATATTAGATGATTTTTTGAGTTGAAAAATAGTTAGAATAATAGGTTTTGGTTTAGCACAAGTAAACCTAAGAAAGAGCCTTAACATAAAGATTGAGGGGCTATAGTTGAGAGGTTAGTGTGGTTCATTAGCATTTGACTTAAAAATTGAGTATTGTACTATAGGTTGGATAGTAATTGATTTGTTCCAAATGAATTTAAGATTCATTAGTAGGACCCTTAAGAGGTTTGTTTGAGCTTAACTTAGTTCCTTACATTCCTTAATTGTAGGTTTAACCCTAATCATTCTATTATGTAACTTAGTGATATTAAAGTAGCTTAATATCTTAGCTAACCTAGGATTCTTAGTGTGTTGATCAAAATATTAAAGCTAGTGGTTAAAATACCCTTCCTCAATAGCTTTCCTAATTGAACTATATTAGTTTACAACAAGTCAAATTAGTGAAGTTGTTAAATCAGGATCTCCCTAAATCTTAGATGCTTTAGTGAACTTAAGGCTAGTAAACTTACAAACTAACCTACTAGCTAAGAACCCTAGTACTAATCTAAGTCTAGTAGCTTGAGAAAATAGGAAGTTTAGTTGAAATATAGGTTATTAATTCAACTTACATCCATACCGATGAACTCAATAAACATAGTGAATTTTGTGTTAAAATTTATATTTTTATTAAGATTAGTTGTAGCTTTAATGTTATTTTATGCAATTTCAGGTGAGAATATATCAAAATTCAAAGTGAGACTATGTTTTTAGTAAAGTCTCTTGCTTACTTTGAAATTTGATGCTTTGCTTACCTTGTATTTGAGCTTTATGCCATCGACATAGTTGGTGGACATAGGATATTTGATGAATATCACATATCAAATATGAATTTCATAAACATCATTTGCATTTTAGTCTATGCTTTCGATTTTATTGATTTTTAGTTCAGTAGTGCATGACCTAATTAGTCTGCCTCTCAATTCAGTTCTTTTGCTGTTGTTACAGGCCAGGCCTAGGTCTATGCGTGGTTAGGATGGTATTGTATATCTTTAGTAATGTCTAACTAAGCCTAGAACTGTGGGGATCTAGGATGGTATTGTTAAACTCTTTAGTTCAGCAGGCTATATTAGCCCTCTTCTGTTATGACAGTACTAGTTTTAGGTGCACTTCTATGTTCTTAATTTATTTTTTCTGCTTTAGCCTAGCAGGCTAAGTGAGACTGTGCATATTTTAGTTCAGTGTTTTTGCTTTAGCCCAGTAGGCTAAGTGAGATGTTTCTTATTTTCAATTCGAGTGGCTTATTTAGTCATCATCATTTTCAATTTTGTATGTACCATTTTCAATTTATTTTTACTGTATTTCAGCACTTTCTTACTTACTATTTACTGAATTACTAGCTTATACATATGCTAGAATATTAGCTTATTTATTTATATATATGCTAAGATGTTAGCCTGTTTAATTGTTTATATGCTAGGATGGTAGTTTTACATACATGTGTATAAATAGAATGTTAGTTTTTATTTAACTATTTATATATAAGATGCTAATTTACTCATATGTTCATGTGTTGGATATTAGTCTTGCTTACTTATTTATATATAGGATGCTAGTCTTGCTTACTTGCTTCATACATAGGATGCTAGATTTGCTTTTAAATTATTTAAATGTATTTTATGTTTGTTTATGTTATGTTAATCAGCATAAGTTTATATTGATCATAAGCATGTTTAGGATGAGTTTCTTTTTAGTTATTAGTATTTATTTTCTCTTTTATGCCTAACCTTATTGCAGTGTTGATTTGGAGGTATGTTCTTACTTTCTCTAATTTATAACTTTCTTTCTTTTTTATTTGCTTTCCTGCATCTATGTGTTTGCTTAATTGTTAAGTAATGGTGATATCTGAGAGAACATGAATTGTAATCAGCCTAAAAAGTGCTTAGACAATCTGTCTAACCAGATTTTCTCTTTTTTTGGTTGGAGTCATATCATTGTGAAACCAATAATGATAGAATCTCAGCTATTTGAGATTGTGGAACCTTCTGAAGATCTGGTCCAGGAGGAGGAGTGGGCTGTTGAAGACTCTTAGATCCTTAACTTGATTCTTGCTTTCTACTTGTGAGTCTAATTGCTTTTATTTCTGTTTCAGCTAAACTTTTTAATGTTTTGTAATAATACATGTTTGAATTGTATTTTCTGTTATTGTACTTATTCTGAGTTATATGTTTTACTTATTATATTATGATGGAATGGATGTTTACATTTTACTTTTGCACTATGAATATTTCTTGTATTTATCATTTAGTGAAATGCTCTTGTGAATAGCAAAATCCTTAATTATACTGGATTAGGATGAATACCTAATCTATCTATATGTGAGGGTCTTGTCATTTGGTGACTACTTCACTGTAATCATGTTAACCTAATCTATCTATATGTGAGGGTCTTGTCATTTGGTGACCACTTCACCATCATGTTAACTTAAGAGTTAACTGAACCACAGTGGGGTTAGGGTGCCACATTAGTAGTCTTGTAGAATTATCCACTAGTGTCATACTTAAGATTAATACAACCAAAGTGGTTAGATCAAATAATCTTCATAAGAACTTTCTGAAATTAGAATTTCTAATTTAGCCTAATCTCTCTCAAATCTTAATTAATGAATAATTAAGTCATTTCTTGGCTAAATTGCTAGATTAATAGCTTTAATTATTCATAAGATAGAGGGGAATCTATTTATGCCATTGTAAATATTTTAGGATTTACCCTCTTAATCACCCTAATTAGTGATTAAGACTTAATTAATTCACATAAGCTCTAATTTATAAGATCTTGATGTCTATCATCCATATATGCCTTGTAGGCATCATTAGTGAGCTTAAACATTAATTTCAAAGCCTAATATTCTTAATCAACCTTAATGAGCTTGGAATTTAATTTTTGCTTATTTGGCCTTCCTTAAGTGCAAATTAGATAATTAAGGTGTGAATTCTTTCATTTGATAGTTATGAACCTATTTAAATAGATTAAAAATCTAATTGGAAGTCTAAATATTGAAATCCCAATTTTAACCTTTTAGAAGGGCATTTTGGTCATTTTGGCCAAAAGTTAATTTAAGAACCCTTAAACCCTAAAATCCTAATTGCATGTTTTAAATCAGTAAGATTATAGTTTTTGATCTTTTCAAAAGCCTTTATACTTAATTTAATAAATCCTAATTATTAAACCTTAAAATCCTCTTAAAATGCACTTAAGAACCATCAAGACCTTATGATGATCTTAGATCTTTTATATAGACTTATTAAATCATTATAAATCTTATGAAAAAAGTACTAATTAACTTAACTACCATCTAGCTCAATTCTAGTGTTCTTCCTAAACCTATGTCTTAAGGAGAACCTTAAGTCTAACCTTAGCTAAGATCTTAAGCATTTAATCTAAACCCTTAGATCTTTGATTCTATTAGCTTAGATCTATTGAGTGATTGAGCTATTCAATAGATGAAGTGTGTGGCCCCGTACCCTTCGCGGCCATGCTAATATTGATGTTAGCATAAACACGGGGAGTACGGTGCTCCAACTATGGCAAATCCTCAACTCAAGTAGAGTCAGGTAAGACCGAACCCGCCTTAAGCCAAGGACTTGTCACCTGGAACTGTAAACATACATCAATATATCAAAGTAGTGGAAGCAAAAAATAGTATAACATAACATCCACATCATAGCATAGTATACAAGAGTAAAGGAAATAGTAACTCAACTCAAGTGCAGAAAGTAAATACATCCAGAATTTAATTATTACAGACTGAATTAAAAGAAAAAAAGATCTCCCAATCTCATTGCAAGGAAGGAAAATCTAACTAAATAACAGTAGGAAGATCCTCCTCATGCATTGGATCCTCTCCTGCAAAACCACCAATGAACAGCTCCAAATCTGACATTTGTTGGTCTCACAAATGACAGGACCCCAGCCAACAAAATAAAAAAGTTACAGTTAGACAAATTATCTAAGTACATTTTAAACTATTTAACTGAACTAAATATTTAAAGATATTATATTTAATTACTTTAAACATGCAGGCGTTATAAGGTGCATCAAGCTACAAAAAAAAAGGATAGCTATAACTATTCATTTATAACGGAACAACAAGTATGTATAAAAATATGAAACTAAGCAAAGTGAGGCTAAAGAGCAAAAATAACTGCAAGTACTGAAATAAACTGATCCTAACATGCTTATAATCATATGAAGACATGTTGATTTTATAAACATAAACTATACTGAAAGGTGCTGAAATAAACATACGAAACTAGCATCCTAAATATGCTAATATTTATTAATTACTCAATAAGGACATATATAGCAGCATACAGATTTAATATATAAAAGGCCACTGAAGTATGTGGCAAAAGCAAGCTAAGAGCATAAAGAAGCTAAGAAGTAAAGCCACTGAGACATGTGGCAAGGCAAAACAAAGCACTGAAATTGAACTGAAGTAAAAGTAAGCATAAAATATAGTAGTGCCATATTAGGAACAGGCCAAACAGGGCCTCTGAACAGAAAGATCAACATGTGTCAATCCTAGGCATCATCAGAGCTAGGCCCAAGTTGAACTTATAAAATAAGACATGTATCCATGCTAGCCAAGCACTGGGCTAGGTCCAAGTCTATTATACAACAAAACTAGAACTGAGGAGGCAGACTAAGCTAGGACATACCTTACTGGCTGAATGCACTGAAAGAACTGAGTGAATGTTATGCTTTATAAATAATAACTTATGATGTATCTTCTAGATCCTAAGTTCTCCTATCATGATCAAGGAACAAGGCTCGATATTGAAGGTGTGCAGAGCAATCAAAGTCAAGGTAAGTAAGAGACTCAACTAGACTTATGTGATATCTAATGTTATCTAAGTTATCCAAATCTAGCTATTCTGAGAATATACAAGTTTAGAATCTCCAATATCCAGCTATCGAGTATAATCTCAAATTCACTATCTTAATGTTAACATTAGAACTTAACAAGTTCTGATTCATAATCAAATGATGTCTATGAAGGCTGAAGTAAATAAATCAACGACCTAATTATTGTTATTATACTCACTTAACCCAAGTCTTGATTAAGTAATTCAAGATTTAAGGATTTCAGATCCAAACTCCACATGTGGGGTTTTCCTGAATCCAAGGTAATATCCTAATGAGGATCTGGGGTTCACACTCAAATATAGTTTAGAGGTGCAAAATCATATAAGCAGAAGAATTTAGAAGCTAAGATCTTAATGAAAGGTTATGCTATGATTATAAGATAAAAAAATTATTTAAGAACTAAGAATCTAAGATCTATATTCAATCTTTAGGATAATTGCATTATTCTATAGATTGAATAAATCCTAAACCCACAAGGAGGTTTCAAAAGGATTAAACAATTAATCACTTAAGGAATGCCAAAGAAGATGATTCAATTCAATTAGATAATCTAAAGTCTAAGATCTAAGATCTAAAATTTAAGATTTGATCACTTTATATCCAAGTTAAAACTAAACTTAGACTTTTAAGAGAGTATTTACTTAAGATTTATAGCTTATGAATCAACTTAATAAAGTAATTAGACTAAAGATTTAGTATTAAAGTTGTTCAGTTTGCTCCCTTAAGGAAGTGGTTTTGAGTACTATTAAGATCTTAAGATCTTAATTAGATATTTCTAAGATTTCTTCACTTAACTTTATATTACTAACATAAGATTTTAGAGAGGTGCTAAATATATTAACTAGAGATGCCTTACTAAAATTTCAAGGCTTAAGGGGTGCTTAAACCCATTTTTGGTCAAAATGACAAAAATACCCCTCTTAAGACTAAAAATGGGATTTTAAGATTTAATCATCTAAATTAATTCAAGTCTGTCCTAATAAGTTTTATATTGATAAATGAAGTGGAATAAACACTTATCTTAGGATTTTGATATCTTAATTAACTTAATTAGCACTAATTATAATTTAAGGTCAAATTAGGTGATTAAGAAAATTATGGCATACTAAAATGATCCAAACATATTTATAGGCTCTACTATACTTAATAAGGCATTAGAATCTAGACTCACCAAAATCAAAGGCTAATTTAAGGCTTAACTCACTAATCTCTTTTTAGGGTAATTAAGAGGTGATTAGCAATTCTAATTGTCTCTAATTATTTTTAATGGCTTAAATAGATTCTCTATAGTCTTATGAGAAATCAAAGATCTAAATCAGCATTTTTGAACATTAAATAAATTTATTATGATTTAAATAAAATTAGGGAAATATTAGGCAATTATTTTAAATCCAACCATTAGATCCTTGATTTTATTTTATATTATAGTTCATTGCATTTTTCTGATTAAAATGGTATATTGGATCATGCCATTTGGATAAGTATAATCAAAGTTATTTAAATAATTTATTCTGTATTTTTATTTAAATTGGAATTAGGGTTTTATTTTTTGAATTAATTTCCTTAATTCCAGAAATCCTTTAATTAAAAGGCGGCCCAAAATCGAAACTGTGCGGGTCGGGGTCTGACCCGGCCCGCTACTGTGTGATGTCCCCGCATCGCCTGCCCGATACCAGGCCTCCTAGGGTTCGTTATGACGCGCAATTCTCCACGCACAAGCCTTGCCGTGACCTGATTTCGATGGCTACACCATCACGGACCCAAGACGCATCGATTGGACACAGAACCCCCATCTAGGGCGCGTCAGATCACCGGGGTGCTACTTGACTGAGACAGCTTTTGAGGCAGACATGTGAGGAGTGAGTTCTCCTCACAGAGTCAACACCACGAGCTGAGACCCATTCCTACACATTCAGGGGTTGATGGAGAAGCGATTGGATGACTTGACAAGTCCAATGGGTGGAGGGGTCACTGGGGTGCTACTCGTAGCATTTTACAGACGCAAGGTCAACCTGAATTGATCAATCCTAGTCAAATCGATCGATCATATCGAGCCTAATGATTGTTATGAGTCTATAATCACACTAAGAGGGATTTGGATTTTGAATGGGGACTCTATGGTTCGAGAATCATTGCGATTCAATGACTTAAGAGTCGACTGCCAGTTCACACTCAGAAAAAATCACACTGTCTGGTCCACTGCCAGCCCCTACCAAATGCCTTAGATGCCTACCGGAGAGCTAAGGTAAGGTCCTATCATAGTATATAGGGTTCAATTGAATGCGAGTCGAGCTAAAATAGCTTGATAGAGGAATGGGCGCGACTGGGGAATGGCTGCGATTGAGATGAAGGGAGAAGCTCAGAACTCTCTAGGCAGATACGGGAACTTCACAAAGGGTCTGAACACCAGACTGCACCCTTAATCAGCAGTTCGCAGCTGCAAGGACGCTGGGATTTGCCGAGGGCTCTAAATGCTCTAGCTGGGAATTTAGTGAGTCTCATTGAACAAAGGGATTCACTGAGATGCTCTGAATGTTCTTATAGGCGAGAGAGAGGTTCAGGTATGGGTACCATGGCTAGAAGCCATGGCTCAAGCTCGGGCAAGGGCCGAGAGGCTTGATCATGCTTCCACAATTAGTGAAGATCGACCCTCCAAACTGGCCAAGGAGTCTTGGCCACAGGCGAGAAGAATCCTAACTGCCTGGGAGATATGGCAGAGGAGTGGCAGACCAAATTGACGTGGCAAATTTGGGTCTGATACTCTCTGTCGAGCGCAATCTGAGGAAGACAACGGTCTACAGTGATGGATAGGGGCGCGACTATTTGATGGATCATCAGTTACAACAGAACAACCCTGATTGTTCGACCAGTAACGGCTGAGCACGGGATCAGATCAATCATCAGATTGGATCTGATAGATCCAATGGGTGATTGCGTTACTTAAGATGGGATGTCAGATGCCGGCGGATCTCATCTCAAAACCGCAGAACGATCGAGATGGGATGGGACTGCTCGAGAGCACGGGCCATTAGATCATTTTCGTGAAATCGATGGTCCGGATGGTGCCCGCAGTTTAGAGGCAGCCAACCATTGGAGGGAGGGTAGAAATGCAATTTAAAATTGTTTCAAACCCTTATATTCAATTGAATCAAATTAAATTAAATTCAAAATAGGCCTAAATGACCTCAAAAAATTCCTAAAACTTCATCCTTAGCTAATTTGGGGGTGGGGAATTTAAAAATAAACTCCAATTTTAATTTGGAGTTCAACTTAATTTAGGTATTTTCAAGATCCAAAAATAGCTAAAAATACCAAAATTCTCAATTGAGCTCCGATTGATCCCAAACTTCTAGAGTTAGGTTTAAATGACCCAATGAATCTAATGGAATCAAAATTAGAATTTAGTTTAGCTTAATTAATCTGAATTTAGCTAGAGAACAACTAGGGTTGTTACATGAAGTCTCCTTAGAAGTGTAATCTTCATTCTTGAATTTTTTCTAGGAATCTCCTAAGTGCTAAATCTCTAAAATTCTCTTCTTAGTGGCTTAAAGTGATTCAACCTATAAAATAATGAAATAATTATATAAATTGAATTTAGCTCTTATATTTATGAGTTTTTACTTGATTATTTTTATCTTATGATTTTAGACTTCAGCCTTTTTAAATTAGGATCATGTTTTCCTTAATTTATCAATCCTTAATATTCTTTACCTTTAGAGTGATGTTTTGGGTGAAACCTTAGATCCTTAGATGTTAGCACCTCAAATTTAGAATTCAAACCACAAATTGGAGTTTAACTTTAAATCCTTGAATCTTGATTTTCTAGATCAAGATTGGGTATGGGTTATTAAAATACAATAATTAAGTCGTTAATTAATTATTTAACCTTTGTAGTCGACATTTCTGATTATGAATTAGAACTTGTTAAGTTATAATGTCAAACTTTAAGGTCTTATGGGATTATACTAGATAGTGGGATATTGGAGATCTTAAGCTTGTACTATCTCATAGTATATAGAATAAATTAAATTAGATAATAATAGATATCACATATGTGTAGTAGATCACGTCACTGCACACAATTGTGTTAGTTTAAGTAGTAACAATTGGCGGCGGAATGATGCGTTACTTAAAAAGGGTAATGAACCTCCCCGAATAAACTAGTTGAGTTGAAAACAAATAGCTGCTAAAGAGACTCAATCGTAAAGAGAAGAGGGTTGAGTGTTAATCCTTAAGATAGTGTATTATCCTTATCTTAAGTATTAGATAGGGTACTCGTGTACATTGGATTATGAATATAAAGAAGATCCAAGTTACATGAATACTAAGTATAAGTAGTAGTAAATACAGAGTGCGAAAGCTAAAGCATACATCCATAAATATTCATCACAGAAGCTAAGTAAAGTATTTATCTTAGAAAGGAAAAGAAAATACATCTAAAATTAGGACAAACTATTTACTTAATAAAAATATAAAAAATAATCTAAGTACTGAACTGAAAGTAACTAATACAGAAAATAAGTGCTGAATGAAGAGTCCTTTAATGCTCATGAGCTCCTCCTAAATCTTTTGAGAAGGCTCCTGATCTGGCTCCACAAGCTGCTCTAGATCTAGCAAATTGTCGGATCCCAAAAGTACCACGTGTTAGATAATAAGTCTAAAACATTGAAAGTTACTCTAACAGTTATAGTTATCTAATACTTAGCATTTAAATAGTTTAAATCAAATTGTAGAAAAGATAGTAAAATAGCCAAAAAATCATAACAATACAAATCTGAAAGTAAAGTAAAACTGAAAGTGCAAACTGAATACTGAAATGGAGAGAAAATAGTAAGTAATCTGAAACTAAGTTAATAATAATCTAAAATTATGCTGCATGTCATTGAATTCATAATTATGCATTTCAAAATTCCACTGAACTGAATGCCACTGATATGCTGACTTGGTGTCACATGACACCCCACAAATCCTAGGTGAGTGAACGCTCCACTAACAAAGTCCTTAGGTGAGCTCATTCGCTCCGCTAATGTTAACATGACTTATGCATTTTATGAAATTCCAAGGCTTTTATGACTATATATTTTAAATTATCAAAATATAGAAAATCAATTCAAAATTAAGTTGTGATTCCATGTCTCCATTGTGCAGAATTCATCATAGGATATTCTGACTCCTAAATCTAATCCATTGAATGAAATTACTAAGATTATCTAAACTCATCAACTGAAGCGATTGTATACACATAGTCAGTATATTCTAAGAAAGATGACTTTAACACTTAGTTTGTTTAACTACACTTTTTGAAAAGCATGACAATAAGGGGCATGACCCGGTCACAGTTTATTCTCTCAAATTAAGCTGTTAAACACCCTAATTACAAGCATACTTATAATGTCCTAAGAAATGTAACTTGAAGTACTTAGTTTATTTAACTGTACTTATCGAAATGCATGAGAATAAGGGGCATGACCCTATCATAATTTATTCTCTCAAACTAAGTATTCAATTCCTCACTTATAACTGTAACAACCCTAGGTTGTTATTCTACTAATTTATAATCTAAGAAATTATTAATTTTGATTCAATTACTTTTAGAACATCAAATGAATCATATCCTGAAAATTTAGAGTCCATTGGGATTCTCTAAGTCTGAAATGATATTTTGATCAATCTAGATGCCCTAGTTTAGACCTAAGATATTTTGATCTCAGAATTAAATTCTGATTGCATTTTTAAATTCCTCACCCTTAAATTAGCTAGGGGTGAAAGTTTGGTGCAATTTGGAAATTATTTAGGCCATAATTCATATTTAATTAAAATGGTCCAATTGCATAAAAGGGTTCCTAATATTTCAAATTTGCATATATACACTTTAAACTAATAAAATGGCCAGGATCCGCTATGGAGCTCGGGTCGTGTGACAACGGTGCTTCCGTCGTATCCGCCATTCGTTCTATTAATCCAACGGCTAGGATTAGACCCCGTGGAACTGCGGATCTACCGTAGATCAGCCCGTGAAATCCTACGACACAGATTTAATTCGATTCGACCATTATGATCCAGAAGATCAAGACCATCGCGTCTTTTTGATCAATCAATCAGATGGCTCTGGACCCTCCCGCAACTATGGATCTTCGTCCCCAATCACTCTCGCACTCGACAGAGAGATCCCCCATACTGCCAGCTGCCCCTCTTGTCCCCCACTCCTGCGTCCACCTCAGCAAGGCCGTTAGGACCTCCCCCGTCTTAGCAAGGACCCCCGATCGGGCCTCGTGACCCGGTCGAGCTCAAATTGGAAATTCGAGAGCTCAACCATGGCCCGACCTCTTGGGTGTTTCCCAGCCCGAGCCAACCCTCCAGAAGCTTCCCAATTCCCTGCCAAGGCTATAAATAGCCCTTGCATTGCTCCATTTGATCCTTGCTGATCAATTGAGCTCTCTGCAACTTTTGCCATTGCCGTCGGTCCGAGCTTGCGTAAGCGATCCCAGGAGCTCCCGAACAGCTGATAGTAGGCTCTCCTGGTGTTCAGGATCCTTTGCAACATCTGGAACCTCAGCTAAAGATAGTCGAACCATCAATCAATTGTTCCGAGCTCCCTTGTCAAACTAGGTACTCCCGTTTGCTCGGCTTGAGCCAATTGGGCTCAGACCCTCTTCCTTTCGATTCGTAATCGTGTGTATTGTCGAAGAAAACCCAAGGCTATCGACCCTAAGCTCTAAGCTAGTCTCGATCGATTTAATGGATTGATCGGGCTAAGTTCATAGGAAACGCCACAGGTCGAGTAAGGCCTCGGCGATTTAGCCCACATCAGGTCCTCAGACCAGGGGGCTTCGATCCGTCTCACCACTCTGATGGTGTAGGGATCTATCCCCGGGACTGGTGTGGCTTCTGTGGGGAGAATTGTCTCCCCACAGTAGCTCCGAGGCAAAGCCTCTCGGGTGAGTAAGGTCTGGGCTACCCCGACCACCTCACAAGGGGCTAAGAGGTTCAATCGAAGCGTCTTGGCCCACTGATGGTGTGAGGATCAATTAGGGGCCATGACGTGATCGCAGCGCTTGGGATTTTGTAAGCTGATCCCTCCCGAGTAGCGCACCGCTCCGCCATTGATTATGATTATACCTGCCTTTTGCGCACGGCGACGGGGCGGAGCGCTACAGTTGGTATCAGAGAGGTATCATAAAGTGTCAGATAAGGAGTTTGTTCCTATCTACCTTATGATCTATTCTCTGCATCAGGTCAAAATCATAAGTTACTAAATATAATAAAAAGTAAACATCCAAACGTTTATTGAATTACCTCAGAAAGGAAAGGATTGACGATGTCTAGAATAATGATATCCTAGGAATTTAACGCACATAATAACTTGATTTAAAATATGTCTATTCTTAATATCAAAACTGACATCTAAGGATTTGAACGAATTTGAAAGTAATGATAAATTGTAAATGAAAAACTTATAAGTTGAGTTATTTTAGGGATGGATTACTCACAGTCAGCATTTTTGTTCTACCTTAGGAGATTTGACGATTACTGGATAGACGACCTTCGAGATGGCCTGATCTATGGAAGGGTCGCCATTGGAGTATCGCCTCATGGAGTTGAGGTGCTGGATAAGATACTTGTCCATTCATCCTTTGGAGGCACCAGCCTTTCAGCACTCGCCAAGGAATGGCTGGATCGTGTTACTACTGCACTTCGAGAGACAGCCTGTCCCAAGAAGTACCAACCAGAGATTGTAGATATCCCACTGAGGGGATCAATGAGCCATTGGTGGTATTGGGTTTATAAGAGATTATCCATTGTGCAGAATCCATCTAGATGGATTCTGACCCTAGTTATAATTCCAATAATTTATTTTACTTAAGATTTTACTTAAAATTATTAGTTTTAAAGGTTGTATACACATGGTTGTAAGTTTCCAAGAGCAGTGAATTTAGCATTTAGTTTGTTTATAATTGCACTTAACGAGGTGCATTAAGATAGAAGGCAGAACCCTGTTATAGTTATTCTTCTTCAAACTAAGGATTTAGTTCACACTCTTAGGCTTGGAGGTTTTACTCTAATATGACTGTATTCATCTAATCCCTCGGGATAGCCCCTAATCATAAGTCCACATTGGAGTGACTCATCCAAACCTAAATATTGTAGAAGTGACTCAACACCATGGATATGCGTAATCATAACCAACTAATAATATGAGTTCAGTCAATTCTATTTAACAACCGAGGAATCATCAAAGCTATGCATCTTGACCCTATTTTGGTGAATTCTACACAAGGGTCCAAGGATGTGACCAAAAGTTCACTCAATATAGGTTACTACCACATGAGAGAAATCTCATTCTAATCCTTAGGTCAAGTCTACCACAAGGTTTAAGATCCACTTCTAAGGCTATGGGAAAATTATCTAATTTCCTACCTCAAGGTTCAACAAAAGATCTTTCTACCTTAATGTGTTAACATTTATTAGACTTTTTAGATATTACATTGCACCCTTATAGCAAGATCATCAAGATCTCACACTTTAACATTTATACTAAAACAATTATACTAAGATCATAAGTTTTATTTGTTAACCTTGGATTATTTTGATCAGATCAAATGGTTAGACCCATCTGATCACATCCTATACTACAATCATAGGATAAAATCAAAAGTATTATTAGGATTAGAATATTTTGTAAATTAATATAATTTTATTATTGTTCTCATGTTAAAAGTCTTATATAAGAGAAAATCAGGGATCTTAAGCTTAGATCCAGATGTTTAAATCACATAAGTTCTTTATTAATCTTTGCATTTCTAATTCAATGATTTAAGATAAATATTAAATCAGATGCATTATTCGAATCATGTTAGTTGAATTATCTTTCTTTTAGGTTGATTTATTAAGTGATTAAGGGTTCAAGTCTTAATCAAATAGGTTAGTGTTTAATCCCTATCCTTACTCAATTAAGACTAATAGTTAATTTATATATCAATAACAAATCAATATAACATTGGTGTTTTATTGGTGGCAATCTCATATCTAGACCAAGTATTAATCACTTGATCAAGATCTTAAGATTTAAGATTTATTAGGGATTAATACCATTTTAATCAATTTAGATCATATGTTCAAGGCACACATGAGAGGCTAAATACATTTATACTACTGTTATGAAAGCAAAATAATAGAAATTTGCAGAAAAAGAGAGTAATTAGTGTTAATCAAACTATAAATCAATACAAATAGATTAGCACCTAATTATAAATCCCACCATTAGAAATTCATGAAACTTGGCATTTACATTCAACTTATTCATATGAACAATTAGAGATTGAGTTTACTAAATTTGAATAATCAAAAACCCTAATTTTTACTAATCATGCATTTACAAGATTATGGCATAATTAAGAATACTATAATCAGAAAATTCATCTACCTAGCACATACATTCTACAAGGCAGAAGGAACATAATGGCACCTAAATCATGCAATTTGGCTAAGTATGCATGCTAATAAACCCTAATTAAGATACGAAGAAATTAGGTAAAATTAGAAAATATAACCATTAAAATTTCAATATTATTTTATATTCTTATTCCTTATGATTTTTTGAACAATTTGATTTATATTATTATAAGGTTTGGATCAGTGGATTAAAAGTTATTTAAATAATTTATTCTACATTTTTCTAATTAAATTTCCCTATGATTATATTAATTGAATTATTTTCCTTAAAGAAAATAAATCCAATTAATCGTATTTATTAAAACGGGCTCGGCTAATTATCCAAACTGCGTGGGTTGACCGGGGCCTGGGGAACCCGGCACTGTCGCAAAGTGTCGTCTTCCCCGCGCACCATAACCCGATAGAGACCGATTAGAAAAACCCTAATCGGTGGATTTCTTTGTCGATAAGGCACGTCATGACCTTGGCTCAATCGCAAATCCATCCTCGAGCCAAGATGCACTGATTGAGACCCGAAGCCCTTTGTGAGAAGGTTTGGTTTGTTCGAACCTTACTCACCTGAGGAACCTACTATGGAGCTACTATGGGGAGTCAATTCTCCCCACAGAGACCATCATTGGCCCCAGGTTCGATCCCTACACCTTCATGGAGGTAAGACGGATCAAACCCTAAGGTGGTTGGGTCTATGGTGTTCTAGATCGCTGGGTTCTTACTTAAACCTAGCCCCTTTTATGGAACTTAGCCCTATCAATCAATTTGATCAATTAAGGCTAGCTCAAAGTGCAATTATAAGTGCAATGGGTTTGATTTAACAATATTGATCAATACGAATCAAATGGAGGAAAGTCTGAGCCGCATTGGCTCAGAGCTTGCAACCGGGGTACCTGGTTTGATGGTGCGAGCTGGTTTGACTAGCAAAGAGTGATTCATTGGCAGCTGAACTTCCAAAATGCACAAGGGATCCTAGACACCAGGATTACCCACTATTAGTGGTTTGCAAAGCTTTGGATTTGCTTGGAGGAGCTCGGCAGATTGACAATGGTGGGAGGGTAGCAAAGAAGAGTTCAAACTCAATTGACCCGTAAGAGATTCTAGTGGGATCCTGAGGCTATTTATAGCCTCAGGGAGGAATGGGAAATATTCCAGAGGCTTGAGCGGGCCTGGCATTGACCCAGGAACTCAGGCCATGGTCGAGCTCCAATTCTCCTTAATGGAGCTAACCGAGCCACGGGACCCGATTGGGACGTTAGGCCGAGAATGGAAGGTGCCTAACAACTTGCTGAGGTGGACGCGAGAGTGGGGACAAGCCGTGCGGTCGGCAGTACGGGGGATATTCTTGGTTGGTCGCATGAGGGAGTGGAAATGAAGATCCACTGTGCGGAGTGCCTCCGATGCCATCTGATCGATCGATCAGATGGTGAAACGGCTCGAATCGCTCGAATCTTAATGGCCGATTGCGGGAGCGATCTGGGCCATAGGATCGATCGGGCAAATCCAATGGTAGATCCGCGACTCCGTGGATTTAAATCTTAACAGTTGGATTAAAAAGATAGATGGCTAGATAGCGTTGGGCTTTGCTGTCGCGCAACTCGGGCTCTACAGCGAATTGTACGCGGTCCGCACAGTGAATCCTGGAGGGTAAATTAGCTTATAATATATTTGCAATTATGAATTATTGGGATCCTTTATGTGTAATAATCCTAATTTAATTTAAATTGAATTATAACCCAAATGACTTCCAAAAATTTCTAAAATTTCACTCCTAGCTAATTTGGGGGTGAGGAATTCAAAAATGCAATCATAATTAAATTCTAAGATCAAAATATTTTTTGCTAATATTCAGGGTATCTAAATTGACAAAATATTCATTTAAATCAGGAGAGGTCCGATTGACCCTAAATTTTTTGGGTTAGGTTCTAATGATGCAAGGAGTGAAATAGAATAAAAGTTAATGCATAAATAAGTCTAAATTAAGCTGGGTAACAACGTAGGGCAATTACACAATTGGTGATTACTCTGACCCAAGCCGAATGGAAGGTACTAGCCTGATTATTTGATACGATTGATCGGGGCTAGCTCAAGCCTTGAAATCGATCAGAATATAATCGACTAAACTAGATAGACAATTAAAACTCAAAAGCAAGGGAGTGTTGAGCCAATTTGGCTTTTCATAGCAAGCTAAGGTACCTGGTTTGATGGGGGGAGCTTACAGATGATGCAGGGAGTGATCCAGAGGCTTAGTCGAGCTTCAAAAAAGAGCTAGGGGTCCTGAACACAAAGATGCACCCACTATCAGCGGTACGCAAGCACTAGAACACCTAGGGAACTCGTACAGATGGCAATGGCGAATTGAAGGAAAAACTCAATTAGATTCAATTGAGCAGCAATGGGGAAGATGGAGGAATGATATGGCTATTTAAAGCCTTGGAAGAGGCTTAGGATCATTCTAGAGGAAATGGCTCGGGTCGAAGCCAAGCCCCAATTTCTTCATTGGGAGCTAACCAGACCATGGGGCCCGATAAGGTTGAAATGCTGAGAGGGGAAGGCGCCTAATGACTTGTTGAGGTGGATGCAGGAGTGGGGGACAGACCTTGCTGTCGGTAGTATGGGGGATCTTCTCAGTCGGGCGTGCGAAGGAGTAGAGACAATAATCCACAGTGCGGGCTGCCATCGATTCCATCTGATCGATTAATTAGATGGTGGAACGGCTCGGATCGCTCAGATCCTAACTATCGATTGGGGAAGCAATCTGGGCCGTAGGATCAATTGGGTAGATCCAATGGCAGATCAGTGGCTCTGTGGATCTGGATTCTAGCCGTAAGATCCATGGAAGGAACGACGAGATGAGGCAGGGCTCCCCTGTCATGCGACCCTGGCTCCACAGCGGATCGCTCGCAGTCCACACAGTGAATCCCGATGGGTAAATCAGTTTAGGATAGATTTGCAAATATGATTTATTGGGATTCCTTATGTGCAATTATACCAATTTAATTTAAATTGAATTATGGTCCAAATGACCTCTAAATATTACCAAACTTTTACCCCTAGCTAATTTGGGTGTGAGGAATCAAAAATGCAATCAGATTTTAATTTTGAAATCAAACTATTTTAGATCTAAACTAAGGCATCTAGACTGGTCAAATGGCTAATTTGACTTAGAGAGGTCCAATTGATCTCAAATTTTTAGGGTTAGCTTAAATTAGTATTCTAAATGACATAGGACTAGAACTAATGCATGGTTAAACTAAATTTAAGCAATATAATAATAAGGTTATTACACTAGCGGGTTTGCTCTAGCCTGCAACCACATGTAAGGGAAACTATACATTCTATAACAGGTAGAAACTACTAAAGTGCAAATATAAGCATAAACGGATACATGAATATGTCTAATAAAAGTATGTTAAGTATTAAATAACAGAAAGTAGTGAAACATAAAATATAAGTAAAGCAACATACACAGCAAGTAAAGTAAAGATTATAATATGAGATAAATAATAGCAAGAAGTAAAATTATTCCATAAGTAAAGTAAAGTGAAGCTTAGTCACATGGACTATGTACATAGTCTAAGACTATGATAAGTAAGAATAGCTAAAAATCTATGAAAAGTAACTCACAATCTATAAAAATGTGATAAAAGTATGTTAAATTATCTATGTTATATAAGATATTATTCTGCGAGCATAAATTACAAAACAAATGAGGAGTTAAGCACGCCTGTCTAACTAAGTAAGAAATGTGGGGTCTCCCAAAAAATACACACTCCTCTAGTATGTGTGAGGTCTCCTTATTACTCTGTAGCCTTACCTGGCTTGTAGTCCACCATATGAAACTCCTATATTTAATATTTTAATGATTTATTTATGTACAATATCTTTATGAATGTTCAAGATTGTAGTATCAAAGCAAAGCAGCATTCAAGGAATTCAAGTTAATTATAAATCATATTATATTCATTATTATTTAAGCTTAGGTATCTAACTTAATGATTAGAACTAATTAAGCTCCTAGTTAACTTAGACATTTAATCTCAAAGTTAATTGAAAGGTAATATTATTGATAATAGATATTTAGAAAGTTGTAGTTTGATTAAGATTTATTTAAATGGAAAAATGATTTATTTGTATATACATGAACCATGACACTAATCCTATGATAATCCTAAACCAAACAATCCTGATTAGATACTAGACTTAAGACTAAGGTTCAATAATTAGGAGATGTAGGTTGTAGGTTCACAACCTTAAAACTTACTAAGGAATTTTGGATTGAATTTGTTTCAGCTCAATAGTTCACTAAGTTAGCTAAGAAAACTCATTTGGAAGGCTCTAGATGTAAGGTTAAGTGAAATATTACAATCTATTAATTCTAGGCTTACTTATGCCAAAGAGGATGTTAAGGCTAAATAGGAACTAAATCACCCTTGGATAACTAAGTAGTGCTAAGTCAAGGACTAAAGAGGTTAAGGGAAGGTTTGCAATTGAAAGGAAGGGTTTACTAAATCTAAATCTAAGTACTAGAAATTAGTCCTAATAGGATTACATCCTACTAGCAAGGCAAGATCTTAGCTAATCACACATAAGGTATCAGTTTACTACACATAAATAGGCAGTTTATCAAGTCTAGGATTTCAACATTCATTATCTCCGCTAATATTGAAGACATAAATGCATGTTTACTAAGCTATCAAGAATCATCTACCTATGATAATCAAGGCATAACTAAGCTCACATCCTAAAATGGCATAAAGGTCCAAATATAAAAGTAAGCTTGCTGTCCTAGGGCAAAAAGCCTAAAATATGCAAGCAATAAAGATATGTAAATCACATTAAATGAAGATTTGAGAAGCCTAAAATCCAATTTCTCCTATTAGTATCCAATCACAACAAAATCAACAATTATGGAATCCTCATATTATAAGGAGAAAAATGACACTAAGTAGGGTAAATTTGGACAACATTATGAAATTTATGCATCCATTCATAAATTTGATTTCATAATATTGTTCCTCTCATTTTTCTAAATAAAATGATACATAATTTTATATAGTTTGGATGAGTATAATTAAAGTTATTAATTAAATAAATTTGTATTAATTATTAAATTAATTAATTTAATTTTCATTAGGGTTTGCTGTGCAAATAGGCGTTGGCGCGTACACTTGCTTGTGGGTCGACCCATGGGTGCAGACCATTATTGCATGCTTACGCAACACGTGGCCCTCCTAAGAAAGGCATGGGTCGGACATGACCCGACCCAACTTAACGAGAGGCATCATCCCCAATAGGGACAGTGCTAGGGCTTACCTTACCATTCAATCCCAGGGGTCCTATGGTGCGGCGTGCACGTCAGCGTGATGCCCACTTCACACCTGGCGTGCCGGGCCCAGAAATTCCAACTACCGATGACTCTAGCGCCATCAATTTTGATGCCCTAGATCCCTACTGTGTCGGGCTAAGGTTTCACTATTTAGGACTATAGATCCTGATTGAGCATGGGTCAAATCGAGCTCAGTAGAGCTCGATCGACCCTTTACAATCATTGCACAGACATAAAATAGGAAATTGAGAGCTAAGGTAGTTGAATTGGAAATTAATTATAGAGTAAATTGGAGTACCTCTTTTTTTGAACTCACCGGTAGGGTTATGGTTAAGGCTCAGCAGCGAATCCATTGACAGTAGCTCTCCTAGGCTGACACAAGCTTGCAGATAGCAAAGGAGGAATGAAGAATGCTAGGATGATTAAATGGAAGCCGAATGGCCAGCTAGGAGGTTGGCCAACTACGGCCATAACACAGCTTGCCAGCAGCTCAGGCACATGCTCACTCAGTATGCAGACATACAGTCGATCGATCTCAACCGTCAGATTCGAGCGTTGATCTAATGATTAAATAAAACGCATCAACTGTGAACCATCGTATCTAACTTAAATAAGGTGCAATGGCTAGGATTCATCCGCACAACTGTCCTATGCGCTGGGCTCACGCACAAGATCATTGTGGTTTGGTTAAGAGCCGTTAGTAATAATTAAATATAATTATTTAAATTATATTATTTAATTAATAAAATTATACCTTTTAATTTAATTAAAATTAAATAATCAAATGAGCTATAAAAAATTTCAAAAATTCACTCTTAGTTAAATGAAGGGTAAAGAACTCAAAAATGAAGTCAGATTTTAAATTGGAGATTAATTAAATTATTTTAATTTTTTGAGCACTTAAATATATTAAAATATTTGATGAAAAATTTGACGACTTCCAAAAATTGCCAAAATACCACTCCTAGCTAACTTTGGGGTGTGGAGTCTAATGGAAAACTCCAATTTTGATTATGAGGTTAATTTAAATTAGGTATTTTCAGATTGATTAAAATATTCAAAAATATTTGTCAATCACAAATGATTTTCAAATCATGCCAAAATTTAGGTGTATGCTTCTACTGATGTTATAAGTGCACAAGTAGTGAAATAGAGCTAATTGAGCTACTCATTAATGGGTAACAACAGTAGGATTGTTACACAACATCTCTTATTTCTTCAAATAATGTACATTTGCATGCAAGCGCATACTACGTAAATTTGGTCTGTCACTTGGGAAGGTGGATATTCAGACATTTTACAAGAATCTTTGCCACAACCTTGTAGATAGTGGTGCAGAGGTTGATGGGTCCGTACTTGTTCGGGGATGAATGGTTCTCTTCTTTTCAAAATAAGGCCCACAAGATTGTCCTTCCATTATTGTTGCATCCTCCTAGTTGAGAAAAAATAATGGATTGCTTCTATGGTGTCCTCCATAACAGCATGGTGATACACCTTGAAGAAGAAGAGAGTGACATCATTAATGCTGGGGGCGATGTTATTTCCCATCTCTTTAAAGATTTTCCAAAATTTTCTATCGAGCAGAGGCCTAGAGAGTCTTCTGATCCGCATTGGTGAGAATGTAGCCCAACAGAGGGCGGAGCAAACAAACATTAGGCTGTATCATGGAACTCCATTTCTTAGAAAAAAAAGTAATGTAGAGAGGCTTTCATTTCCTGTAGGTCTTGCATGAGTTGGCCATTCACATTAATAATTATTTAAATAGTTATGGATCTCTTGTGTTGTGTAGCAAAATAGTGGAAATGGGAGGAGTTACGATAACTCTCATTGGTCCATTTGAGTTTTGCCCTTTGCTTCCACCAACAAGACATTTTTGCTTCTAACAGACGGAAATACACGTCTGCATTTGCACGAAAGTGTACGTGGTCTGAAGTAATAAGTGGAAAGCTTAATTTCTAGGATTTATCGAACCTCAGGGAACGGGTGTTCGTTTACCAAGTGTTTTCTTTCACTAATGTTTAGATGACAAATTTGGTTGATTTTTGTTGGTTTGTATTTAGAGATACACAATGTCTCGAGTAAAGATACAATTTGATTAAAAAGGAGAGAGTTGAGAGTTCGTTATAATATATGCAAGGATTGGTTATATAACTTCATTGTTTAAATGTATATGTTCAATTTATTTGCTTTATTAAATCAAGTGAATACCATTAGAATTGGAGTACCGTCCAATTACATTAGGTACAAGTTTAATGCATAAGGAGAACTCCTTCGGGTTCTTCCTTAGCATATAAACTCTTATGAGGTCTAGTTTCATTAATTTGATTTTGACTTCCTACGTCTAGGTTACCAAAAAAAATATCTCTCATTTCAGATGATCTCTCAAGCAAGATTCTATTTACCATGCGTCATGCGCTTCACACGTAGTTTAGCTAGATGGGAGGATGCATTGGGTCAATGGATTATGTCACGTCATCTAGTGAAGTTCCCAAGATCCTCTCATCCCTTCTACTTTGCTGAGCCGAAGAGCAAGGTTAATGGAGAACTTGGTTCTCAAGCGTCAATCTTTTGGGAGAGCTATTAAGGAAGGGTGCAAGTGAGCTTTGAGAATTCTATCACGTAATTCTCAGTTCTATTTGCAATAACTTCCTTGCTCTTACCCAATTGATGAGCATTGGAACACAAGCTCTTTTTAATCAAATAATTTAGGTTTTAGTTCATCCAAGCATTCATTTCAATATTGAATTTAATAATAAATAAAAACAATTTTCATTACATTCAAACAATATCATCATACACCAATTATCCCTTACATAATATTATAACTATAACTCAACCCTCTCCAAGGGGTTTTTAGCCTTCCATTACTAAGCAAGAAAGAACATACATGCAAAGAAAAGTGAACATCACCATCAGTTCACAATAAGAAATAAATCAAGAGAGTTTATGAGAAATGCAAGGAATCACCTGGAGGTTTTCTGGGATTCTCTCTACTTTTCCTATGCTGTCCTCTTGAAGCTCCACTTTTCATTCCTTACTATCTTTCATTTCTACCTATTCTTGGTTCTCTCTTCCCCATGGAGAGTTCGCCTTCTTTCTCTTCCTATAGCCTTTCTCTTTGGTCTTTGAATAGCAAAAGTTGGAACCCTTTCAAGGTCTGAGATTGGCCCTTAAATAGGGATGCACTCAGCCTCAAAGCTTTCAATGTGCGACATTTCCTCTTTCTTGACATAATTATAATCCCTTTTAACGTTTTTATTTGTTTAAACTGTTGGGATTCAACAGATATTTAATTTATCTATTTTCAAGAAGCTGAGGGAGGCCAAAGGTCACATTTTTGTGGCCTTCCCCATGCTCCTTAGTTGTTGTTTCTGGAAATTCTGGGTCGTCCACTACAACGCGCTATGGTAGCAGCATTTCAAATACTGTTCCGCAGTGGCACGCTGCGACAACCGCGTTTTAAATCATGTTTCACTGCGGCGCGTTGTAGCAGCAGTGCTCCAAACGCTTTTTCTGCATGTAAGTTAGTGTCTTTTTCGTTCGGTCGCTGCAGCGTACGCTGTGACCGCTGCGGCACGCTACAACAGAAAAACTTGTAGGACCACTGTTCAATTAGTTCAACTATAGTTTATAAAATGATAATTTACCCGCTGTGATGCACTGCGGCGCGCTACTGCAGAAAAAATTTGCAGGATCACTGTTCAATTAGTTCAACTATAGTTTTATAAAAATAAAAATTTACTTGCTGTGGCGTGCTACAGCAGAAAAATTTGCAGGATCGTTATTCAATTACTCATTTATGTAGTTTAAATTTATCCTTATCGATATGACGCTGTGGTGTGCTGCGGCGGGCCATGGCACGTTGCAGCGGTCTTGCTCCAGGTCTGCAGTTCTGCTTCCAGGTAAGGCGTTTTTAATGGGCCGCTATGGCGCGCTACGGCGGGTCATGGCGGTGGCGCGCCGTGGCGGTGGCGCGCCGTGGCGTATTTGTCCCAGAATCTGGTAATTCAGCCCATGCAATCTGTTTTCTTCAATTACCTGAAAAATTATCATTTTCGACTCAAAGTATAGGGATATATATGGTGATATTAATATTTAAGCACTATATATTTGCTACAAATATCGGCTATATCATACCCCCACACTTAAATTCTTGCTCGTCCTCAAGTAAGCTTAAAAAATGTGATTTTCTGAATTTTGTTTTGTCTAAGGATTCAATGTGCTAAGCCAATGTATGATGAATTTTGTTGTCAAGCATACTCTAGTCAAGATTACTTCATGTCTCCAAGTTTTTACTACCCTTCCAATCGAGTTCATATTTCTACACTTCCTTTAGTTTCAAATCAAAATGTCATGCTTAATATTTTAATATGGGGAGGTGATCTTAAAATTCTAACCTTAATGCTGCAATTTGTAAGTCTTTGAGTTTTGTGCCATGTATGCCCCTTCTTATGATTCACAAGGATATTTTAATATTTTATGAGAGATATTTTTCTTCATCCTAAATATTCACTTGTTTAGCTTAGGAGATATTTTTTTTATCATCCCTTTATATATTAATTTTTTTCTTTTTCAAATTTCTTTTAAAGGGAGAGCTATTTTTCTTCATCCCTTGATGTAGTCCCTTGTGATCACTAAGTCCTACAAGAGCCTAGCACTTCAAATTATCACTCACCTCTTGCCACATTAGTTTTATTCTCAGATCCCCCTCCCCCCACACTTAAACTTAAGCATATTTTATTTTAAGTTCTGAAAACCAAGCTCAATGGACTCATGAACTCAATAAGGGGTGTGTAACTTGAGTTTATTTTCATCTTTATCTCAAACATGCTTGCATCTTAATTCTACGCCATAAATTTTTGACATTGAATCCAGAACTTGATCCCATTCAGAAATTTCTTCTTCAAGTTTAATTTTAGCAAAAATGAGAGTGTGCAAAATACAAAATTTATTTTATTGACTGAAATCAAAACTATAAAATAGAAAATAGAAAAAACTAAAACATAAATATAGAAAATAGCACAACCTTATTAATCCTTAGTCTCATCTTCCTCTCCCTCGTAGCGATATGAATAATCCACCGGCCAGTCATCTTCCGAAAATGGTGCTCCTGCATGAGGGCGCGGCAACCTTGACCCATCTAGTCTTCCACGCAAGCTCCACTCTTGAAACATTGTTCCGAGAGCTTTGTAGAATTACGTTTGGAATTTGCGTTGCCGGGCCACTTCTCCCTTTATGAAGTGCTTGTCACGTGCCAAGGAGACGCCCAGATCTTGCTGATGCACATACATGCGTGTCAACATCCTATCGGTCAACGTTCGGCCAGCTGATGTGGAAGCTTCGCCTTCTTCTCCCTTTCTCTTCTTAGCTCGCACCACCTCTTAGGTGCGAGCGCTCAAGTTTATCAATTCTAGAGGAGCGCGAGGTGGAATAGCCACATTGGTCGGGAGAAGTTTCACTCCTTGGGCTTCGCTGATTCCTAAAATCAGCAACCCAAAAGCAATAGCAGCACAGGGCCCGGTCAAAACTGCTTCTTTATAACGCTAGAGATGAGAATATCTCCCTCCTTTTGTAGTGCACAAAGGAGCAGCGCTTGTGACCGGGTTACCTCGCTGAGATGCCCAGATGGTATCACAAAACTGGATATGAATACAAGCCATGCATTACTCGACTCAATGAGGAGTGCTCGAGGAATGTTGGCAAGGTTCCCTCTCCAACCAGAATCAGAGCGGGTAATCTCGCTTGCTATTGCCGTTGGATCGTATTTTGAACTCAGCAAGTCAAAATATATGCAGCTCTCTACCTCACCCAAATTATAAAAACTTTCGATGGCCTTAAGCCCAAATTCCACAACCTTACCCCTCATAAAGATTTTATTCCCCGCCGTATTAACGCGTTGGTGTACACTTCTTGCACTATAGAGAGGTATGTGAAGTTTGTCGGACTCACAAAGTCGGCCCATCCCCGGTTCAAAATTTGGTCCAGGTTTACAGGGTAAGGGAGCCCGAATCCACGCTCGGGAATCAGCTTCCTTTTGATAACTACTTGGTTGAAGCATTTTTCTGCTTCAACCGAAGAAAACCATTTTTTGTTGAACACTCCACCAGCTGTGGAGGTTGAAGCTCCCTTGCTAGCAATAGTTTTCTTTCCCAAAGACATATCTCTTTAAATGATAATAAGGATAGATTTAGAGAATTGATGTCTAAGAATTATTGAAGGATGCTAGAGCTGAAGAGTATAGGTTTTTCAGTGAAGTGTAATCTTCAGGCCACCCCTCTAAGCCTTTTTATAGATGATTGAAGAAAAATATGGAAGGTTTTAGTTGAGCCTACTAATGGCACTTTAAGACTTGGTCAAAGGTAGATTCAAAGCATGCCATAAGTGTGGCATGATTTATGCTCAAAGAAGATGAAAATTTTTAACTTTTTCAGCACATTTGGCAGTTTGGGTGTTCCAAGGCGCTCTGTAGAGTCATTAACTGCGTTGGGAATCCAAGGCAGTTAATTTTGCTTCAGCTGGGCTTTTTCTGCCGCAGCGCACTATGACATGTTGCGGCGCGCTATGGCACTCTTGCAACAATCATGCTAAGCTATCCGCTACAACAATGAAGTCTGCTGTAACGTGCTGTAGCAACGAAATCTGCTGCGGCGCGCTGTGGCAAATAAATCCGCTATGGCGCACTGCGGCGGTTTTCAAGCAAAAAATTTTCAAATAAATAAGATTGACTTCCAGAGAAAATAATTTTTGGTTGTTATTAAATTTATTCTACTCCTAAAACAAAATTTCAAAAAAAAAATAAAATAGAAAACTTGTTGGGTTGCCTCCCAACAAGCACCTTGTTTAACGTCGTTAGCCCGACGTGTTAAAGATCAACCTTGATTCTTATCCCTAGGAGGTTTCCTTACCCAAATTTCCAAATGAAATGAGTGAACACCAATAGAGATTGGGCTCAAACTGATTCGTTCGTTGCTGGATTCATTTTCTACCTCACCTTCCTTATTAATAATAGGGGCTCCCTTTTTCTTCTTTTTACCCCTCCTAGTTTTTCTCTTCTTCTTTTCTCCCCTAATTTCATTTCCTCCAAATAGGGTATCATGGTGATCAGCAGAATCTACAACACTCTTTATCTCCTTCTCTTCCTCCAACTCCTTATTTACTTTATCCTTTGCCTTTATAATTCTTTCTTTAAATAATGAAGGCATTAGATCAATAACTTCCTCTAGACCCTTAACTCTAACTGTCATAAGTCCCCTTTCAGTATCTATGATAGCCCGAGAGCTAGCTAAGAATGGCTCCCAAAAATTATAGTGTATTTTTCACTCCAGCTGTCCCATTCGCAAACTACAAAATCGGTGGGGAACACAAAACTTCCTATTCCGACCGGGACATCCTTAACAATTCCCAAAAGAGTTGGCGATGCAAGATTAGCGAATTCCAGAATTATTGGTGTCTCCACCATCCCCCTTATTCCTATTTTGGTGTAAATGTTCCATGGCATAACATTCACCGAAGCCCCTAGATCACATAAGGGATCTAAAAAGACTTCGTCTTCGATTATGCATAGAATATTCAATCTACCGGGGTCACCCTTTTTTGTTGCTACTATCTGCCTTCTATCATTCAAATTAACAATTCTTATTGGTACCTTTTTTTCCTCATTATTATGATCGATGTAATTCATCTTTTTAGTGTTTATATTTATAACGCTCACTGTTTCTCTAGGATTTAATTCTGTTGAGCTAGGGAGCATATCTTGCTATCTAGTAGATAGCTATTTAGAAATTTGTCATAATTGAACTTCAACGTTTCTTAATGATATCTCAATTCCTTGAATGGAGGTTTCATGGAAATTCATTGTCAATTCAGTCCTTTTCATAAATTGCATTATCTTAATTTAAAAGGTCAAGAATGATTCTTCTAAGCCAGATTCATGTTTATTATTCTGACTTTGCTTATACGAATTGTTTACATTATGCATTGGCTAGTTTTGTTGTGGGGCATTGAGGTTTCCTTGAGCATTCCCCTCACTCCAAGAAAAGTTGGGATGGTTTCTCCATTATGGATTGTAAGAGTTAGAGTAAGGGTTGTTGTGCGAGCTGTTATTCATGTTGTTATTTCTCATAAAATTTACTTATTCTGTTTGTGAGGGGGCAAATGAATTATTTAAATTATTGTATTCACTGTTGTGACTCCTCCCACATAACTCACAACTAGCATCATGAACAGCACTAACATTCATTATCTCAATTTTATTAGTTAGAATTTCTACTTCCCTTTGCAAGGAGGCCAATTGGGTTGATTCGTTTAGATTGTTCACCTCCTTTTTAGTGGAGTTTAGCCTCTCAGTTGACCATTGGTATGTGTTGTTGGCCATTTCCTTGAGGAGATCAAAGGCCTCCTCGAGGGTTTTACTACTTAATGATCCTCCTGCGACTACATCTATGAGGGTCCTTGTGGGTGCGTCTAATCCATTGTAAGAAGTCTGCACCTGCATCCACAAAGGAAACCCATGATGTGGGCAATGCCTTAAGCAGTCCTTAAAGCATTCCCAGCCATCATACAAGTTCTCGCCATGCTACTAAGAGAAGTTTGAAATTTCATTTCTCAGCCTGGCTGTCTTGGCGGGTGGAAAATACTTGGCTAGGAATTTCCTTGATAAGTCATCCCAAGCCCTTATAGACTCACCGGGTAGAGAACTGAGCCAAACCTTAGCTCGATCTCTCAGTGAGAATGGGAATAATCTCAATCTTAAGGCACCATCGAATACCCCGTTGAATCAGAAGGTGTCACTTATTTCCAAAAAAGTTGAAATATGTGCATTCGGGTCATCCAATGCCATCCCACTAAATTGGTTATTTTGGATCATGTTCAAAGTTGATGGTTAATCTCAAAATTATTTGGTTGTATAAGAGGTCTAACAATAGTATTTTGAACTCCTTCTACTATGGGAAGTGCATATTCTCTCAGCAATTTTCTCCTAACATTTACCATAGGTTCTGCTGGGTTCATATCTAAGTCTTTCATTTGTGTGTTTTGTTAGTTTAAAATGACTTGCTCTCTCCTAGCTCTCAAATAAGTTCTATCAATTTTAGGATCGTAAAAGAATTCAGTAAGATTTCTCCTGCTCATGCAGTTAATGTGTCACTAGTTAGAACAAGTTTCAGCAATCAATATTCAGCAATAAATATCCACCACAAATAGCAGCAGAAATTTCAATAAGATAATATGCAATAATGTTTAGCACAAGTTCTTTTTAGAAATTTTTCAAATTTTTCTCAAGGCAAGCAGGTAAAGAAATTAATTACAGCTATGTAAGAATATGCACAAGTTAGTTAGTTCTAAATCACTAGTTATTAGAGAATTATACTTGATACAAAATGAAAACTGTTCCCCGGCAATGATGCCAAAAACTTATGAGATCTAGTTTTATTAATTTGATTTTGACTTCCTACGTCTAGGTTACCAAAAAATATATCTCTTATTTCAGATGATCTCTCAAGCAAGATTCTATTTGCCATGCGTCATGCGCTTCACACGTAGTTTAGCTAGATGGGAGGATGCATTGGGTCAATGGATTATGTCACGTCATCTAGTGAAGTTCCCAATATCCTCTCATCCCTTCTACTTTGCTGAGCCGAAGAGCAAGGTTAATGGAGAACTTGGTTCTCAAGTGTCAATCTTTTGGGAGAGCTATTAAGGAAGGGTGCAAGTGAGCTTTGAGAATTCTATCACATAATTCTCAGTTCTATTTGCAATAACTTCCTTGCTCTTACCCAATTGATGAGCATTGGAACACAAGCTCTTTTTAATCAAATAATTTAGGTTTTAGTTCATCCAAGCATTCATTTCAATATTGAATTTAATAACAAATAAAAACAATTTTCATTACATTCAAACAATATCATCATACACCAATTATCCCTTACATAATATTATAACTACATCTCAACCCTCTCCAAGGGGTTTTTAGCCTTCCATTACTAAGCAAGAAAGAACATACATGCAAAGAAAAGTGAACATCGCCATCTGTTCACAATAAGAAATAAATCAAGAGAGTTTATGAGAAATGCAAGGAATCACCCGGATGTTTTCTTGGATTCTCTCTACTTTTCCTATGCTATCCTCTTGAAGCTCCACCCTTCATTCCTTGCTATCTTTCATTTCTACCTGTTCTTGGTTCTCTCTTCCCCATGGAGAGTTCTCCTTCTTTCTCTTTCTACAGCCTTTCTCTTTGGTCTTTGAATAGCAAAAGTTGGAACCCTTTCAAGGTCTGAGATTGGCCCTTAAATAGGGATGCACTCAGCCTCAAAACTTTCAATGTGTAACCTTTCCTCTTCCTTAACTTGATTCCCCTTTAATGTTTTCATCTATTTAAACCGGTTGGGATTCAACAGAAATTTAATTTATCTATTTTCAAGAGGCTGGGGGAGGCCAAAGGTCACATTTTTGTGGCCTTCCCCGTGCTTGATTAGTATGAATAAATAGACAACAACGGATACCACCTGTGTTTTAGATAGAGTCTCTTGCTCAATTTGTTTTGATGCTTCGCTTACCTTGATCTTTGAGCTTTAAACCATGAACATATATGAGGTACATAAGATAATTGATAATTATCTTATGTCAATTTTGATCATTCATAAATAGCATTTTGTTTTCTTTTAGTATTTTTGTAAGGTGTAGCTTGATTAGTATGCCTCTTCAATCACCTGTTCGGGGTCAACTACATTGTTCGGGTCAGTCCGATAGTCTATGCCATGCCTAGTCAGTGGGATAGGATGGATAGACTCTTGCCCATACTGACTGGATAGTCAGGATCTGATATGGTTATACTAATTCAAGTACACCTACACTTGGTTTCGGTCTTAGCTCATCAAGCTAAGAGATTTTTCAGTGATACTCAGTTCAGAGCTTCTTTCTTGGCCCATCAGGCTAAGTATTTTTACTAAGTATGCCTTCAGTTGAGTGGCTTGAATAGCCATTTCAGTTTTCAGTTTTCAGTTACTGTTTTACTTTTCATATTCTGCATTTTACTACTATTTTTACTCATATGTTTCCTTTACTTATCTAAGCCTTGTTTATATATATAGGATGCTAGATTTACTTGTTGTATTTAGGATGCTAGTCTTGTTCACATGTTTTTCTTACTTTATGTCGAATAGCATATAATTGTTTGATCATAAACATGTTTAGGATATATTTTCTTTTTAATATTTGTTTAGTTTTTGCTTGACTTTGTTGCAGTTGCTTGGAGGAGGTATGTGCTTACTTCCTAGTTGTTTAAGTTATAAACTATTTATTTATAACTTTATCCTGTTCTTTTGTTATGTGTTCTACTCCTATTATGCTTTTGTACATAGTTATTTATGGTGATATTCAGTTAACTTAAACAAACCATTATCCTAAAATGTGCTTAAATAATAGTCTAACTAATTTTTCTTTTGTTGGCTGGGGCCCTACCATTATGAAACTGATAATGGTAGGTTCTGAGTTTATTGGAGCAGTTGATCTAGTGGAGAGCTTACCATTGGAGGAGGAGTCTGTGCCTGAAGACCCATAAATTTAGTTTCTTTCTGCTTGTGAGATTGAGAGTTTCCTTTTCAGCTCTTTAAATTTATTAAAATGTTGTAATAATACAGGTTAATCATTTTCTTTTCAGCACTTTTCTTATTCTGGATTATTGTATTATATGTTTGGATGTTGTATTTTATACTTCCGCACTCTGAGTTCTTGTATGATCATTTAGTGATGGATTCTGGGATGAATGGCAAAGTCCTTAGTTAAATTGGATTAGAATGTGTGTCTAATTCAATTCTAAGTGGGGATCTTGTCATTTGGTAACCCCTCCACCGTAATCATGTTAACTTAAGAGTTAACAAGACCACGGTGGGGCAGGGTCACCACAATGAAGAAACTTCGTCCTCATGAATCTCAATAAGTCTTTCTTGAAGTACCTTCACCTTATGTTTTAAATCAGAAAGAGTGTCGCTACCTCTTTCCCCAAGTTTAAGTATGGTACGGCCACTTTGTGATTGAGAGTCAAAGACAGTGTCCCCCTACACAGCTTGTACTAGGACTTGGACAATAGAGTACATATGAAGCCTCAACCCTTTCATTATCAAATTAATATATATATTAATATAATTAAGGTAGAGTTGTCACCATGACAAATTCTCAATTATAGTCAGATTAGGTTCTCCTTAATCTACCGATAACTACAAGATATGCCATATATTTCTATAATTCAATCATCAAATATGCATACATAAATAATAGAGTGTGGAAGTAATTTAAATAACATCCATTTCCATAATGCATAAGTAAAGGAATATTGCTCAATTAAAAATTAAAGTGCAAAAAAGTAAATACATTTAGATCCTAAATTATTACAAAATTTAAATAAAAGTTTGATTGAAAGAAAAATACTCATCCTCACTAAAGCTATCTAAGTATCAATAATAGTAGGAAGGTCCTCTTCCTGGTTAAGATCCTCACTTAATGCTATCTCCATAAAAAGCTCTGAATCTGACATATTGGTTTTTTACATGCCAGGACCCCAACCAAGAAAAAAAAAATCTTGTGTTTGATAATTATTTAAATACATTTTAAACTATTTTAATGAATTTTACATTCTTAAGATATCACATTTAAACTTAACAACAACAACAACTAAAAGAGCAATAAGCCATAAAAGAAATGAAAAGTTATAATTAAAGGCATTTATAACTTATCACAATAAAGTATAAGAAATATACCTCAAGACAAAAGCTTCAACAAAGTTAGGCAATATATATATATATATACTATAAAGTAACTGTAACTACTAAAAAGAATATCCTAACATGCATATCATCATTTGAATGTATACTCATTAAATAGTAAGTAAAGTTGAGTTGGATGTATATAAGTAGACCAAGTCAAAATGCTCAATTAATACTAGAATCTTAATATGCATATAAGTACAAGTAAATACTATACAAATGATGAAACTGAAGTAAAAACATGCAGAAATAGAAAGTAAATATGTAAAACTACCATATCAGAGCCTAGCTAATAAAACCACTATAACTGTACTGAATTATAAAATTCATGTCATGCAAGTCATTTAGCTTCTCAAAGCCAAAGCAGAAAAACTAAATTGAGCTAAAGAGGCAGAAATACATATGCAAGTTAATTTTAGTTATCTTACTTTACTTTTGTGGACACATCTAGAAGTAGCTAGGGAGTCAAGCACATCTGCAAGACTGAAGTGGGTTTTCGAACTAGACACAACTCTCCTCAATGAGTATGTATCATGTATCCTCATTTCTTCTTACTGCTTGTCCATTGGTAGTAATGTGTATACACAATCACCTGCCTTAAAATAATGACCCGATGTAAATGCTATCCTAATTTTCTATGTTTTCATTTTATGCATCAAATTCATCTTATATGATGATGTATTCAACGAAAAAGGCTCAAAGATAAGGAATGTAAAGCAACAAAGCCAAGAGTAAGCAAGAAACTACTAAAATAAATGTGATTTCCATCCAATTTATCTATTTTATCTATTCTGAGAGAGTACAAGCTCGAGATCTCTAAAATCCTACTATCAAGTAAAATCTTTGACTCATAGCCTTTTAAGGTTAAACATTAAAACTTAACAAGTTCTAATTCAAAATCAGAAAGTGTCATCTACAAAGATTAAAATAAATAATCAATCATCCTAATTAATATTAATAGCATCCCAAAAACTAATCTTGATTGAGATAATCAAGATCTAGGAATTTAGAGTTAAACTTCAAACATGAGATTCAAGTTCTAAACCCAAGGTGCTGACATGTAAGGTTCTAAAGTTTCTCACAAATTCTCATTCTAAGGCTTTTAAGAATTGTAAGGAATAAATGTAATCCATTAAGATGGAAAATTTCTAATCTCAAGGATAGGATGCAAATAATCTAAAGTCAAAAGATAAAATAATCAAACTTATAATTTATTAATCTCAATAGAATTGAATTTATTAGAAAATAGGAATAAAAATCAAAGGTTAAAGCACTTAGGAAATTTTCCAAAGAACTCACTTAAAAATCTACTAAAGGCTTCACTTAGGAACAATATTTAGAAAAGTTTAATAATGTCTAACTTGATTATAGCTGATTTTAGTTCAATTGATAAGCATTTAAGAGATAAGATGGGTTCTCAAGCCACATTAGGAATCTTTAAAGATTGTTTAATTATTCTTAAGGAAATTTAAGGTTAAGCCTTTAAATCTAATAATATAATTTCATAAGTTTAAAGGATCTTAGATTGGTTCTAATCATTCAATTTACTAATATGGAAGGAAATGAAAATTTTCTTAGCTAAAATGACCAAAATACCCTCTTTTAGGGTCAAAAATGTGATTAAGAGTTCTATGATTCTAAATTGAATATACTCAATTCCAATTGGTTTCTTACTGTCTAAGATGAAGATTGACACCTTAATCAACCACTTTATACTTGAATTAAGCTTATTGAGTGCTAATCAAGTTTTAGGTCATTAAAAAGTTATTAACCAAATTTGATTATGAAAATAAGTCTTGAACTTACCAGTGGTTTCTATATTGTTTAAGGAGTTTCTAGATACTAAGATCAATGAAATCAAAGCTTAATTAAATTAATTATTTACTAATCAAGGTATAGGATAATTAAGGAGTGATTGGTGAAATTAATCATAAGAAAATATTTATAACCTCATAATTAAGTTCTCCTCTATCTAAAGAAGATTTAGAGACCTTAATCATGTAATTAGGCTAGGAAATGAGATTAATATTATCTAATCAAGTTTCTAGGATAACTAAGCAAAATTAAAAAAACTAATCCATAAATTGAAATATTATTGCAGTATATTGTTTCTTGTATTTTTTTTAATCAAAATGATATATTGATCATATTATTTGGATTTATATTGACTGATTTATTCCATTAATATATTTGAAATATTTTTAAGTAAGGAATCATAGGATTTTGAATTATCATATTATTTACCTTAAGGAAAATAATTCAGATAATTCAAGTTAATATAAAAACCCAAATTCCAAACTGCGTAGGTCGGGGTCCGGCTTGGCCCAGCACTGTTTATCTTCCACACTCAAAAAATCCCCAACTGATGAGAATTACGGCAACCTTCAAACGTCAAATTTCGATCGCTCAATCCACGCCACCGCTTCATTTTAATCGCTACTCCATCCTACAATAGAGATGCAACGTTTGTGCCAAGAAGTTCTAAGCAGGGAGGTCAAATATGTTAGGAGCCTAGTCACCCTAAATGGCCCTAATTACTACACTTAGGCTTTATTGTGGGGAGTCAATTATCCCCATAGAAGCCACTATGCAACTGCGCTTGATCCCTACACCTTCATGGTGTCAAGGCGGATCAGAGCCCTAAGTTGGCTCAGCTTGGAAGTAACTGGATCATTTTGTTCTTACTCGGGCTCCAGCACTGAACAGTGATGTAGCCCGATCGATCGGGGCTCAGCTCAAGCCTCGGGAACCCAACAATCAATTTAATACTTCATGGCATGCGATTAGGAGTACTAATGAGTTGAATTAGAGCTCAAGCTTCCGGTGGAGTGACTTTGCCTCCACTGGTCACTAGCTCTGTCCAGACAGCGAGTCCTCATTGTTTAAACTGAGCTCACCCACTCAATTCACTCCACATAGGCAGCCTAACTCACAGGGAAGATCACAACATTTAACAGCACTATCATAGAATGGGAATCAACAAGCATTGAGCCCACACAGCTTAATGAGGAAGGGGTAGGTATCTGGTTATGGAGAATAGCTGGGAGGGATTCCACTTGATTCTAGAAGCTATAGTTGATGACCAAAGCTTTCATGGATGATCAGTAGTTGACTGGGGACTTGAATATTAGGTCGCACTCACTGATCGCCTTGGGAGCTCGTTGGGAGTTTGCAGGTTGCCGACTGGATTGATGAAAGAAATGTAGTGGAAACAGCAGCAATCAAAGGCTTGGAGGTTTCAGAGGGAGTTCTCAGTGAGCAAAGGGGCTCACTGAGGATTTATGAGGCTATTTACTATCTCAGGATCGGAGGAGATCGGGACGAGGCATCAGGCTTAAGCCAGACAGCAGTCGGCCCTCATTATCTCAACAGGTGAAATTGGGTCACTGCGGCCCGATGGGAGGCCGGAGCTGCGAATGGGAATTGGTTAGATACCGTTGGAAGGAGTGGGAGACAACCATGGCAGCAGATGGTACGATGATTCGCTGCTGTCGAGGGGGGGATCGCTCGGCCGAAGAATTTGGAATGAAGGTCTACATTGCACGAGCTACGCCAGCCATCTTATCGAATAGCTGCTTTGTCGGGATGGCTCTGATGCACCTAATCCCACTAGCTGAATGCGGGCGTGATCTCAGTTGTGGGATCGCAAATGCAATCCGACGGCTGATGGTTCATCTGAGTGAGGAAAGACGCGGGCCATAGGATCTAGGCAGGGATAGGATACTATCGCCCTAATTCAGCCCGTCTTTAAAAAGCCGACCGTTGGAAATGGAATTTAGGAATTAAATAATTAATTTAATTCAAATAATATTTCTAAATGAAGTTAAATTTATTTTAGGACCAAATGACCTCTAAAAATTCTCAAAAATTTACCCTTAGCTAATTTCGGGGTGAGGAATTCAAAAATGCAATCAAATTTTAATTTGGAGATCAATTTAATTTAGCTAATTTTTTAGATCTAAAATTTGGCAAAAATAACCAATTGATGCAATTGAGATTCGATTGACCCCAAATTTTCAAGGTTAGGTCTTAATGATTATTTAAATCTAATAGATTGAAAATTAAGGCTTAGTTTTGCCTAGATTAATTAGGGTAACAACCTATGGTTATTACAATACACCTCAGGGAAAGAATCCAAGTGTCTTCAAAATGGCGAATGCTTCCCGAATTATGAAAGAATAAATAGTCTTCAGTAAGCAACAACGGGCAATGATCAGAAGTTATACGAGTAAGGTGTCTCACCACAGCTCCATATAAAATATACTTGGCGCTTGAGTTGAATATGACATGACCTAGGCGAGCCCAAACTCGATTCAAACAAGCTTTATTGTTGCACCACGTAAAAGGATTGCCAATGAACCACAAATCATGAAGGTCGCACCTTTGGATAGAGCTTTCAAAGTCATATTGGACAATTGTGTGTTAATAGCTTCCACATGAGGATGATGCCACCGGATTTGCCTCTGAAGGTTGAATGAAATATTCCCAATGCCGGGCACAACATATTATCCATTTCCTTATGGCTAACCTTCTCCACTCTAGTTTCAAGCATCACCATCAAACCCAGCTTGTGCTCTAAGACAATGAGCGAAATGTGATATTTTGTCGCGGCCTTCCGCGCACCACGACAATTTCACAAAATAATGACATCATTAGTCCACCGTATGGGAGGCGTCCCCAGTTTTCCTGTTATCGTCATTCAATCTACTCCTTTTTTTATTTTGCTAACCTCTTTCATTTTTTTTTCCTTAGCCGTCACCAATAAAAATACCTTCAGCATTGACAACTATGGAACTCTTGTAAATGCTCTTCCCATTGTCTTTTCCTTAAACTTTATTACTACTCTTGGATTTGTTGTCATTTACATAGGACTATGGAGCATTGTGCCGAAAGCCAGTGCAAGAAAAAAAGGTTGCTTCGGTTGCCAAACACCATCCGATTTACGGTTAGTAGGACGATCGACAGTACTATTTTTTCAAGCAGTAGCACCTTTACGGCGATCCACCACCGTCTAAGGTCCCAATCTCAAATCTTACCTTGACAAATCTGTTAGACGGCTGCCTTCTATTTCAAGAGCAATAGGAACATCATATAGCGCCCATTGGACCCTCTCATGTCCATGCACAACATTCACTGCTATAGCAGCGCAGTGGAATGACAAACCACGGGTGCAATTATTTAAGAGGCATTATTCTCCTGACTCGGCCCACTAGCCGTCGGCATGCGTCCCACAACACCGGCGTATCCAGCAATAGGTTGCTTTAAAATAGAAGTGCAAGCGTCCGATTTGTGTCCCACATTTCTGCATTCAAAGCACACTACCGTGAAGACTTCATAGCGAACATGTTGGGTAGTTTCCGCAAGGACACCAAAAATTAATTAAAGGGCTCATTGGTCTCGCAAGATCTACCAGACCACGAGCGAAGAGGGCCTTTCTCGACACTTGTTGTTGATCAATCAATCCACATGGGCTCTCTAATGATGGATTCAATTCTTATAAAGTTTATCTTCATTCAAAGCTCCAAAGGCAAACCAGGAATCTCACCCAAATCAGCATTGTGAAGGCCACCTTATCAGATAGGAGAAATCCAAGCACCCAATCATAAATCCCCAAAACTTGCGCTCCAATAAGCCATGGTTGCGTGTGTGCACATGGCACTTCACCTTAGTTTCCTCAAACTTGATCAACAAGCAATCGAAATCCGGTGCCATCACTTGGAATTTTCCAAACAAGTCCCATCTTCGATGTAGTTTTGCATCTAAGATATGAAAGGGAATACGTCTACCAAAAAGTCAAACCACCAATGCTCTTTCGAAGTGACTTCAACCTTCAAGTTATTCATAAATGTCAATTCCAATATTGTTATCCTCCCGCATTTTGATTTCTAGGTTCATCGTGTTCGGGCATTTCTCCAACAAATGATGCTTATTCCAAAGCGATTGTATGTGTTCAACGGTTGTCATTGACGTCCTTGCGACAAAACATCGAACAACTGTATTGTTGTCAACAAATCCAACTGGCACATTTCGTCAGCACTATAGTGTGATGTAGCAAAAAATGTGATAGGTTCCTAAGTAGCTGAACCTGCCCACCTCAATGCAAGAATCGGTAATACCTCCTTACATGTGTCGACCTGATCATTGGAGGTTCAAAAAATTGTAGAAATTTTAATTTTACTCATTTGCAGCTCCGGGGATTCTTCATGTATTTCATGAAAAAACTGAGCATGAACACAATGTGACTCGCCTACTTCCAACTGCATAGCCGAACCTTCATCTTGCTCGACTCCTTCACCGTCGCCAACAAAGATCACCGGCAAACCCACCACCATCCGCTCCTTGAGAGACGCCTTCTGCCAAGTAACCAATTTGTCTCCCAACTAGCACATTTGTCCGCCAACTTTTCCTTTTGCCAAAACCACAATACCCGATCCACCCATTGACGGTACAACCCATCCACTGAGATTGTCAGACACAATGCAACGACAAACCCATTACCTTCATCACCGCCTCCTCCTCTCTTTTTCCTTGTCTCTCAATTCCCTCGTCTGGCAGAAGGTGAAAAAGAGTTTTTTGGTGCTAATGTGCCCTTTTTAAAGCAGTCTCTCAATTCCCTTAATAGTTTTCTCAAATCTCTCAGCATGCTTTATGACAATTTTTTGGTTGAGACTTAAAATTTTATTAGTTTATATTTTAGATTCAGATTTCACGACTACACATTTAATTCAAATTTTAAACTCATCTAATTTAAAAAAAAAATGTCACACAAAGAAACCAAAAGAAGCTCTCTTATTTGAGTATTTATTGAGGGGGTAAAATGGCAATTTTTATTTTCTAATAACACCTGGAAGCTTTCCAAAGAAGAAATTAACAAATAATTCGATTCTATTATAAAGTAGTTACTTTTACAACATGAGAGCATAGAATAAAGAGATAAAAAAAATAAGAGAAAAAAAAAAATAAAGAAAAAAACAATTTAAAAAAAAGAGGCTGCGGCGCTGAATTTGCAATGCAAATGATTCTCTGCCTTATTCTCACCAAAGAGGCTGGCATGACATCTCTCATATATCCACACAACACAGCAGCAGCACTGCAATTTGCTTCATTCATTCCCATGCTCTACAGAGCACAGATACCACCATCTACTGACACGTTCCTGATTAATCCGACGGTTCACAATTGAGCAAGTCGGCTTTTGCTTTTCTATCTTTCTCTATACATATACATATATATATATATATATATATATATATATATATATATATATTTCTGGATAGAAATTTTCAGACAGCATCCCTGCAATCACCATCTCTTCTCCGACAAAGAAATCAGCTGAAAAATAGCGCACACCAGCAAGTCATTACATCACAAATATTCAAAGCATATGCATGCACAAGTATATACTTATGAATGAAAGATACAGTTTAATGCATTCTTTGCAGGAGCAGCATCTTCAGTGTTAGCTGTGTATTACCCGAAGAGTATGAAAAGGATACACAGTACACTCGCTCCATTTGCTGCAAGGATTCTGGAGTGTGGCGCATCCTTTGCCAGGGCGGTTGTCTGATTGTGCAGAGTACATCATATTTTGTATTGTATTCTGCCAACATTCATCAATTATGGGTGCACTATTATTGGTATAGGCCAGGATGGGTCATTTAATAAAAATTCAGCCCGATCTTATCAGGTCCACACGCCTAGTGCATCTGGAAATGAACTATGGTGCATCTGGACGGAACCATTCTCGGCTCACGCCTGGGCACATCACTCTAAGAGTCTTGGCATCCAATCCCATAAATAAAATAATAATGATATTAATAGTAAAAAAAAGTAACTAACGTTACTAATGAACAAGATTTCACAAGGTGCAACCTCTGGTGGTCTAGCCTGTTGGATTACCCAAGTTTCCATAAAACATGATTTTTGTGTCAGATGATAAGCTTCCTCCCTTGACATGTTGCTGGGTGAAATCCTTGAAGGATCAAGTGGATGGGCCTTCCCTAATCACCCTAGGGAGGGGAAATCTGTCAGGGAACTTGGATTGAAACCTCATGTGGCCATTTTTATGTGAAGGCAAAGTCATTTTATCCTACTAATGACTGGTTAGCACATCTTGTGTTTGAGGCTGTGGCAACTCTGAAAATAGGGAGCTTTTACCATCGGCGATGATTTTGTTGTTTAAAGAGGAAACGCCGAACTTTTGGTACTATTTAAGAGGATGTGAGGATAGCTTCACAGATTCTTTAACTACAAACCTTTTTGTTTTCCTTTTAAACAAACGCGTTGGCCACTTTTATCAAAAATAAAATGTTAGCTCAACCATATGTGCTAAATGAGCTTGAAAATTTGTCTAGGCTCAGCATTCAATAATCTTGGGAACTCAGGAAGATTAAGCCTTAAAGTTGGTCTTAAATCTAAATCAAAGAAACTCCTTTTCTAAATAGTAATCAAATTGCTAGTTCATTATTCCTGTCAAAAAATTTGAAACTACTCTCTTTAAGCAAGCTACAAGCCACATGTAGACGGCCAACCTTTAATAAGTAACACAATGCTTAATTAAAAGATTATCATTCAAGAAACAACAGCATCCAAAAAATATAATCATTTTCAAATTAATGAAACATCAACCGCTAATGAACAAGAACATTTTTCTCTATAACTAATTATATCCATATAACATTCATCATTATGGGTGGCCCAACCTCTACAGCATGTAAATGAATAAGTTACTTATCACTACTTAAATTGCATGCAAAGGATTGCACCTTTAACTTACAAGTATTTAAAAGCTAAAAGTTGAGCACAACAACTCCAAATCCATTGTGCAATAAAATTCACATATCGAAAGATTCCTGCCATAAGAAAATTCGATAAAATTGCACATTGGCTATCGACTACCTAACATGAACTACTTTTTCATCCGGGATTATGAACCAGCAACAGCATAGTTTGATTAAACAAAAGTTTCATAGGCCAACAAAAAGACTAGCGATAAAATAAGTGTTACAGAGATGAGGATGCTATAATGGATGAGTGGTTATACTTGAAAGGATAATATGATATAGAAGTTCACTTGCAGCAAGGTCAGATTGGCTCCAATAATAGATAATATTAGAGAGTAATATCTTATAGACTGTTAGGATATATTAAACAAAGATAATTCAATGCCTCTGTTAGTAAAATTGAGTACATGAATTTTTCCTATGTTAAAAGAGGAATAAGAAGACCAAAGCATAAATGGAAAGAAACCATTTGAAATGATCTTCTCTATTTCAAACCTAAGAAGAAATTTCTATTTAATCATGCACAATGAAAACAAAGAATTTATGTAGTTGAGCCTACCAGACAGGACCAAGGCTTAGTGTTGTTGTATTGGTATTGTTATTTTGTTGTTAGTGTTGTTGTATTCGTATTTTTGAAAAAGTTCTCTCAGGAGGTAAGTTTAAGATATTATTACCCACATGAAGACAAACACTACGGTGTAAAGTGCAACCCATCAAAAATGTAATTCCTCTTTCAAAAAAAAAGAAATAAAGAAAATTATTGGTCTATCAAATAATGAATTTAGCTTCAAGGAATTTCATTATCAAATACACAAACAAGAAACATAAGCTTCATTTTAAGACAATCTATCAACAACCGCAGGTGGGATGGACATACAAAACTTTCATTCTTAAATTTTTCAAAATATGGGATGCACATATTCCATCTCATTGTCATTTTTAATGACATCATCAGTATCATCAAATTGAAAGTAATTTCACTAATATTTTTCAATATTCAATTTTCATAAAGTGCCAACCAACATAGCTGTATTTCGAACTTCAGCAAATTCCTTTGCTATCTCAATATTCTTTGAAGCTAAGGACTAACCTTTGCTCTCTATCAGCAAAAAACTAGTTATTAGCTACCCAAATATTGAAATCCATGAATTTTTAAGACTTGCTAGATTGGCTTAGTTATAGTCAACTTCACCTTATTTACGAAACCTACAAGCAACTAAAATTTATTATTATAATAAAAAAGTAGGTTAGTCACTAAAATTAAAGTTGATTACTGATATATCTCTTTTGAACATCTAATTCTTGATGCACTTTCTCCACCTGATTTACACATGACAAAGAATGCCTCTTTTTTTATAGTTTTGTTTTTCAAAATAGGTTTGAACTCTAACATCTTATTGCATTTGGAAGAATCATATTTCAATCAATGTGAGTCATCATATTAAATATCTAAATTCATAAAGTTCCTTTACTCCTCGAACTGCATTCTCAATCCCCAAAATCACAATCACCCACAAGTTGCATTCACATCTTCTTCCTCCATGCTCACTCTATCTTTATGAGCTTCCCTAGTCATCACCTCTAAGCCGGTCTAGCATTATATTATAGTCATGATTCAAGGTAAACATTTGATTCACTTCAAGGTAAACTCGTACCTATGTAAATAAATAATAGAGTAGACATGATTCAATATTTTAAAATGCATATGGGGCAATATGGCATAAGAAAACATGGCAATTCCATGATGCTTCGGATACTATAATATTATAACTCGAGGGTATTATAAAATTATATATTCAAATGTCAAGTAGCATATTTCATGCTCTTTTTAAAGGCAGACAAAATAACTAGAGAATACTCAAATGTATGCTCCAAGAAAAAATTATGTTTATAAAAGTCAGGAACTAAATGTTCACCTAATGCTCAAAACATTCATTCATTAGATAACTCTCTGCACTAGTTTGTCAATGTGTGATTTTGACAACGCTCACAAAAAGCTAATGCCAAATAAAGTATGTGTTCATGAAAACACTTAGAAATCCATCTCTAGCAAGAACATTTCACATACATCTTACCAAATTATTTGCTTAAAATTGGCTCTATCATTATATTATAGTCATGACTTTAGCCCTTCATAGTAAACCATCAAATGCACTTGATGACATATAAAACCTTATATTTGCCATTTTTCATAAAAGTGACTTCTTAGGTAAACATTCTTTTCAATCCTATGAGATTCTCTTGGATGACGCAACTCATGATTTCCGACAAGGGTCCTTTGGACAACATTAGTTGACTAACTCCATTAACTAAGTAAATTAGAGTTCAAAACAGACCATAATAATGAAATCATAGGATATTGATCAAGTTAACTTGCATTTACCCAACTAGCCATTGCAAGCAAATATTATATATATTATTTCCTCTCGAGTAGTAAGTTACTGCTATTTTAAAAATAATATATCAAAGAATCTGACAAATCGCTCTAATCACTAGATCTCTCTAATAATTAAGAGGATAAGTAACCATAAGATGGTTATAATCATTTGAAACCATGAACCAGATCAAAAGGTTTTACAAGTAAAAACAAAATATCTAGGTAAGTGTCATAATATACATTTTACTTTCTAGAAATGAAGCATCTTCATCCATTCATCAACAGAGAAGACCAGCTTTCAAGCCCGTAAATTTGATTTTTAACTCTAATCCGTTCAGCATCGTACTATGATAAGAATGAGACAACACCTTGCTTAATCCCATGGTCATTGCCATTGCTTTGGCAATGTTCAAGCGTCACTTGGCCTTCATTGTAGAAAACAATGCAAGACATTCTGCTAGCAATTGTTCATCACAAAGGTTGGAATCATCGCAAATAAGTTTAGAATCTCAAAAATTGTCAAGAAGAAATATTATAGCATGAGTTAGATTTGGTCTTTGTAAAACACAATTCATCACCAGAAAGGTTTCCTACAACTTTGATTAAGTACTCAATTGGTAAATAAAGTTCTTCATTTATATTAGTAATAACTCTATCTTTGTTGGGGACAGTTAAGTATGCTAGTCACTTTTTAAAAATGAAATCTATATTAGGTACAAAAAGTAGAAAGATAGACAATTAGTAATATAGGAATATATAGCAAAGATCATAAAGAACAAAGTTCTATAAATTGGGCCTTCATAGAAAAAGATTATACAGAGCCTCAAACTACCATTTCAAGTCTGTTGATTTGCAAAACCTCCATCATGACAAAATGGATTTGGCAATAGTTCTAATAGAGACTATTAACATTGTGTATTAATTATGGAAGTTCACAAGTGGATATTGAGAAACACCTTCAGCTTCGTCATACCTATTGACTCTATAATAAGCGTATAGCTTTACAACAATGGAATAACTGATTTGAAGGACAACTCAAACAGATGATTTTTGCAAAATGCACCAATTGGATAAAGTGCACCCACCACATCAATCGACTAATGAAATGCAGACTCAGGTCTTGCAATCAAATGGATCGTTCTTTAAGTCTTTAATGATTTTTTATAGGCACTTTCTATTATAATCCCTTCAAATTCTCAGGAAAAAGAATGAAACTATCAAGCAGCTCGATAGAGTTAGTTAAGATAAATGAACTAAGTTTTATCTCCCACACTGAAACTGCTTCCAGTAATTTAACTAGATATTCATGAACAACAGTCCATCTCTTCTCAAGTGATAGTATTCTTGCTTGATATAGAGCTTTATCTTTAATAAATGGTCCACCACCACAGAGACATAATCATGGCCTTTTCTCATCATAATTAATCCTCCTAAGAAATCTATAAAGATGCTCTCCCACAATCTTGTCAACACGTGTAAAGATGTGTACAGACCTTGTTTCCTAGTGGTCAACTTGGAGGTACAGCATAGAATGCATTTTCGGATGAATCGAACATCTTCCCACATCCTCGTCAAATTGTTTGTGTTGTAGATTAAGTGTTTCTTTATCCAAAACTATCAAACAACTTTTGATGAATGGGGTTCTGTAATCCATCAAAAGTAGCCAGCCTTGTTTGGTAAACAAAATTTTCCGCCTAGATGAAACAGCCCATCTATATAGTTTATTTGAGATCGAAAAATTCAATTGTAAGGCTAATAGTTGTCCTTGGCATTTCTTATAGATCTCTTGAAGTCGTTATCCTTCTTATATGCCTCACTATTGCTTAGGCTGGGAGATACTGACTTTCATGAAATACGGCCGTAGTCTAAGCATATATGTATAAATGCATTAGTACAAAATCAATCGGGATCAAACTCCACGGTCTCTGCGGCAAGGAGGTCCAAAAGCTGCCCGGCGAGCACATCTCCCCTAACAAAGCAAAAATCGACCTGTCGGGCATACATCCCAGAAAAATCAGATACCCGGTTCGCATCGCGCGATCGGTAGACAAAATTAACACTAGGAAGATCCAACAGGAAAGCAAGGTGATTGACATGATGCTTTTCGCCTCGTGAACGGAGAGTCCTCTCCCAATAACCTCAGAGCCTCCTAAGCGCTCCAAAGCAGTCTCCAAAATGACCCTCATATAACTGCAGTGTCACAAAGTGCTCTCTGTCCTCCTCAATATCGCAGCCCCAGGCACAAGCTGTAGACTTAGTGAGCCCTCTCCTGAACAGCCAATAACCTGTTGGGATAGCATCACTAAGCAACGCCCACATAAAACAAGCCTCCCTGGGCCTAGGGCCATCTCCCACATGACCGCAAACTGCCACGACCGACAGCCCCTCTCTACTCTGTAGATCTGGCTATCTTGGCTCTCAGTGAAGTCGTCAACTTGCCACTGCCGTCTCCCCTCCTCAAGCAGAGTGTGACGCTGGACAATCGGCCAGTAGTATCCCAGTAACCTCCAGACTGCAAAGTTAGCTCACTAAACTTCAAAGTCCTCACCCCGACAACAGTAGCGAAACTCCATGACTCTTACCCAGAGGAGATCCTCTCTACTGAGATAGCTGAAAGTGTGGCGAGCAACTAAGACTGTCCCCCATAGCCTCAAATCTCTAATCCCGAGTCCCCCAGACTCAAGTGGTCGATAAACCTCCTGCCACCGTACATAGTGTAGACTCCTACCTTCTGCTCTCCCCAATGGAACTTACAGAGGATAGCCTCAATGTCCAAGAGACAGGAGTTCAAAATCAGGGCGACCAGCATTTGGTAGCTGGGGATCAAGGCGAGCACAGATCTAATCAGACACAATCTACCAGTGAGAGAAAGATGGTGACTACTCCAAGAACCAATCCTGCCCCGTACCTGCTCAGTGACAGCTGAGAAGTCTGCTTTCTACGAAGGTCGGCCTGTAACCGTGACGCCTAAGTATCTGAGTGAAGATCCTCTCTGAAACCCCAACTGAATCGCAATCCTACGCTGACGGTAGGCTTGTGTTTGACGACTGAAAATAATATGTGACTTACGCAAGTTTACAGACTGCCCGATTCAGCTCCCATAATCTACCAAGATCCCGTACCTCTCGACCTGCCACCTCAAAAGCTGGGGCAAACAAAATCAAATCATATGCATACATAGAAGGGAGAAGTTGGGCCCACCCCAATCCAACTTGATGTCAATCGAGCAACCAATCTGCTACTGCCTGACAAGAAGGGAGAATAGCTCTGAACACAAGATGAATAGGTAAGGGGAGAGGGGGCATCTACCTGAAGCCTCTCCTCCCTACTGTCCAAGAAAGTCTGTGCTCACCAACCAAGATAGAGAACCTGGGAGACTCGACACACTGCATGACCCAGTCCATTCAACGCTGAAGGAAATCAAATCTCTCTAGAAGTAAGCGTAGGCACACCCACTCCATCCGGTCATAAGCTTGCTCCATATCTACCTTGATGGCCAAGTGACCTGCCATCGAGGAGGAGTATGAGAGCCGCGTGAGGATATCTTGAACCGTGAGGCAGTTCTCACTAACATTTCTCCCAGGAATAAAGGCATCCTGTTCTCGGGAGATCAGAGAAGGCAACACTGTCTTAAGGCGCATGACCAAGATTGTGGTCACCACAAAACTGCCACGGGGTGGAGGCCCCCTCCTCCGTCTGTATGAGTACTACTATGGTATCAAGCCAGCGCTGTGGCATTCGCCCACCATCGAAGAACTGGTAAACGGCTGCTAGGGTGTCAGCCAGGGTGATCCTCCAGTAACGAGTGAAGAAAGAGGGGGCGATACCATCAATCCCAGGAGAGTGGTTGGGGCCAAGGTCCCTCGTGCTTCCCAGATCTCTGCGTCCGTGACTACACCTTGGAGAGAGGCAGAATCTGCATCTCCAAGGATACGATCAAGAATCAGATCATCTGGGCAATCCCTTATAGGACTAGAGGTGCCCCACTTCCCTTGGAAGAACTCAAAGAATACCTGGCGAATCCGTAGCGGGTCAGAAGAGAACTCCCTCGACTCCTTCTAGAGTGCGAGCATGGTGTTTGACTTACGGCGCTGCATCGCAAGCTGCTGAAACACCGCAGTACACCGGTCACCCCGAGAGAGCCACCGTGCCTTGGCGCGCTGCTGCCACCAGCTCGCCAATCTCGCCTTCACCTGAGTGAGCTCCTGCGTAGTGATCTGAAGCTATTGAACAAGCTCCGGGTCACCGCCCCTGTCCGTCCCCATGCCAGCCGCCTGGAGTTGCGTCAAAGTTGACGTGAGCTCAACCTCCCTCCTCCGCAAGTCTGGAAGTGTATCCCGTCCCCATCTCCGCAGCGCTCAGAGAGTGCGTGCCAACTTGTGTTGATGACTGAGGATGGCGAGCTGCAGGACGGTCGCCCCCAAGTCCTACTAATTTTCAATGTTTCTTTGATCTTCTCAAGCAATGTTAACTTTATTTCATATTAATTCAAGATCAAACTGAAAAACTTTACTATAGTAGTTATCTAAATTTTATTCTTCCTAAACCCTTGTTATAATTTAGAATTATCAGATATATTATTTGCATTGTTAAGGACCTTTCTACTCAATGCATCGACTATTATCTTTGATTATTTGGCGCCACTGAATAACAAGACCATATTCTTGAATCAATTTTAACCATCTTTGTTTTTTTTTGAAATTTTTTGAGTAAGTATATACTTTAAGCTCTTATGATTAGTGAAAATTTCACAATGAACCCCGTATAAATAACATATCCATATTTTTCATACAAAAATAGCAATTAATTTCATATCACTGATAAAAAAAAATTTCTTGTGCATATGCAATTACTTTTCCCTCTCGGATTAACACAACCTAACCCATTTCATGATGCACCACTATACACTCAAGAGATTTAGCAAAATTGTTAGAATGAAAAATCTTGAAACTCCTAACCACAAGTTGATAAATGTATTTCAATTAGCATGTTAAAAAGCAAACAGACTCTCTTCCTCTTATATTTACATCCAATCCCTCTAATTAATTGCATCATTTCAACTTTATCATTTCAACGTTTACCAGCAACACATATAAAAATTCAATTTGCCTTCATCAAAATTTGCTTAAATAAAAGAAAATATCTCATTTCCCATACTATTCGTAACAATGAACTTGATAAAAACAATTAATATAGACATAGATCAGCAAGAAATAAGAATCTACAAACCTGGCGAGCAACTTGAACAAGCCGCCTATTATTCCGAGGCAAGTCAGTTACCACACTGGATTTTGAAGGCGCTGACAAGGAATTTTGTTTATCCGCAGAGTTGGACTTCAAAGTAGACCTTTTCTCAGGAAACATAATCTCATTTTTTATAGGTGAAGATCCCTTCTTTCTTTTCCTCTGAAATGTATACTTAAGAAATTTATCTGTTCCAGTATGAGCATTTCCATTTTCTGTATCTTTGGTGTCAGGATTTACGACATTACACTTGACTGAGCTTTCTGGTGCATTGCCTACCACAGGTTTTGATGCCACTGCATCTTCTTGTTGGTTTTTTAAGACTTTATGGATAGTTAAACTGAAAGTGGGACCACCAGTTTTAGGAAATGCCTTTATTAATAAAGGATCTATCACATCCTCACCATTCTGAAAGGAAGTCTGCAAGGATTTACTTTCGCAAACAAACTGATTTTGCTTCTGAACACTTTGCCAGTTTATCTTTTTAGTGCATTGCTTAATCTCCATACTTTCTTTCTTTATATATGTGTCTATGCATTGATTAAATTTTAAAGCTTCCCTTTCTGTAGAAATGTCGGCAAGCGCCATTTTATCTTCTGCAGTGTCACTAATTTCCATTGCTTCATGAGCAAAAGGAACTGGAGTTTCCTTTAATGCTTCAATTTCATTCTGTTTATCATGGACGGTGACTTCTGAGCAACTGGAACAAGACTTTGATTTGTTTGAAAAAATACTATAAGAAGAAACATTTGAGTGGCTATATATCAGTCTATGCTCTCTAGGCAAAGACCTATTGGAGAGCGTAAAATGGTCCTTTGTAAAGCAGCCTGCTTCATGTTTAGTCTCAAGAGGTTTGTGGTAGCCTGGTTGTTGCTCTGTATTTGCAAAAATCGAAGTATCCTTAACCAATACTGTTCTTTTATCTGATCTTGCGGAATCAGCTTTACAAGCAATTTGATGTTTATCACTTGAACACGTTAACAGTTCACTTTTTGACGATATTTGGAGACCATTGCTTTCACTTAAAGAGACCTTAGTAGTCGAATCGTGCTCTAAAGCATGAATTCGTTGAGTATGACCCTTCCTATATAACTCTGGCACTTTACTACTCCAGATAATAGATGCTAAATCAGTGGTTCCAGCACAATCATCCTTTAAAGAAAATTCTTTGCGATGTTCAGCTTTTTCAACATTTTTAAGGCAGCATTGATGGGTATCTCCAGTTTTAGGACTGCTTATTGTTCTAAAATTACCAAATGTTGACCTATTTCCAAGTTCATCCAAGTTATCAGTACTTTTTTCTTTCACTACATTGTTACATACAATGCAGGTATCATTTCTAATTCCTTCATTGAATAGTTGAAAAGAACCACTTTTCATTAATGTTAATTCTTCTCTCACTCTTTTCAATTCTTCTCTAAGATCAACTATTGTATCTTCTGCTTCCCCAAGTTGAAGTTCAAGCTCCTCAATCTTTTTTGCCTGACACAGTGTAGTCTTTTCTGCTTCTCTAATCTGCAAAAGCTAACTTATGCCAATGATGTTGAAAACACAAAATTTCACACAAATGCAACATGTTTTTACAAAAAACAAAGTAAATAAATGTTGTTAATTATTCATTCTTTAGCACATATAAGCATGTTTGCCAAACTGAAAAGACAATAAAGCTTAAATATAAATAATATCAGGTTGATTAACCGAAATAAAAGAATATTAGGATCAAACTCTTTGCAAATTACAACAGAATTAGCTATTATAATGGCTACATTAACACCTCTCCATATTAGCCTATTGGTCCCATTCATTTTTTTAAAAAGGGGATAAAAATAGAATACAAGTACCTTTATTGATTATAAATTGGACATAATGCTAGTAGAGAATAGCTTAAAAAGGTAAATATATTAGACTTGAACTTAAGATATCTACTGTGGGAACCAAGGATCATGCATCCTAAGCTAGAGTCCGTTGATATTGACACTCCCATGTACAGTATCTTAAATATGGCTATCAAATTGTTCATATATTTCCACTTTTGATCATGTAGCATCCCAATTATCAATGTCCAGGCAGTTGATTCAAAACAAAACACATTATAGAATTTAAGTTTTTCATTATGTGCAACATAGAGCGCCATCACAGAACTACCCTAATGCACTATATAATATCTTCACTATCATTCTTCATATTTTCTTACATGCTTTTCTTTAGCTCCAATTTACAAAACAATACAAAAATGAATTACAAAACAAAAACAATTTAACCATTTGAGTTTTTAAACAAAATAATTCATGTGTACAATTATGTCAGCATATGCACGAGCAGGAATCATTATACTTCTGCAATAGTATAAAACACTATGGGCGAATGGCCATATACAAATTCTACCGTACAAATTATTTTATAAAAACAAGTTGCAACATGCAAATATATTTACATTTCATCATGATGAAATTAAAACAGAAGCAAAACAAGTTTGAATGATATGAACTAATTGAAGGTTTTATGGCGTGCTCATATAGGTGAATTCTAGAGTATTATACACAATTTCACAATAATTATCTAAGCATTTGAAAAAAATCATATGATTTCCTTACCATTGTTTGGGCGTGCAAAGTACTCACTATATCATTTCCTATGATCATTTGTCATTCAAAAAATATATCATACAAACTTATAATTGTTTCTTTATAAAATACATTATTATTTACTACAATAGTAAAGCAATAGTTGAACTCATAAGGGAAGAGACTTTATAACGTTATTGCAATAATGTGCTTAGGCACTCGTTGAATCATATCATACATACACAGACAGTTGCATGTAATTCATTCCATTTTACTTACCGCTTCCATTGGGGTTAATGACAACTAGTTTATCCCAACGTAAGTCTTAATAGTATACTACTGCTGCCTCCACACTTCCTATTTATCTTTCGATTTGGCCGTTCAAGACTAAATCAATTTCACTTTATGAGTATTCATAATTGAATTACAAATATACAGGATAGTAGCATTGCAATTTGTCCATATGACTTGTATTTACCAATAAATAAAGCAATGTATAAGTAAACAATGATTTCCTAATTCATATTTTATTCACCTTTAATGGGTGACTTGGGATAATTGCCTAGGTGGCCCTTTTATTCTGATTAGCAATTGGCCAACAAATTTGTCTTAAGATTAAGAGCTAAAATTAGAAACCAAGTTGAATTGAATGATCCTCAAACTTTAGCAGAAGTTGTCCATGATGCTCTTTTAATTGAAGCTCAAAATACTTCATCCTAAGTCAAACTCTCCCAAATCGTAGCACCTAGCAAACTGGCTCCCAAGCTGTCACCCTATCAACCCCTGTTAAAACTTTAGGAGCCCCAACAATCAAAACTCCTCAAGATGTTGTTTGCTACAAGTGCAATAAGAAAGGGCACAAAAAATATGAATGCAAATCTATCCTAACCACTCACATCACAAAGGAGGAAGATGAAAATAGAAGAAGAAGAAACTTACAATGGAGAAGTTGAGATAGATGAACTAGATCCAGAGGAAACTCACCAAGGAGTTGTTAGATGCCTTAGTACTTCAATTGAAGAAGAAGATTGGAGGAGAAGAAACATTTTTAGTGTAGACATGACTTGCAATGGTGTAGGTTGTAGGTTAGTAATTGATAAAGGGAGTGCTATGAATGTAGTTTCCACTCACACCTTAAACAAAGCTGAACCTCATCCCAACCCTTTCCATGTTAGCTCAAACCTTAACCAAAGCTAAACTCCAAGCGGAATCTCACCCCAACCCTTTCCATGTTAGCTGGGTCAACACCACTTTGCTTAGTGCCAATCAAAATGGGTAGCTATGAAGACTGTATTTGGTGTGATGTTATGCCTATGGACGTAGCTCATATTCTTTTAGGAAGACCTTGGCTTTATGACCAAGACAACATCCACTATGGAAGAAACAACACCTATAGTTTCAAATTCAATGGAAAAATAATAAAACTCTATCCCACTAAGCCCACACCTAAGAAATCAACTAAAAACTCTATTGGAATTAGCACTCCTAAAGCCATCACCCCACATCAAATTCCTAAGAATGACAAACTCAATCTAAACATGGAGCCAAGCTTCAACTCATCACCATTTCCCTTTACACATCTCATCTTTCACTTGTTGAATAATAGAAATTCTTTCCTTTACTCACATTTGAAGTTTTAGGATTTAAGTGATGTAGGAAAGAATTTTCTTATTTATTAACCATCCATCTTCTCCATGTCAAAGAAATCCCCCCCAACACCTTTGAAATCCCCATTCCACCTGCGGTTGTTAAACAGCTTAAATAATACCCTAAAACTATCCTAGAAGAGTTACCTAACTAATTACCTCTCCTTAGAGACATCTAACATGCCATTGATCTAGTTCCCTGTGCTCAACTTCCTAATCTATCTCACTATCGCATGAACCCCACCGAACAAGCTGATCTTCAAAGACAAGACAGCAAACTACTACAAAATTACTTTCATAAGGAAATTTTAAGCCCAAGTGTCATCCCTGCCCTTTTAACCCCTAAAAAAGATGGCTCTTGAAGAATGTGTGGATAGTAGAACTATAAATAAAGTCATTGTCAAGTACCGATCCCCCATTCCCCATTTAGATGATATGTTGGACCTAGTATACAGCTCTAGCCTATTTTCAAAGATAGATTTAAGAAGTGGATACGACCAAATTCGAATTAGACTAGAGGATGAATGGAAAACTGCTTTTAAAACACATGAAGGACTGTATGAATGGCTTGTCATGCTTTTTAGCATGACAATGCCCCAAGTACATTTATGAGTTTAATAAACACAGTTCTAAAACATTTCTTAGGAAAATTCTTGGTGGTTTATTTCGATGACATTTAGCCCTGATGAAAAAAATCACTTATCCTACATTAGACTTGTGATGGACAAACTAAGGGAGGAACAACTTTATATCAATAAAAAAAATATTTGTTCATGCAATCAGAAGTGATATTTTTGAGATTCATTATTTCATCTTCCAGAATCAAACCCGATCTCACTAAAGTGCAAGCAATCTTTGACTTGGCAAACTCCTAAGAGCTTTACTGATATTAGGAGCTTCCATGGATTAACTACATTTTATCGTAAGTTCAATAGAAACTTTAGCTCGATCATGGCTCCAATAACTGAAACCTTAAAATGTAACAATTTGTTTGGACTCCCGTCGTTGTAACTCTCACTCAAATCAAGGTTCAGCGAAAACCGCCCCGACATCGGATGTTCACATACCGCAGGATCCTATTGAGTAATTTGAAAGAGAAGGAACATACATATAAAAGCCAAAGATATTTCTCACTTATTTCAATATTTCAGATTATAAGATCCTTTATCAAATATCCCGTACAAAAGTGAAAAAAATAAAATAAAAAGATAAAAGATAAACAAAACAGCGCCATGGATCTATCAGCAAGATTGAAAATTTTAAGCATTAGGGTTCTTGCGCGTATTCTCCCAGAAGCACCTGACCTGGTATTGCACAGAAAATAATACCGAGATTGAAATTCTCAATAATTAGAGAATACTCTAAGTACTGCAGTACACAATAATATTTACACTTTTAAAAAGATGCGATTAGCAGAAATAAGGCGGTAATAAAATGCAGGAAAAGTAAGATAATAACGCGAAATAAATAAACAATTTCTTGCAACAAGTATTATCACAAAATAAAGATTATTGATGTCATTTTCCAGTAATTAACCCTGAATATTACTAATGTCATTTTCCAGTAATTAACCCCGAATATTATTGATGTCATTTTTCAGTAATTAACCCCGAATATTACTAATGTCATTTTCAAGTAACAACCCCGAATATTACTGATGTCATTTTCAAGTAACAACCCTGAATATTACTGATATTATTTTCTAGTAACAACCCCGAATGTTGGTTCCGAACAACCAACTAAGCTACAACATGAATTTGGCTCGAAAGCAAGGCTAAGCAGCAGTAAAAATGCAAAATATAATATTTTTCATGTATTTGGTACCTTTTATTCTTTAAGTTCGGATGAGTGACAGATTGTTCAATCTGCATTTAAATTTTTGATGTCTTTAAATCATCTTTTTAAAAGTGATGTGATATATTTTTAAGGATTTTTACATTCTTCTTTTCTATTCTGTCTTTCTTCACATTCTCATAATAATAGAAGTTTGTATTATTAAAGTTATTGATGTAGTAATACAATATTATTATTATCATTATCATAATATTAATGCATAAAAGAATAAAGACAGGAATGAAAATGATTGTAAAAAAAATGCTTAAATGAAAATAGTAGTCATGTTATAACATTATTACGGTTTATTCATTATTTACTTAATGAACACAATAATAATGTGAATGATGTATTTGAGATATTAAAATTATCATAATTTTATCATTGAAGATATCTAAACTCTCCTAAATTTCTTCCAAAATTTTCTTCACCTCATACCTTGACTTAGATTTGTCGGAAAAAATGGAGGGAGGCCGAAGGCTGCTGGTTGGCTGGTGAGGGAGGATTGAGGGCTGAGAAGGCTGGCTGGAGGCTGGAAGGTGGCTGGCCGAAGGAGGCTGCAGCAAGAGGGCTAGCTAATAGCGGTAGGAGGGGCTGCTAGGTGGACGACTACTGGTGGAGGGCTTGGCAAGGGCTAAGGGAGAGGAGGCCGACTGCTGGCTAGCTGGCAGCGGCAGGAGGGGGCTGCTGGGTGGCCGGCTGCTTACTGGCTGGCTGTGGGAGAGGGATGAGCTGCTGTTGGCTGGAATGGCAGGAAGGAGATGGCTTGTGGGAGAAGAGGGAGTGGCTGGGAGGGGATAAATAGGCGCAAGGGCGGAACATTCCCTGCACCAATAAATGCGCAGGTCGCGCATGGCTCTGGCACCCCTCTGGCGCGAAAGGTTCTTCCGCCGAAGGCAGAAGAATCCCGCACGGGATCGCAAGCGAGAAGGGGGGAGAAGGAAAAACTTAAGGAATTTGTAAGAAAAAAATACTTAAACTTAAATTATTCGCATTTTTTCGCTGTTTGGTGTCCAAAAATAATGAAACTTGACACCAATATGTGTTACAATGAAACGAACACTCTTGCTCCGAAAATTTTCGATTCGGAACAATATTTTATTTTATATTAATTTTTGAGGTTTAAAACTTTCAAAAATAAATCACGATCAAACCGGCACTCAGAATTTGATGAAACTTTTCGAGCAGCCTTTAAATAATATACCTAACATAACAACACTGACAACGATGAATGCAGACACTTATTTTAATATTCTTAAATTATAGAATTTAAATAATTCAAAAAATAAAGCGGGAGCTTCCGTTATTCTGATTTCTCCCAAACTATGGCACCTTGATCTAAAAATTATTCTTATATAAGAGTATTTTTGTTTGCCTTAATTTAAAATTCCCTGGAAACCCTGATTTCTAAGGCGGGATTTGACATAATTCGCAAAGTAACGACTTTGGGTCGTTATATTAGTACAAATCCAAATGCCCTCATACTTTAAAAAAATTTAGTATAGTCCCTTACTCATAACTACAACAACAACCAGCACCAAGCATTAATTCTACTATGTGAGGTGGGCTACAAGAATCCTTTATTTCCATTGTGCATGATCAAATCAAAGCCCATCTCCAAGTTCCAAATAGAGAAGCTCTTTTTACTAGTTTCGACCCATATTTTTGGTCTTCCCCTTTTAACATGAAAAAAATTCATATACTAACTTTTTCTAACAAAATCATCAAAGGTTCTATGCTAAATATGTCCAAGCCATCTAAAATAACATTTTTTTAATCTTATACGCAATCGAAACTACAACAACCTTGCTAAAAATGATATTTTTCTCTATCTTTTCAAGTATGCCCACTCATCCAGCTTAGCATCCACATCTCTATAATACTTAATTTATTAGTAAATTTCTTCATTGTTGGCCAACATTTGGCCCACATATAGTATAGTCGATCATATAGCTACTCTATAAAAAAAATTTAACTTTGAGTGGGATTTTTCTATCACACAATACTATAGAAGTGCTCATCAATTTCATCCAACCAACTTGGATCCTATTTATCATGTCACTCTCAATTTCACCATTATTTTTAATAATTAAACCAAGGTATTTGAATCTCTCATTCTTATTGATCACATGATCTTCAATAGTTATATCCTCAAGATTATGGCTTCTACTATGATCAGGCTTATACTTCATATATTTTGTATACTATGACAAACTTTAGATTCCAAAGTAATCATCCACAACTAAAGTTTTGCTTCAAATCCATCCCTAGCCTTATCATTTTATGAAATATCATCTGCAAATAGCAAGCGCCAAGGAATCTCCTCTTGAATGTGTTCAGTAAAACCATCCATAATAGTAAAAAGATATGGACAGAGAGCAAAGCTTTGATGTAATCCAATACTAACAAAAAATTATTAGACAAACCACCTTGCAATTAAACACATATTGCAGCCTCATTTACATAACTTTAATAAAATCAATGTATGCTGCACATTCTTTTTCTCTTTAAAACTCTCCAAAGAGCTTATCTTAGTGCTCTATCATTAGCCTTTTCAAAACTAATAAATACTAAATGAAACTCTTTTCTTTCTTAAAATTCCTCCATTAAACCTTTTACTAGAAACATGGTTTTCACAGTACATCTACCTGGCATAAAGCCAAAATACGAGTGTCTCGTCATAGTTTGCATTCAATCACTTTCCCAATATTTCGTTAACTAAATTCTTCTATAATTTGCACAATTTGTATGATTATTTACATTCTTATAAATAGGTACAAATACTCCTTTTATATTCATTTGGCACCTTTTTAATATTAAAAATAACATTAAATGACTTGGTAAAGCAGAAATTCCTTCTTCACACAAACATTTTTACACATTAATGGGGATGTCATTTAAATCTATAGTCCACTCTTTATTATATCTAAAGCATTCCAAATCTCAATTTTATTAACCCGCCAAATGAAAGCACAATTTATATTATTTTTAAGCAATTCAACTCACTCATATTAATTATCGGTACAACCTTCACTTAAAAATTTGATAAAGAATTCATCAAATATATTGAATATCTTTATCCCTAAATTTTTTATCATTAATTTTGATATCAACTTCTTGTTTTCTCAATTTCTTAATTTAGCAAGCATGTATATGTGTGTCTCTCCCTCAATAGTTTCTAATTTATTATATAAATCTTTAAATATTGCAATCTTAACATCATGAATCATTCATTATTTTGGATTAAAATAAGCTAATGTATATTTCTTCTAATTCTCATCATTTTACATTTAAACCATTCTTTATAACATTTTTTGGTTCTTTATTTAAACAAATTTTCACCACCAAGTATCTTTAGTGCAAGGTGCTCTCCCTTTTGATTCACCAACTATATTTTCAATACATTGCAAATAAAGTAAGCAATTGAATTATAGATAAAGTTACTTTCAAAATCTCATTGTTAACTATTAAAAATATTATATTACTTTTCTTAAAATTATGTCATCTAATTTAGCATTACTTTTCTGACTCCATACTCTAATTTTAAAATTAATAATCAATGTTATGTCATCAAAAAATTACCCAAAATAATTTACAGACTTTGCAATATAAATGATTACTTTATTTTAAGGAATTAATCAATTTGAATTTTAGAAGTCTCATTTTTAAAAGAGATAACATATTCCTCTATTTTTAAAGTATTAGCAATCATAGTATCACATATCAAAGCAAACTCTAAAATCATTCTTATTCATTAATATCTACAAAACCAAAACTAACTTAAACACTTAAATTTTTTAGTCTTCTAGCATACCCATTTAAATCTCCTCCTATAAATAATATATTTGCTTATAGTAATTCTTAAATTAATTTATCCAAATTATGCAAAAGAGCTTTTTTATACTCATATCCAACCATGTGAATCATGTAAACACTTGTAGCATTAAAAGTTATTTCATTATTCTGATGTTGATTCTTACGAATGTACCAAAGCTTAAAACCTAGACTATCATTTTTTTGCTTTCTCATCCACCCATTTCATTTCTAAAAGACATAAAATATTAATCCTTCTATTAATCATAATATGTTCAAAAAGTTTGTGAAAATACCAATATTTTAGCTACCTAGGCTTAATTTAATATTTAGCTTTTCTATCAGCATTCATCCATAAAAATGTAATAAAGCACTTTTTCCTACATTCAAGAAATACAGTACATCGCTTCTAACAGACGCCATAGCTTTATTACAATTTACTAAGGGATTAATGTCATAAGAAGATTCGACAAAGATTTATACTTGTTGCTTATTACATAATGCAAATATCCTCTATCTCATTTGGGACTTGGAATTTGGCAACAACCTTGGCTATATGATTATAAGTAATGAACTTGAAACTTGACAAAGTAACCGCCTTACTCATGACTATAATGACCACCTTACTCATGACTATAATGCATATTATCTAAGGAATTTGATTATATTAATATAAGGTAGAACACAAAGAGAAAGAAAATGCCCACATTTTTCAACTTAAAGATAGAATGGGTAGTACAAAAAAACAATGCACTTAATTATGTTATAAAACCTTTACGCATCCTTAATGGACACATTTTTGAGAAACAATGTAAACCAAAGAAGATCATTTATACATTAGTGTCCATAAAATAAATCAGGACAAGAGTAAATAAAGAGAATTTTATAGACTTATACCTAGAAGAAAAACTTGATAAACTACTATTAAGTAATATCTAATGTCATAAATCTAATGTCATAAATCTAATGTCAGGACCTAACATATAGGATAGACCCCACTAAACACATTTAATTGAAAAGCCATGTAAACGAGTTACTTACAAATGATTTGTTAGAGAAAGCGCTTATAATGTTCTTACATTTTTTTACTCCAAAATTATGTAATAATTAGAGGATGAGTTGGTAGTTCAACAATAAATTACCATAATATATAGATTTTTTTAGTCCCCCAACTTCTGAATAAATTAAAATCTAATTAGAATCAAATTAAGAAGATAAGAAACTAAATTAGGTTCAATAAAGTTGTTATAAACTAAATTAAGTGTTTTTAACAATTTGGGACTAAGATAACCATTTTGAAAGTCGATTGCTATTTTGGTAAATTTTTCTACTAAATATGAATTGTGTTATGTTTTTTTCCAAAATAAATATAAAGTGAGGATATCACCAAACTAGGATGAGAAAATGTGATACATAAAAAACTACATTTAAAACTAAAGATGAATTATATAGGTGGTTAGTTATGCTCTTCAAATGATCTAATGCACCCAATATATGTATGATGATTATAAACCACATCTAATGATCGCCTATTTAGAGATTTTGAGTGGCTTATTTGAACAATATATTAACTTATAGCAACACTATGGATAAATATTTAATGTAAGAGAATATTTAAGATTCTCAAAAGGAAAAATATGTATTTAAATCTTAATATATGCATTTTCATGATCCCATTTGTAATTGTCACGAGATTGTTATTTTGATGGAAGGTTTAGCAATAAATATAAATAAGGTGAAGGTGGTCAAGAATGGTAAACATATACCACAAATCATGGTGTTACAAGTTTTTATGAATTGGCCAATTTTTTAAAAACTTTATTCCAAGATTTAATATAACTATAGTAACTATTAATAATTAATTAAAGTGGAAATTTTAGTTGGGTAAATAGCACAGAAAGAGCATTAAGAAAATAAAGATAAAATCTTTAAAGCACCAATATTAAAATTACAAATTTTAATATAGCAATTAAAATTATTTATAATGCATTGGGTTTATGCACATGTAGAATTCTTAATCTAGATGAACATTCAATAATACATTTTAATTAACAAATCCAATCAAAAGCATTCAAATTACTAGAGTTTTGCACTGTAAATTGTAAGGGATTTCTTTAAATATTTCTCCAAAAAAAGGCATAAGCATGAATTCTTGGGAGAATATCTCCAATGACGCACCTTTACGTCTCCTTTACTCTGGAACATTTTACTAGATAAAATAATAATGTTGCAACTACAGTTAGTTGTCATTTTGTTATTGCACACATGCAGTTTTGAGTAACAAAATTTAATAAATTAAAAATGAGTATGCTATTAGCAAAAACTTCTAAAATATACAATAATTTATAGTGATTTATGCTGTTAGGGATGACTGTTCAGTGATACTAAGTTGTGTATGACAAATACATCTCTAAGAGACTTTCTAGTTTATGAATTAGATGTTGGAGATGTAGCTGGTGGCTTTGAAGGGAATAAGACAAAAGGTAATGATAAAGATATGCATTAATGAAATAATATAAAAAAACACAGAAGACTGCCAACAGTAAAAAATAAAAAGCAGAATTATACACCGAAGCTCCTTCCATTCAAACCATGGAAAGTAGTATGAACTTTATGTTGGGGTTTCCCTACACATTCAGAAGCAGAATTCAAATTATGTTTAAACCACCATATGTTCCAATTAAAATTACAAATAAAATATTTGTCTGAATAAAAAAATTTTGGCGCGAGAGTGTTCATTACATTATAACACACCTCGGTGTCAAGTTTCATTATTTTTGAATGCAAGACGACGGAAAAATACGAAAATTTTAACTTTAAGTAATTTATTCAGATTTCCTTAAGATTTTCTTTCTCCCCCAATTTTCCTTCGCTTCCCAGGCGAAACCTACGCCTGGGAGGGCCCTACCCCACTTGACCGACCTTTCCTTTTCTCCCCACACTAGCCAGCCCCCTTTCCCTCCCTGCCAACCCCTCTCCCAGCAAGCCACCAGCCCCGGCAGCCACCCGGCCACCCCATTCGGACCCTCCAAACCAACCAGCCCCCTTCACAGCCCTCCAAAGCAGCCAACTAGCCCCTCTCCCTGCTGCCAACCTCCCCTTCCAGCAGCAGCCCTCCTCCTTCCTCCTGCCGGCCACCAGCTAGCCACTATTCCGGCCACCTCCTTCAGTCGTCCAACCTCCCTCAGCTTTCTTGCAACACTATCCTAATATTATGTATATCTTTTTATACTTAAATAAACTTTATGTCATCACATTAACATTATTGTCATTAATCAATAATGATAAACAAGTGCATATGTTATAAGATTGCTATGTTTCCATTTAGACACTTTTTATTCTAACATTTTATTATTGTTATTATTTTCTGTAATTTAATTTCAATTTTGTCTTTTACTTTCGTATACTATTATTATTATCATAACAATAATGCTAACCTAATGTTAAAGCAAAAGAAAAATAGAATGAAAAAAGATAGTAATTACTCCTAAGAGCATTGGCTAAAAGCTAATTTAAAAAATATCCAAATCTAAATACAGATCCAAAAGTCAAACTATCAAACTTTGGATCTTAAAGAACTAAGGTACACAGTATATGACATGTTACTTTTTTTTACTTTTTTTGCACTTTATTGTTACTTAGCTTCGCTTATTTGTTTTGAGCCAAATTCATTTGAAGCTTGGTTGATTGTTAGAAACTAATGTGATAATATTCATAAGTTACTAAAAAATGACATCAGTAATATTCGTGGGTTGCTAGAAAAATGACATCAACAACATTCGTAGGTCACTGGAAAAATGACATCAGTGATATTCGTGGGTTACTAGAAAATGATATCAGTAACATTCGTGGGTTGCTGGAAAAATGACATTATCAATATTCGTGGGTCACTGGAAAAATGATGGTGAGTTACTGAAAAAATAACATCAGTAACCTACATTTTGTGATAATATTTGTCGCAGGAAACTTTTATTCATTTTGTACTATTACCTTACTTTTCCTGTATTTTTATCCTTATATCTGCTAATCGCGTATTTGCTTTTATAAAAATATAATATTATTTTGTTTATTGTGGTATTTAGAGTATTCTTTAATTACTAAAAATTCTAATCCAAGTATTATTTTCTGTACAATACCAAGTCAATTACTTATGGGAGAGCCTGAACAAGAACTTTAAAATCTTAAATTATCAAACTACCGATGGATCTCCAACGGCGCTACTTTAACTTTTATTTATCCTTTTATTTTCTCTTTATTTTTAACAAAGTTGAACAATGTTCGTGATGTACGATAAAAATTTTTATATTATGAATTTTTGAAATGAATGAGAAATATCTTTGGCTTTTGTACATGTATGCTCTTTTCTCTCAAATTGCTCAATATGATCCTGTTGTATGTAAACACCCAAATGTCGGACCATCACATTCACAGAGCAAAAATTGAACAAGTTGGGAAGGAAAAAAGAATGTACTAGCATTTATGTTTACTCAAAAAGGTTGAACTAAGAAAACATAAACCTAACATCAAAAGAGAAATAGCCATCATAAAATAGACACAAGCAATATCAAACCTACAATTTTACTTAAAAAATTGCTCCTTCAAAAGCAAAAGCATGTTAGAATGTGCACAGTTCAAAATAATAATAACTCGCTTAAGATAAACTTTTTTAAGGCCTATCATAAGAAAGAAATAATAATAATTTTCTCAACTATTAACTCATTCAAAATTCATGCAAGTATAAATAAAGAAAGAATGAATTAAACTAAAATTGCTAAATACATAATTTCTATTTTAAATAAACATAAAAATAATTTGAGTCAAAATTATGTTAATAGAAAATGATAACTAAACTTATCCCAATGTATATACTGCCATATATTTGTCAAGTTAGAAGAGCAAGGTACTTTCATAATGCAAATGAAAACAATATAAGATAGCATCGACAACCATAACTGAAAGAAACAAAAACAAAATACGGAAAAGAGGTGACATACAAAGCTTTTGTGCTAGTTTCATCCAATTGCAAGTAAAGATTAGATTAACAAGAAACAAAATGTTGAGTTAAGTTCCAAGTTTAGATTATTGACTGATGTAGTCCAATAAAACAAGAATACAACCCACGTTCAAGTGACAGCACAAAGAAACATGGTAGTATCATACTGTGTAACTTATTATGCCACCAAAAAATCGCATAGGATTTCTTCTTCGCAAGAGAACTAATGAAAAATTGGTTATGTAGTCATATGCACAAATATAGTAAAGCCAATGTACAACGATTACAAAAGAGAGGGCCCAAGCAAATTGACTAGATGTTGCAGAAAACATGTCAACACACAGATGTGAACACAACACAAAGCTCGAGAGAATTAATGTTGAAGAAAACTCAGAAATCCTTATACAACCCATCCAATGAAAACTAATCAACATATTTCTTCTTTGTTAATGAAGTATTAAGCCAGCTATACACTTATCAATTAACCAAAATATAAACAAAAGAACAAATGTCAAATGAAGCCTCAAATAAAAAGAAGAAGAGAGCATCACACAAATATGCTCATAACACCTGAATCACAAAGACAATTTAAAATGCTAGTAAAGACTAAAAATAAAAGCATAATAATCCTTACAAAACAAAAAGAATAAGCAAACATATTAGTTCTCAAAAAAGAGGCTAGTCAAACTAAAAGCATAGAGGCACAATTGAGTCTATTCCAGCATCTTTTCACTCTAAAAGTTATTATATAAGAAGCATTGGTGTATAATTTAGTCTATTCCTGATTCTATTCACTCAAAAAAGATCATATAAAATATTTAATCAAGGAGAAAGCAGTTTCTACATTTTGGATTTTAAACTCAATGTACAAACAATCTAACTAATCTTCCTAATCATTATCATTCCTCCATTGCCACTCATGCTTGATAGCAATAAAAGACTACCTGGAGTCTCCTTGCTAAGCATAACAATTCACCACTAAACTCTTCTAGACCGTCCCATTGTATTGCATCAATGGATGAGAAGGGGAATATATTTATTTCTATTTATAAGTAGTACATTAAGACAAACACTGCCTAGAAAAGTTGCTGCATGTTTCACTGCCTTTTATTCGCTCTTAATCAATCCAAGCCAACCAGAAGTTTCTCACTACTACATTTTCATTCCCACATCACCTAATTTAAGAAAAAAACACCACCTTTTAATAAGCCCTTTCTATCCCTTTAATTGATCCCCCTATCAAACTTTACACTCCATAAAGCCATCTAGCATAATTTCTATAAGCATAAACAAGAAAAAATGTCAAGCTACATGCTAATATGGAACAATCAGAAGAAAGAAATACATTTACTTTCAGCAAGATCAACTTAAACGTACAAACAATCTAATTAATCTTCCCGATCATCTTCATTCCCCAATGTCATCTTCAACGCCCATAAGGCACAAAGTGAATAAAGAATTTTCTGCTATAAGTAGGGCATTTACCATAAAAACAATTTAGAAGAGATAAAACAACATTTCACCACCTTCCATTTATTCTCAAACAAACAATACCAACCAAATACTCCAAATGCTCTAGGCTTCAATTCACTGCCCAAAAGCTATTAACAGAAAAAACAGCAATCAGCTTTTTCCCGCCATTAAACCTTCCATATCTTCCCACACGCTCCATTTCCAACGCCTTACCTTTCATGAAGCCTACAAGAACAAATTGAATAAGAAGCATTTAACACCTTATCCTCCATGAGGGCCTTTAGCCGGATCATGGTGGCAAGCGCTTCCTCCTTGGATGTGAACAAGCTTTGCTGGAAACCAAGCGCCCTGCGCTCCGCCGCAAGAACTCGCACCGCTGATTCCTTTGCGGTATTGAGGATGATGTCCGCGTACGCCCTCTTAAGAGCCGCCATTTTCTACAAGGAAAACAGTTAGCAGATCGAAATGGTGAAGCATAAGAGATAATTAGAACACTTGCCTCGGCCCCCTCCTCCATGATCGGTGTAAATTAGGTTTTCTTTTCCTTTCTCTTATTTTGGGCTTCTCGAAGTGTCAGCGATGGCGGTTGGGAGCTGTGAGCAGCGGCAGTGTAGGCGAAACGGGAGTTAAGGTTCCCCTCTTTTTCGGACAAATATCGAATTTTTATGGGAATTCTTCAATTTTAATTAAGTTCTTAACATTTGTAAAATCAAATTTCGGTTTGCTTGGGAACGTTTGATTTTGATTGCATGGCGTTATAAAACACGTTTCTAAAAATGCACATTGGCTAAATTTGATTTTTTTGCCAAAATTAATTAAAATTTATTATTAGCACTATTTGCATTATTAATTTAAATTAAAGAGATTCTAATTGATTATTATTTCAAACTTCTTCTTTTTTTTAACTACAAACATTCCCCTTAATAATATTGATTAATATGTAATTAACTAATAATTAGCTTATTCATTTATATATTATATCATACCGTTCTAACCCTCCTCTTAGCTCTCTTCTCTGCATTCACCTAAATTACATATAAAAGTACTCAAACAATACAAAATATGCATAATAAAAGTAAAGTAAGCTCAAAAATGCTAACAAAATTGTAATTGCTTTTATGATATAGCAAACAAATTTCTACAAATAAATCAAGGTAAGACAACCCCCCTCACAAAGAAAAATCTCATCTTCAACTATTATGGAATTAGTAGAGAAAATAGCGACAAACAACACTATTGTCGAAATGAGCCAATTACCGAATGAATGTTCAGGCAGCACTGATACAGATCTAGCACTTGAAGAAAAAACAAATAACCCAAAAAATATAGAATATACACAAAGAAGAAACTAGCAATAAAGATGATTGATCATGACATCACATGCCTCAAATTACATAAATTTTGTTTAGTAGTGAGCATAATTCTCAAATTCGGACAAAGCAAATTTGAATATTATATGTTTTGACACCAAATAGTTCAGTGATGTCAGACACAAAGCGGTTGCAAGCCCGTAGAATCCCAAAATTTATAAAATTTGATAAAAGCTGAAATTAAGAGTGATCATCCCTTCAACTTAATGTACTCAATTAAAAATATCATAACCTATTGAGCCTCAAAAAGTCACCACGATTTATTGGTCATTAAGAATATTGAATTGGCAAAGTATGTGCGTATTTAGCGTACCGCAACATTTGTATTTATTTGAAAAAAATCTATAATTCCTCTCTCTCCTAATTTTATAAATTATAATACTAAGAAACATCATATTATAATATATATCTTCGTCTTACGTTAGCCTTTATATCATGAAACTTTAACACCTTTAAAAAAGTAAGGAGATAAGGAAAGTTTTCTACCAAACCAAAATCTTTAATAAGAATAAGAGACTGAAGGTATTAAAAAAATCTTTAGTTTTTATACCTAAATGCATACATATTTATATTAAATAAGAGTACTTAAGTTTATTATCTTTGTATTATACTTATTTATGCCATTCAACTTCAAAAGAGATTCTCATCATCTAAAATAGCAAACAAGGTATGCATCCAATTGGTAAATCTTGATTAAATTTTTTTCAATAATTAGAGCAACTCGGCCCATATGAGTCCCAATTCATGCTGTTTAAGTCATACCACCAATATTTTAGCAAGTTATCAGCAGAATGAATACGTAAGTACACCCTCAACTTGCAAAGTTTTAGCAAGAGTTTGAATATTGATCAATCTCATTCCCTCATAAATTGTTGGCTTAACAGTCATTACCTATTTATTAGGCTTAACTTTTTTTCTATTATTAGCATCAAATAAGAATTGGGAGTAAAAAGCAATGATTTTATGCATAATAGCCTTAAGCAATGGCATAGTGGACAACCAATAATTTGGAAGATTGTAGACAGAATTGAGCAATTAAAGTCGACTAGCATATGAAAGAATTTTTTTTGTCTAGCCATTGAGTCACCACCTATCATTTCCCACCATATGATTACAATCAAGTAGGGCTGGCTTCGATATGAGTTTGAGCAAGTCAGACTTAACTCGAACTCAAAAATTTCAAGTTAAGCTCGACTCGAACTCAGCTCAAACTCGAATCGAGTCAGTTTGACTCGAGTCAAATTCGACTCATTCAAAGTCGAGTTCGAGCTGATTCGAGCTTGATTCGAGTCAGCTCGAAATATCATTTCGATTCAAAATTTTCGAGTTCCAATGGACTCGAAAAAAAAATCATATTTTTTTTTAAAAGTGGATTTGAAATATAAAAAATAAAATAAAAGTATGTAATATATTATATAAAATTTCAAAATTCAGCAAATTAAATTATGAATAAAACATTCATTCATACAAATGCAAATATAAATGCAAGTATACAATCTAAATATAATAAAATTATACATTAATTTAATATAATCCAAAAGCAACAATAATCCAACACAAGTTATTCAATATTCAACATTTAATAATTATTTAATAGATGTGCAAGACAGCCAAGACTGCAACTCTATAAGCCAACTCCAACATTCCAACAAAACAAAAATAGCTCAAGCTCAAGCCAAAACACTTTAAACTCATGCAAGTATGCAACTTGCATGTTTGGTCTACATCTTCACAATCCTAAGCATGCAACATGTAAAATTTGCATAAAAAATAATACAATAATAAGTGAAAAATATAATAAATTGTAAATAAAAATAAGATTGCAAATAATAATTCTCTAAATTAATACCAAAAAATCTGAATCATCTAATTGATTGATTGTCTGATTATGATTGTGGCTCACTTGCTTTTTTTGTAAGAGGACTCAGATTAACATTACTTCTTAAAGATATAGCCTAAGAGGCTTAGCAGAGTAGTCAATACTCAATACTAATCATTTATTATAGACTCAATCTAGCAATCTCAAATGATTGCTCAAATTCAAATAAAAAAATTAAGTTCAAATACTTTATAAAGTAAGAAAGCTATTACATGATGTTGCACAGCTGCAGCAATGAGTCAATGACATTATAGCAATAATGCAGAATAATGGAATATGTTGTATGTATTTCAGAATTTTTAGACAACAATTTGTGAGTTTTTTAACAGTATGTATATTTTGTCTAAGTTTTCAGAAATGCAATAGTATAACAATCCAATGTTATTATTCTTCTAAATCTAAGCTAAACCAAGCATTAATTTCCATTCCATTAGGTTCAAATAGCCAATTAAATATAACCCTGAAGATTTGAGATCAATTTGGAGCACATTTGAGCAATTTGGCTATATTGTCAATTTTATGATCCTAAAAAATAGCTAAATTAATTTGATCTCCAAATTAAAATTTGATTATATTTTTGAATTCATCACCCCTAAATTAGTTATGGGTAAAATTTTGAGAGTTTTTGGAGGTAATTTAAGCTCAAAATAAGTTTAAATCCATTAATTAATTTAATTATTTAAATGTATATAATCCAACGGTCGGTTGATCTCCAAAAGGCGAGTCATCTGGACTGTCGGATTGCTCTTTCGTCAAAGATCCAACGGCGCACATTCTCTTCGCCCGAGTGATTCGTCCGCCAATGGTTCTCACCCACGATCCAACATCGGAGATCGCTCCCACGTTTAGCCCTTGGGATCAGGCTCATCTAGTTCATTTCATCTTTCTCCTTAATACATCGGATGGTCTATACAATTCCTGTCATTATTCATCACTATATTCGTCTGTTCGCGCCTGGCATGCAAATCAAGACGTACAGCTAGCGTCGGAACCCTGTCCCCCACTCCCGTGTAACGTTTGCTAGGCTATTAGGATCCTTTCCATTATCAGTTGGACATCCTCGACAAGCCACGGGGCCCAATGGAGCTCTTAATAACAGTAGTGTGTTGGTCCTTCAACCTAAGCCCTTTCGATAATGGCCTGGCCTCATGAGCCCCTTTAAGACTCCCTCATGACGGTGGGTGTGGCTTGGAGTTCAATCCCCCACTTCATTGCCTGAAGCTCTAGGAGCATGCTAGGATCAGTTTTAACCTCTAAAGCACCTCCAATGCCCTATAATTCGCTAGCCCAGCCAATCAAGGTACTGCCTTCTACCCCATCGAGTCGTGTGGACTTGACATCAATTGAAATGCATTAGGTAGCTCTATGATTTCTCTTCCCTTCCTAGTTTCTTAGGTCATTTGTGCGAAGTGAATGGGGGTGGTTGAGCTCGTCCAAATAGAAAGAATGTGTTGTCTGGACGAGAGCCAGTTGCCAGTGAAAGTGAAAATACTCCACTGGAAATCGGGGCTCGCTCACAGCCCAATCAGCTTTGTGATTGCATCCCTGTGGCTATCCGAGCTCAAAGCGATTGTCCTTGGAGCTTGAGCTAGCCCTGATAGATTGTATCGATTAATCAGTTTTTGGCGTAGCTCACTGCTGAGCCCGAGTAAGGTTCCAGCTACTGGGCACCTCCTGTGTCAAGTGGCCTTACGTGACGTGATGACTCCAATATTGGGTAGAAGATTAATCCAACATCGAAGCATCACCACAGCATCTGTAACAACCCTAATGTTGTTATCCGTCAATTAGTGCCTAATTAATTCCAAATTTCTTCCATTACTCTTATAATAGTGTTAGGAGTCTCCACCTCAAATTTTGTGCAATTTGGAGACTATTTGACAATTTCCAATATTTCCTAATTTTCTGATAATTCTGAAAATACCTAATTTATTTAGACCTCAAAATTAAAAACAGATTTTTCCATTGAACTCACCACACCCAAATTAGCAATGAGTGATATTTTGGAAGTGTTTGAGAGTCGTCAAAATTTTTGTCAATATTTTAATATTATTTTAATATCTAGAAACTTAAGTAAATTAAATATATCTTCGATCGAAAATTTGATCATAATTTTGAATTCCTCACCCTTCAACTAGGTAAGGGTGAAAATATGAGATTTTTTGTAGTGTATTTAAAGTGTTTAAATCTATGAAATTAAATTGATATAATATAATAATTAAATATTAGCAATTAAATTAATATACAATATATAATTAAAATCATTAAATAGCTAAAATCAGGACCGTGCGGATCCTGTGCGCGAGTCCTACTCACGGGACAGTCGCGCGACTTCATCAAGACCATTCCGTGTTTTCAAAAAAGATCCAACGGCTACGGTGTCTTCCGTGAGCTGCATCAGATTTGACCATTCAATCATAAGATTAAACAGACGATAGAGATGTTTTATACAGTATGTCTCCTTCTTCCTCCTGTAATCGTACCCCTGCCATAGGGAGTGGGTGTATGCTCGTTCAGCTGAGCCTTATCCCCCCGGATCGCCTTATGGAAAATTTTAGGCATCCATTTTCTTGCTTCTTCTGTTGGAGACGGGTGTGTGCTACGAACCGACTGCTTATCCTAAATCCTTTTCAATCGGTTTAGTGCAGTAGAGAAGCTATTGCGAAGCATAAAGTGTCCGGAGAGTGAGAATATAAGATTAACCACTCACCTTTTTAAGGAAGAGAATGAGTTCTGATGGGATAGTGAGTTGAGGGCTCACATTTTAGATACATGTTTAGAAGATATTCCTTAGGAGGAATTTGAATAAGTTCTTAAAGATGAGTTCATTCCTCCTCCTGCTTGAACAATTATAGAAGATGATTTCATGCAGCTGACACAAGGAAATCGTACAGTTCATGAATTTGAAGTAGAATTTCGAAGATACTCTCGTTTTGCACCAAAAATAGTCTACACTGAAGTGGCAAGATGTAGTCATTTTTTGAAAGGCTTAAGGAACTCAATTAAGGATCATCTAATGTTCTTATATCATGATAATTTCTCAAAGCTATTAGAGGGTGCAAAAATGATTGAGCACCACCAAGCTCAATTTGAGCCGCAAAAATGGCCTCATCCTCCACCCCAACGCCAAGACTCTTACAAAAGGAGTCATACTCAAGGTCCAAAAGTTTTCCAAATGTCAAAAGGTAAAGATGTAATAACCCAAATTGTTACCTTAGTTAATCAGGATTAATCTTAATTCTAAGAGTTAATCAAGTCATTATGAGTCATTCACTAAGACCTAATTCAAATCATAAGTCTAATGGATCAAATTCTGATTTTTGGAAAATCCAAAAATTATAAAATTTGACCTGTCTAAATAGACCTCAAATTGAAAATCGGACTTCGTCATTGCGCTCATTGCCCCTAAATTAGCGAGAGGTGATATTTTGGAGGCAATCGGAAGTCGTCAAAATCTCGACAAATATTTTAATAATCTTTAAATACCCCAGAAATTGGGAAATTAAAATACTCGTCAAATCAAAAATTCGATCCTGTCGTTGCATTCCTCACCCCTCAATTAGTTAAGTGTGAATATTTGAGAATTTTCTGAATATATTTATTTAATTTTAAAATATAAAATCAATTAAAAAATTATTAATTAAATTAATTTATATTTATCTAATTGGCACTTAACGGCGCAGCCCCGCGCCGTTTACCCCGCGGCTCGTGCTGCCTGCCTTCCATCTGATCAGACGGAAGATGCGGGCCATCCGATCTCTCGATCGTATGGCTTGTGGCTTTCTCCCTCGTGCAATCCATCGAGTCCCCATACGACAGCTCACCGCCTTGCCCGCCCAACCGGCACCCTCCCTGCTTCGCAATCTCTGCCGAGGGTGTCATTAAGGGTCTGGCCGGCTCTCGGGAAGCTGTCTGCGCAAGGTGGATCCCGTTCGAGCCCGAGCACCCGTCCCAAATCCTACAAGCCACACATCACAGGTGCCTCCGATCTTCGATTTCTTTTATGCAATTGATAATCCATTGATTCTTGTGTTTATTTCGAAGGATAGATTAGGATTTAAGCGGGGATGATTGAACAATCATCGGGTCGATCGTCCCGATTTCAGCAAATTCGAACAGTACTTTTTGTTATAACCCGTTCATCCGGACCCTACCGCCTAGGGTGAGTGATTGTCGGCGTCTCGAGCCGTCCCCACCACAGGTCCGCATGCCTTCGGCGAGGTCTCGTTTGGACCTAACCGTTCCTGTGCGGGCCGAGCCCCGGCACCGCCGGGGAGGGTGCTGAAAGCTGTGCCCTAGCCTCGCGGTTTTGGGATGGGCCGGGATGAAGGCAAATACCTACGGGTGGGGCCGGGTTGACCGGGCTCGACTCGTGACACTTCGGGTACCCTAGCGGGACCGGCCTGGGTGCGCTGGTAGCTCCTCAACGAGTTGCGTGTCTCGTGGGGCCCGCATCGTGTGTGCTGCTTCCACGTAGCTGTGGGGCCCTCCACTGCGCTACGGTCGCTACGGACCGTAGCTGTTAGCGTCTCGTGCTGTCCCCACCGCCGGTCCGCATGCCTTTGGTGAGGTATTGTCTAGACCTAATCGTTGTCGTGTGGGCCGATGCCCGGTAGCGCCGGGGAGGATGCAGAAAGTCGTGCCCTAGCCTCGCGGTCTCAGGATGGACCGGGATGAAGGCAAAAATACCTACGGGTCGGGCGGGGTACCTGAGCGGGACCGGCTCGAGTGCGCTGGCAGCTCCTCAGCGACTCGCATATCTCGTGGGGCCCGCTCTTGCGCCGCGTGGCTCGCCACTGTGCTACGGTCGCTTTGGACTGCAGTTGTGGGCCCCACTACGCAGCCGCGGCCTCTCCCGGGCTGCTGCGTGGTGCTATGGGGCCCGCTGCCTCTGCTGCGTCCAACCAGAGGAGGCCACGTGGCAGGTGGGTCCTGTCGCCTACAAATCCCTGCATATAAAATAATATAAATAAATAAATAAATAAATAAATAAATATATATATATATATATAAATTCACATATACACAGCCTATAGGTTAAACAGAGACATAATTGATGTTAATATAATAATTAAAATACCTAAATTATAGTTAATAATTAGATTAATTTAAATTGCAGTTAGTGCATAATTAAAAAGGATTAGCTATTAATAGTAGATTAATTATGATAGTTAGTAATTAATATTTAATTAGTTTAATTAAATAGTAATAAATGATTAATCAAATGATAGTAATTAATTGAATTAATTTTGACTATTGATTATTAGTAAACTAATATTAAACAATAACTAAATTAAATTAATATTATTTACTTTATTTAAAACATTAAACTAAAATATATATATATATATATATATATATATATATATATATATATATATATATATTACAATAATAATACTTAGTAATTTACTTTAAATTAAATAAAACTTTAAAGTCTCATAACTTTAAAAATATTAATCCAAACATAGCAAGTATATATCTCATTTTACTCAAAAAAATAAAAAGAATCAAATGACGCCAATCAAAAATTTGATCCGAGGTACATTCAATCTAGTGACATTTTAGATCATAATCAAATATTCACAACTTTTAACCTGGTTATTCAAACATAGGCAATATGGGTCTTAAAATATTTAGGAGAACAACTCTATCACTATAAAAATATTATTTTCACTATTTAGAGCTTAGTTTGAAAAGTAACATTTAGGACCCTCACTTAAAAATGACCAAAATGCCACCAGACTTCAATTGACCATAACTTGATCATTTCAGTTCCAAATTAAGAAATTCAAAGTGCTAACTAGCTTAGAATTTTAATGTCATCAGTAACCTATCATAATATTTAGGATCTGAACCTTAAAAAAATAAAAAATGACCAAAATACTCATAACCCTAGTTAAGCCATAATTTATCCAATTAGAGTTCAAATTGGGTTTACTCCCTAGTCAAAGCACTCAGTATATTATAGGGAAGCAATAGAAATAAAATTTTCTAAATTTGGACATCAAACAGAAAAGTTCAGCTTTTGTCCCCCGTTGACCGTTAGAAATTACCAAAATATCCTTAGAAATTGAAATAGCTATAACTTAACCATTTGACCTTAAAATTTAATATTCTTAGATTCTATGGAATCATTGGATAACAACCTTCAGTAAAATGCATGAAAATTTAGATTTCACTAAGTGTAAATTACTAAATTGACCCATATATCAAAATCCTTAGTTTGAACTTATAAGACCAGTTTCTTATACAAATTGAGCATACTTACTATCTATCTTTATCTTAGACAATAAGGAACCATTTGGCAGTAAGAAATTCTAATTTAGAACCCTAATTTGAAAAATAGCTTTTTAAACTCTTAAGTAGGGCAAAATGGTCATTTTGCCCAAAATTTAGGTTAAACATCTTTAACTCATAAATTATATACGATTAAGACCAAGCTCGTGGTATTTAATCCATAATCTCTAGTTTAGTAAATTTTATCCAGCTTCCTTCTAGTCTAGAATATCCAAATTCATAATTAGGTTGTACTGATTTGTTTTTAACCTACATAGTCGACATTAATTAATCATATTAGGGCCTAGCTAGTCCTAATATTTTGTAACCTATAAGGTCATACTTATAAGTTATACTCGATAGTAAGAACTGAAGATCCTAAACTTGTGTAACATAGAATAATTAGAATGATTTAATTAGACAATAACAATGTCACCATGTTAGAAGAGTCCATTGCTTACTACTTAATTTATTTGTGCTACGCATTTCTTATATTTTGTGCTTAATTACTTGGACCTGTCATATAAGAAAACTTTGTGCATAAAATGAAAACTTATAATAATTAGGATAACACCTGCTTGGGTTTAATTATATTCTGAAAGGTTATGATGCACATTTACTCTATAGGACAAGAGTAAGGAGTAATAAAAATGCTTAACATTACTCATTGAGGAGTGTGTGTTAAGCTTGGAACCTGTATAGTCTTTCATATGTGCTTGACTCCTCAGCTATTTATGAATGTGTCCATAACTAAAATATTCTGTATTTGTATTTAGTATATCTACAGTTCTGCTGTTCAGTTCTGTCTACCCTAGCCCATAAAGGTTATGGGAGTTTCTGTCTGCCATAGCCTAGAAATGCTTTAGGAATTATACTGAGCCCAATTAGCCAATTTTCTGATATGACAGTTTTGCATACATGTTTCTATTTTAGTTTACTATTTTACTGTATTATTGATGCATATTATTTCAGTTAGCTGTGCTTCTTTACTTACCTGCTCTCTAGTACACATTTATAGTATGCTAGAATTTACTGCTTATTATATGCACCATGTTCAGACTTGCTATTTTTAATCAGTATATGCCATATGATCATCAGCATGCTTAGGATTAGACTTTTCTTTCAGTACTTTTACTTACTACATTATCTATGAATATGCCCCTTCCTTGTTAGTTGCTTGAGGTGTGCTTTTGCCTCACTTTCTGGTTATTTATAAATGTTATATTTATAATTTATCCTATTTCTTGTATGCTTACTGCTCATACGCTTTTTAGCTCACTTTTGTTGTGTTTAAGTATAAATGGTGACATTAATAATTCATGTAAAATGTACTTAAATAATTATCTAATAATGTTTTTTTTTTATTGGCTGGGGCCCTAGCATTATGAAACCGATAATGTCAGATTCATATAGGTTTGAGGAGCTGGGTGCTGAAGAGGAAGAGCTTTATTTAGAAGAGGAGCATCAGTCGAGTGATTCAGAGGTTGCCTAGTTTTCCTTCTATTTCTTATGAGGATGAGAGACTCTTAGATTTATTTTTAGTCTTTTTAAACTATTCATTAAATGTTGTAATAATACAGGCACTCGTGACTATGGTTGCTTTTTTGCACTATTATTTTTTGAGCTATTTATTTCATTTTATATCTGATGTATGGTGAAATGGATGTACTGCTTATTTCATATGCTTCTGCACTATGTATTTGTGTTGATTTAGTTGATCTCATGTATTCATTATGTGCAATCTTCTTCCTTTATTAGTGGATTGTGGATCTTATCTAATCCAATGATAAGCGAGAGATTTGCCAGAGTGGCACACCACCTCTTAAGTCTAATCTTGCAGATTAGGGGGCGGGGTGCCATAATTGGTATTAGAGAATTTCATAAGGTGTCAAATTAGAATTTACATTCTACTCTACCTAATGGATTGTTCTTCTACTAATCAGTCACTAACTAAATACTAGAGTTATATTCAAGGCACCATACTTGTGAGCTAAGAATAGTAATAGTATAGAAATGAAAATGTAATTATACGTAGTATAAAATGCTCAATCTAACGAAAACACATTGCTTGATCTGGATACATAGGAATATTACTACTCGACCATGTCAGTATACAATTCCCTTTAACATTTCCTGGAGAGATGGGAGTTTGATGTTTTCCTGGCCAAGCGATACAGGAGGGAAGTCCGGGGAGTGTGCCCAGCAGGAGCTAGCATTTTGGAGAGGACGCTATCTACCGGGGATTGGATTTCCCTATCCTAGCTAGGGAGTGGTTACGAAGAGTAACCAAGATGCTCGATGATCTGGGATACCTGGATTGTATTCGACTTGACATTGTGGATGTCTTCCTCCAAGACTATGCTGAGGAATGGTCATTTCATAAAGTATGGGTATTCGAGTACGGATCTGCTCGCCGCCATCGAGAAATGACTTACGCTAACTTTACCCAGGATTTCACCGAAGAATATATAGGATAGACTTTATGTTTTCCAATTGTTGTCTTTCATAATCTTATGTTTTATCTACTGTCTATCAATGATGTACTCTCATTTTCACTCTGAGTTAATAAAAGTAATGAAGTGTTGCAATCTTTTATTTTCTGGTTTTCTGAAAATGATTCATTTTTAACTCATAATCGTACAAAGTAAATCATGATTCCTGGCCAGAGCTCTTCTCCCACCACCTCTGACAGTTTCTCTGGTGAGGTGAATGCCTTGTTAGAGGTGGTCAAGATCATGGTGGACTCTCATATAAACAAGCCAAGAGAGAGGCCAAGGTACAAGATCGACAGGCAGAGCGAATGGAGCGACTATTAACAGCTCAACTGAACTAGAGCTGTTCCAACACTGAGACAACTATAGCCTCTCACTACTCATTCCAGCATCATGTTCAATCTTCTGATGGACTGCTGCATAGCTATCTGTGCCTCGAACCTCCGACCTTTGATGGGAGTCTCTCCGCCATTGACATGGAAAATTGGAAAAGGATGGTAGAGAAGAACCTCACCATCATTAAGTGCTCGAATTCTAAAGTAATCAGTCTGATGACTCACCTCCTCCAAGGTGAGGCAGAATATTGGTGGGACAACATCTGCCATACATTATTCACAGACTGGGAACTGGACGACATCTATTGGGATGAATTCATAGAGGCATTTCAGACCCAATACATCCCCACTTCTGCTAGACATACAATGGCAGATCAATTTCTTAAGTTACAGCAGAGAAGCCGTTCAGTTTTAGCATATTAGTATGAATTCTGGTGACTAGAAAGGTTCACCTCTAATCTCATCCCTACAAAATCCGATAGATGCCATCACTTTTGAAGCGAACTATGGCCCTCCATCCGAAGGCTAGTCGTCTCCTAATGCTCTACCAACTTTGCGGAACTGTTGGAATCCACCAAAATGATAGAACTCAATGAGGCGTCTGAACCTAAGCGCAGCCACGCGATGACAACCTTTCAACATGAGAACCCTAGGAGAGCTAGTGTATATCAACTTGAGGCAAGAACTTCGTCAACAAATCTCTTTGCTGGCTGCACTCATCCCCATCCTTATGGGCGATGCTACCATAAGATCGGGAATTGCTTCAACTGCAAGAGACCAGGTGACTCCTACTATTGGTGCAACTACACCGATACTATCATTGGTGACCATATCAATCACTCCAAATAATAATGAGTCTTTGATTTGTTCCAAAAGCATGCTGTAGTCTACCCAGCACTGCCACCTCCTTCTAGTAAACAGCATGAGGAAGCCATTGTTCCCCACCCAAATGCTCCAAGACCACCTATCTAGCAACCTTACAACAAAAAACTAGCTGGTCCCGCATGATTCTATGCTCTTACACCTACTGAGGCGGCATAAGATAGTAATGTGGTATCAAGTACACACTTCTGAACCAATCTACCTTTTAAATATTACTTGCTTAAAGTAGCTAGTAAATTACTGCATCCGTAATTAGGTACAATCTATATAAATAATAAGCCCTGCAACATCTTATTCGACACTGGAGCGAGTCACTCCTTCATTTATGAGAGCTGGACAAAATCTCTCAACTTATCATTGGACCGTCTAGCGAATCCTCTAAACATAGGACTACCGTCTGGAGCTCAACTACAAGCCCATCAATTTTGCAAGATACAGATCCCCATTTGAGAAACAGAATTTGAAGCCAAACTTGTAGTTTTGCCAATAGCCAACTTTGATGTTATTCTGGGCATGAATTGGCCAAGTCAGCATAAGAGATCAAAGTAGATCAGAGCAAGGCTAGTGCAATCCAAGAATGTGTGCAACCTAAGTCAGTGATAGAAATCAGAAGCTTCTTGGGTTTGATCAGTTATTATAAAAGGTTTATGAAAGGCTTTTCTCAAATAGCCTCTCTACTCGCCAAACTCACCCAGAAGGTTGTACCATTTGAGTGCTCGCCAACTTGTGAAGCAGCATTCCAAGCACTAAAAGATGTGCTCACCTCTGCCCCCATTCTAGTTCTTCCTAAGGAAGAAGTGAACTATCAGGTCTGCACTGACGCCTCTGGTATAGGCTTAGGTGCTGACAGACTGTAAATACACGTCCTCAGAGAATTGGTTGATTTGGCAATAAGGTGTATCTATTCTCACTAATATTTAAGCTACAATGTATTTGGATGAGTTGGTCTAAAAATTAGCACAATAATCACTAAGCAAAAAGAGCAAGATGAGAGAAAGAGGAGAGTTTGGACCATCCCACATGCTATGATATAACAATTATGTATATTAATTTCTCAAGCCTTATCATTCATTTTAATTAAAATCAAGTGCATATTATTTTCCTTGAGTTTAACTCAAGGTCTTACAAGTTCAAATCTCGTGCACAAAATGAACTCACATTCGGTTCTATTTTGGCACAAAGATTCTTTGGATTTGAATTTAAATTTTATTCTCTTGATCAAGGAGAGATTGATTAGTAAATCTTAGGATCTTACAAGCATTGATTTCCACTACGAGCATCACTCGCATCTCACATAGTTGAGATGAGGGATTCATATATTGGGCTCAAAGACTATGTCACTTAGTTCATGATCACTCAACACTTCCTTCCTCCACCTCAATTATGTTGAGCTAAGGAGCTCATTTAGTGGGTCTTAGCATCACTTGCATCAACACTTTGGTTGAGCTTAGATTTAAGTGCATTGAGCTCAAGAACTTTGTCATATAGTTCCAAGCTTTCATGCGCTCAAAACCTAGCATCCAACCTAAGGTGAGCTAAGGAGCACAAGACGATTAGTTCTTGAACTTTTAATTCTTTACTCTTATTCCACAATCAAGACTAAAATAGATAAAGTATTTCTTAGCAAGACATTAAGATCACAAAATAAATTATGTTTGAGGAAAATATTCATACATTAATATTATGCATCATGCACATGGGACTTCACCCCAATCCTCCCCAAGAGAGTTTAGCTACTCATTACAAAAGAAAAAAAAAAAATACATATATGAATAAAGACATTTTCATGATCAACTAAAAAGAAAATACAAGAATAGAGTCTAGAAGATACTAGGAACGCTCCTTTGGAAGTTCTCTGGAATCCTTCTTCTCCTTCTCAATGTTCCCTTCTTAGGTCGCTAGTGCTGCCTTCTTCCTTCTCCTCTAAAGCAAGAGCTTGCTTTGCCACCCTTGGAGAGTTCTTCTCTTCCTTAGCACTCCTCCTTAGTTAGTGGATTTTCTTGGCTAAAATTGTGAATCTCCTCTTAAGTCAAGAGTAGGGGTATTTATAGGAGAGGGGCTGCCTTCTTCTTCATTTCAAAACCAGCATTTCCATTTAAAATTCTAAACTCATGATGGCAAAATCCTCCATTGATGGTGAGGTGACAAATATCTTCATTTGTTTACCCAAAATATCACCTCAATACCTTCTTTTTCAAATAAAACGTAGCAGCTGCAGGGAATGATGGATGGGGACAAAGTTCAGGATAGAGGTCATGTCCCCAGCCGCAATAAATGCTGTATGGAGAAAATTTGCAGCGGGCCATGGCAGCGCGCTTCAGCGCGCTGTGGCGTGCTGCGGCGTGCTGCGGCGTGCAATGGTCTTTAGCAAATTAGCCAAGTCCCCCGCTGCCGCGTGCTACCGCGCTTGAGCTTTGGAAGATGTCCCGTTGCAGCAGGCCATTTTGCATTTTTATTGTTCAATTACTTCACTTTTCAAAAAAAAATTTTCCGCAGCAAATCGCTATAGCGGGCGTCCGCGCACTGTAGCAGCTCATTTTGCAAAAATATTGTTCAATTAGTGAGCAACCTATTTATATGGTTTAAATAATTCCGCTGCTGACCGCTGCAGCGCGCGACCGCGCGCTGTAATGACTCATTTTGTGAAAAACACTGTTCAATTAGTTGAGCAACTTATTTATATGGTTTAAATAATCCATTTGTTGACCACTGCAAGCGCGCGACCGTGCGCTGTAGCGGCTCATTTTGTGAAAATATTGTTCAATTAGTTGAGCCCCCCATTTTTAAAGTTTAAAAGATTCCGTTGTAGCCCACTGCGGCGTGCTATAGTGCTCTGCAGCGCGTTGTAGCAGATTTTCTTTTAATAAAAATTAAATCTTTTCAGAAATACCTCAGAACTCCCTTGGATGCTTTTTCCTTGAAAAAGATAAAAAAATTGATTTTAGGAGCATCTTAAATATCTGAAATGAATGAAATTTCCCTTTATATTAGATATAATTTATGGATTCATCCGATGCCATGCTAATGCAAGAAGGAAAGATCATCGCATACACTTCTCGTCAGCTGAAGCCTCATGAATGGAACTATGCAGTTCATGACCTCGAACTAGCTGCTGTAGTCTTTGCTTTAAAAATTTGGCATCACTATCTATATGGAATTCAGTGCTCAATATTCACAGATCATCTGAGTTTGAAGTATATATTCGCTCAGAGGGAGTTAAACTGCCAATAGAGAAGGTGGCTAGAACTAATCAGTGATTATGACCTTTGTATCCAGTACCATCCTGGAAAGGCAAATACTCTTAATGCTCTTATCTCTAAGAGTCCTCTTGAAGAAGAATTTTGTAAGATGGAGATCAATTCAGCGCGTAGTGACCAGGTGAGTACAATGCTCTGAATGATTAATGTGGAACCCATATTCCACAAAGATGTATTTATTACTCAGACGAAAGATGATGAGTACCTAAATTTTAAGCAAGCCATCGAGAGTGGCTGTCGCACGGACATTTGATTCCATAAAGGTGCTATCTATCAAGGAGATCGTTTATGGATCCATAAGTCCATGCATCAAGAGGTGCTAATTGAAGGCCATAACTTTGGATACCAAATTCATCTTAAGAGCTCTGATATAGCTGGAATTTGTAGCAAAAATATAGTGTTTAAACATTCTTATCACCATATATATCCCTATACTTTGAGTTGAAAATGATGCTTTTTTAGGAATTGAAGAAAACAAATTGCATGGGCTAAATTTCCAGATTCTGGGACAAATGCGCTGCAGCTCCATAGCGGCCCATTAAAAATGCCTTATCTAGAAACAGAACTGTAGACCTGGAGCAAGACCGCTGCAGTGCGTCATGGCTCGCCACAGCGCGCTACATCGTCATATCGATAATGATAAATTTAAACTATATAAATGAGTAATTGAACAGTGATCCTGCAAATTGTTTCCACTGTAGTGCGCCACAGCAGGTAAATCTTCATCTTTATAAAATAATAGTTGTCCTAATTGAATAGTGATCCTGCAAAAATTTCCACTGTCGTGCGCCGCAGCGCGCCACAGCGGGTTAATTATCATTTTATAAAACTATAGTTGACCTAATTGAACGGTGATCCCGTAAGTTTTTTCCGATGTTGCGCGCCGCAGCGTGCCATAGCGTACGCTGTAGCGACCGAACGAAAAAGACACTAACTTACATGAAGGAAAAGTGTTTAGAGCACTGCCGTTACAGTGCACCGCAGCGGAACAAGAATTGAAATGCGGTTGCAGCAGCGCGCCACAGCGAAACAGTATTTGAAACGCTGCTACCGCAGCACGCCATAGCGCACCGTAATGGACGACCTAGAATTTCCATAAATAACAATTAAGGGGAAGGCCACAAAATGTGACCTTTGTCCTCCCCCAGCTTCTTAAAAATAGATAAATTAAATCTTTGCTGAATCCCAACAAGTTTAAACAGATGAAAACATTAAAAGGGATTAAAATTAAGTCAATGAAGAGGAAAGGTCACACATTGAAAGCTTTGAGGCTGAGTGCATGTGGGGCCACCGTATTGACAACAAGGAATTACGGTACTCCAACTATGGCAAATCCCCAACTTAAGTAAAGTTAGGTAAACCCGACCTGCCTTAAGCCAATGACTTGTCACCAAGTACTATAACATTCATCAATATACAAGTATCAAAGTGGCGGAAGCAATAAACAGTAAGGTAACATCCACAAGCATATATAGTAGGGAAAAGGAAAATAATAGTAACTCATCACAATGCAAAAATGAAATACATCCAGAATTAATTATTACAGACTGAAATTTAATTGAAAATACAAATATCTCTCAATCTCACTAAAAAGGAAATACAGAATCTAACTAAGCAGCAGCAGCATAATTCTCGTTCAGAGTCTGCTCCTCTCCTGCGACATCACCCACGAATAGGTCCAAATCTGACATTTGTCGGTATCACAAATGCCAGGGCCCAGCCAATAAAACAAAAAGGTTATAATTAGACAATTATCTAAGTACATTTTAGGCTATTTTAATGAACTGGTTATTTTAAAGCTATCACATTTAAATTATCTAAACATGCGAGCAGTAATGGGTGCAACAAGCTATGAAGGAAAAATGTAACTATAAATTATCCATTTATAGCCAGCAACTAGTATGAAAAATAACATATAATACGAAATAAACAAGGTGAGATAAAAAGCTAAAAGAGACAGCAATTAAAATACAATTTTGAACCTAACATGCTTATGATCGTATTAACATATGCTGAGTATATAAAGAACACAAATGTTAAAAACAAACATGCAATTCTAGCATCCTAAACATGCCAATATACATAAGTAAGCCATAAGAGTATACATACAACATGCTGATTTAGGAAAGAAGAAGTAAAGAAAGCCACTGAGACATGTGGCAAAAGCAAAGCAATCTATATAAAACCACTGAGACATGTAGCAAAAGTAAAGTAATCTATGTAAAACAACTTAGATATGCGGCAAAATCAAATAAGTACTGAAAATAGGCCACTGAGTATGTGGCAAAGAAAAAAAGAAAATAGTACTAAAAGATTCAGCTAAAGTAGCAATAAGCCTAAGACATAGTACTGTCATACCAGCCAATAGGCCATCCAGGGCCCCCAATACTGAAATATCAATCAATACCCAACCAATATGCCATCCCAATCCTCTAGGTCTGGGTCAGTTCTACATAATACTATTACTGAAGAGGCAGACTACGCTAGGACATACTTTACTAATTTCAAGCAAGGTAAGAACTGAATGATATGTAATTCAATTACTAACTTAGGATGTATCATCCATATCCTAAGTCCTCCTATTATGCTCAAGGAATAAGGCTCAATATCCAAGGTATGCCAAGCAAATCTAGTCAAAGTAAGTAAGAGACTCAATCTAGACTTATGTGATATATGTTATTATCTAATTACCCAATCTAGCTACTCTGAGAAGGTACAAGCTTAGGATATCCAATATCCAGATTTATGTCCTTATATTTAATATTAAAACTTAACAAATTCTAATCCAAAATTATGTGACAACTATATGGTTTAAATAAATAAAACTGCTATCTATTCTGTTAATATTTTTCTCTCTTACCCACATCTTGATTAAGTAAATCAAGATTCAAGGGTTTTGGGTTTAAACTCTACGTTGGTGCTCAATTCTTAAACCCAAGGTCAAGTCCTACTAAGGATCTAGGGTTCACACTTAATACCCATGCTGAAGGTGAAGAGTCCTATAAGCTGAAAGATCCCAGAACTAAGAACTTATTGAAGGGTTATTCTACTGATTATAAGATTAAATAAACAATTAAGAACTTGAGAATCTGAGATCTAAATTCAATCTTTAAGATAATTTCATTATCTTATGGATTGAATCATCCTATACCCACATGGAAGGTTTCAAAGGATTAAATAATCAATCATTTAAGGAAATTCCAAAGGAGATGATTCAATTCAAGTAGAAGATCTAAAGTCTAAGGTCTAAGATCTAAGATCTGATTATTTGATCACTTTAAACTTAAATTAGGTTTTTTACTTTACTAATTGCATTTCTTTTGGCATTTAAGATCATAATTTATCTAATTTAAATTTATTAAAGTGAGATTTAAAAATTGCAATTATTAGATTCAAGTATTAAGGCTAAGTGACTTCTTTAGGATCACTTAAGATCTAAGTATCTTAAGTAGGGCTTAAGGAGCATTTAAGCACATTTTGGTCAAAATGACCAAAATGCCCCTCTTAAGGCTACAATTGGGATTTTAGGGTTTAGTCACCAAAATTGGATCTAATCTATTTTAATGTGATTTATATTATTCATTGAAGTGGGAAACACCATTATCTTAGGTTTTGACAACCTAATTAAGCTTAGAGGGATTAGTGAATTTAGGGCATTTTAGGGCAATCCAACCTTACACTCAAGTTATAATAGGCTTAAGATGACATTAGGAACTAATCTACCCAAAATTAGAGACTAATTTAGGGTTTAATTCACTAATCCTTAATTAGGATGATTAAGGAGTGATTAAAAAAATTAAATGTCCAAAGTTTATTTTAAGAGTCTACAATGTTCCTTAGGGTTTAATGAGCAATCAGAGCCCTTAATCAATTAATTTGGTTATTAATTAAATTTATTATAATTTAATTAAAAACAAAAAATGTTTAGTCAATAATTTTAAATCTAACCATTGGATCTGTGATTTTATTTTATATTTGAGTTTCTTGTATTTTTCTGATTCAAATGGTATATTGGATCATACCATTTAGATCAGTATAGCCAAAGTGATATTAAATAATTATTCTACATTTTTATTTAAATTGAAATCATAGGATTTGATCAATTTAATTAATAAACATTGAAAATGCACTCCTAAAAATTGCTATTAGCCGCGGCCCAAAATAAAAAGACGCGGGTCGGGGTTGGCTCGGCCCAAGATCAGTCGTCTTCTCCCTCTCGATGGGTCCGACGCTGGAGACTTTCCTTCGCCAAATTCGCCGTGCTCCGGCCACGCCACGCCTAATTCTTGATGGCTACACCATCCCTGACTCCAGATGCATTGATTAAGATAAGAACCCCCATCTGGATCCCTCTGGATCGATGGGGGGCTACTCGCCTGAGACGCCGTCGATACGGATGCTTAAGGTCTACTGTGAGGAGATAATTCTCCTCACAGAGGCCATTAATCAGTCGGGGTTCGATGCTTACACCTTCAGGAAGGTGAGGCGAGTCGAACTCCTATAGTTTCATAACCTAGGGCGCAGCTGATTGCTGGGTCCTTACTCGGACTCAGCCATGGCTCGACCGCTAGCTTAATCGATCGATACGATCGATTCGAGCTAGCCTAGCCCCAGGTGACAATCACAACTAGTTCCCTAAGTGGGTACGGCTAATTAGGTGACATCCAGAGGCTCAATGCAGAGACAGACGAGGAATTGGATCGAAGGAAATCCATGGGAGAAGGCTATACCTGAAATCGGGTTGCAGGTCCAGTCCAAGAGGAATTGGACATAGCTGGAGCTTCCAGAGACTCGGCATGAACTAGCAGGGGGTCTGAACTCCAGAAACGCACCCTCTATCAGCGGTTCGCATCTTCAGAAATTCCAGAATTCATCGGGAATGCGCCGAGAGAGAAGGGAGCTTTAGGAGAGATCTTAGCTGAGAATTAGGGGTTCAAAGTTAGCAAAGGGACTCACTGTGAGCTACAGGGGGTATTTATAGGTCTAAGGGAGCTCTGGGGGTGGTTTCTAAGGCTTGGCAATGGGAGGAGGCTCGGGCCGAAGACAAGGCTTGGGCCAAAAACTATGGGCATTTGGGGAGAAGACAACCGGCAGGACGGACGCGCCGAGGGCAGGAGAGGAATTTCAGGGTCTTCCCGTACTGCCATGAGGGCTGGGAGGTTTCTGGTTATCGGGGGGGGGGGGGGGGGGGTTACCAGATGCGGACGGGGCGAGATGAGGGAGACGATCCACAATGCTTGGGTTCATGTCCACCGTCTGATCGCTAAGCCATTGGTCCCGGACGGTCCTAATGCGCTACTTAACCGATTTGCCGTGGATAAGAGGTCAGTCGTTGGATTAGATCAGCTGATCTAATGGTTGATCGAGGGTACTTATCGCGGATGGCTAGATGCCGTCGGATCAGGATCTCGAAACCGCGGAACGGTCGAGATGAGACGGATCCGATCGAAGGCGCAGGCCGTTGGATTAAATTTGCAGAATGGATGACCCGGATGGGTCCTGCGGTTTGGAAACCGGCCGACTGTTGGAAGAGGACAAATTTGCAATTAAGATTGTTTAAAACCCTAATTTACAATTGAACCAAATTAAATTAAATCTAAAATATACCTAAATGACCTCCAAAAATTCCCAAAATTTTACCCTTAGCTAATTTGGGGGTGGGGAATTTAAAAATGAACTCATATTTTGATTTGGAGATCAATTTAATTTAGACATTTTCTAGGGCTTAAAAATAGCCAAAAATACAAAATTTCCTATTTTAGCTCCGATTGATTTCAAACTTCTAGGATTAGGTTTAAATGACCCATTGAATCCAATGCAATTAAAATCAAGACTTAGTTTAGCTTAATTAAACTAAATTTAACTAGAGTAATAACTAGGGTTGTTACAGTGCATCCCTATTTAAGGGCCAATCTCAGACCTTGAAAGGGTTCCAACATTTGCTATTCAAAGACCAAAGAGAAAGGCTGCAGGAAGAGAAAGAAGGAGAACTCTCCAAGGGGAAGAGAGGACCAAGAACAGAAGGAAGAAAATATAATAAGGAATGAATGGTGGAGCTTCAAGAGGACAACACAGGAAAAGTAGAGAGAATCCCAGAAAACCTCCGGGTGATTCCTTGTATTTCTCCTAAACTCCCTTGATTTATTTCTTGCCGTGAACTGATGGCGATGTTCACTTTTCTGTGCTTGTATGCTCTTTCTTGCTTAGTAATGGAAGGCTAAAAACCCCTTGGAGAGGGTTGAGATGTAGTTGTAAAATTATGTAAGGGATAATTAGTGTATGATGACATTGTTTGAATGTAATGAAAAACTATTTTTATTAATAAATTTAATATTGAAATAAATGCTTGGATGAACTGAAATCTAAATTATTTTATTTGAAAGAGCTTGTGTTCTAATGCTCATTAATTGGGTAAGAGCAAGGAAGGTAGTGTGAGTAGAGCTGAGAATTACGTGATAAAATTCTCAAGGCTCACTTCCACCCTTCCTTAATAGCTCTCCCAAAATATTGATGCTTGAGAACCAAGTTCTCCATTAACCTTGCTCAACTGCTCAGCAAAGTAGAAGGGATGAGAGGACATTGGGAGCTTCAATGGATGATGTGACATAATCCATTGACCCAATGCATCCTCCTATCTAGCTAAACTGCGTGTGAAGCGCATGACACATGGTAGATGGAATCTTGCTTATGAGATCATCTAAAATAAGACATATCTTTTGGTAACATAGACATAGGAAGTCAAAATCAAATTAATAAAACTAGATCTCATAAGAGTTTATGTGCTAAGGAAGAACCCAAAGGAGTTCTCCTTGTGCACTAAACTTGAACCTAATGTAATTGGAGGGTACTCCAATTTTAATAGTGTTCACTTGATTTAACAAAGCTATTAAGCTAAGGTATACATTTAATAATGAAGTTGTAGTACCAACCCTTACAAATATTATAATGAACTCTCAACTCTCTCCTTTTTAATCAAATCGTATCTTTACTCAAGATCTTGTGTTTCACTAAATAGGAACCAACAAAAATCAACCAAATTTATCATCTAAACATTAGTGAAAGAGAATATAACTTGGTATCAGAATACCCGTTCCCTGAGGTTCGATAAATCCCGAAATTAAACTTTCTATTTATTACTTCAGACAACGTACACTTGTGTGCAAATGCAAACATGTATTTCTGTCTATCAAGATCAAAAATATATCAAGACCTGAAACAATACTTCTAGTGGCCAGGAATGAAGAAAAATGTAGCTGAGTATGTTGAAAAGTGTCACCCTTGCAGTTTGGTCAAGGCAGAACACCAAAGGCACGTGGTTTGCTTCATCCGCTTGAGATTCCCAAATGGAAATGGCTGGATATATCGATGGACTTCGTTATGGGTTTGCCTCACACAAAATCAGGAGTTAATGCTTTATGGGTCATAGTTGACCGATTGACTAAATCCACTCATTTCATCCCTATCTGGCAAACGGACTCAGTTGAGAAACTCGCAAAGCTATATATCAAGGAAATAATCAAAATGCATGGAATTCCCAAATCTATTGTATCTGATAGAGACAGTCGATTCACCTCCAAGTTCTAGCAAGCCGTGCATCAAGATCTAAACACAACTCTAACAATGAGTACATCCTTTTATTCATAAACAGATGGTCAGACAGAATGAGTGAACCAGGTTCTCGAAGATCTGCTTAGACTATGTATCCTTGGTTTTGCTAGATCTTGGGAAGATCAGCTTCCATTGGTAGAATTTGCTTATAATAATAGCTTTCAAGCCAACATAAAGATGGCTCCATATGAAGCCCTATATGGCAGGAAGTGTAGTATTCCATTGACATGGTCAGAAACAGGCAGTGTTCAGCTGTACAGATCTAAATTAGTAGAACAGACAAACAAGAAAGTTCAGTTGATTCAACAGTGAATTTGTCCAACCCAAGACCGCTAGAGTAAATACCACGACATGCACCATCGTCCCTTAAAATTCAGAGTTGGAGAGTTTACTTACTTAAAGGTTAGTCCAATGAATGGAGTCTTCAGATTTGGCATAGTAGGGAAACTTAGCCCTCATTATATTGGTCCATTTGAGGTAGCAGCTAGAATAGGTTCGTCTACCTACAAATTAAATTTGCCAGACAACTTTGCAGTAGTTCATAATGTATTCCATGTATAGTCACTAAGGAAGTGCCTTAGAGATCCATCTCACCTAGTTCAATTCCCAAAAATTCAAATCAAGCCCAATCGATCATATACTGAGGAACCAATTCAAATTTTGGCCTGTGATCGAAAGCAACTTAGGAATCGTGCAATCAAGATGATCAAAGTTCAATGGAAGAATCGTTCTCGCAACGAAGCCACTTAGGAGAAGGAGTCAGATATACGAGCTAAATATCCTAGACTCTTCGAGAATTCAAGTAATTCTTTCTTAGCATTCAAAGCTTTCAAATTCAATTCATATTTCATTCTTGCCTTTTTCTTTCCACTTGAGTGATATCGAGAATGACATCGTTCTTGAGTGGGGGACTCTATAACAACCCAAATTATTATCTTAGTTAATCAGGACTAATCTTAGTCCTAATCTTAATCCTAAGTATTAATTAAGTCATTTGGAGTCATCCATTAAGACCTAGTCCAAATGAGGAGTCTAATGGATCAAATCCTGATTTTTGGAAAATTCAAAAATCTTAAAATTTGACATATCTAAATAGATCTCAGATTGAAAATCGGACTTCGCCATTGCGCTCATTGCCCTCAAATTAGCTAGGGGTGATGTTTTGGAGGCAATCAGAAGTAGTCAAAATCTCAGCGAATATTTTAATAATATTTAAATACCTTAGAAGTTGGGAAATTAAAATACTCGTCAAATTAAAAATCCGATCCTGCCATTGCATTTCTCACATCTCAATTAGTTAGGGGTAAATATTTGAGAATTTTTTAAATATAACTAATTATTTAATTTTAAAATATAAAATCAAATAAAAATTTATTAATTAAATTAATTTATAATTATCTAATTGGCACTTGACGACGCTACCCCGCACCGTTTACCCCGTGGCCCATGCCATCGGCCATCCGTCTGATCAGACAGAAGGTGTGGGCCATCCGTTCTCTCGATCGAACGGCTCGTGGCTTTCTCCCTCGTGCAATCTCAGCCAGGGGCGTCATTAAGGGTCTCACCGGCTCTCTGGAAGCTATCTGCGCAAGGTGGATCCCGTTTGAGCCCGAGCACCCGTCCCGAATCCTGCAAGCCGCACATCACAGGTACCTCCGATCTCCGATTTCTTTCATGCAATTGATAATCCATTGATTCATGTGTTTATTCCGAATGATAGATTAGGTTTCGGCGGGGACGATCGAACAATCATCGGTTCGATCGTTCCGATTTCAGCAAAATCAAACAATACTTTCCGTTATAACCCGCTCGTTCGGACCCTACCGCCTAAGGTGAGTGATTGCCGGCATCTCATGCTGTCCACACCACCGGTCCGCATCCCTTCGGCGAACTCTCGTCTGGACCTAAACATTGCTATGCGGGCCGAGCCCCGGCACCGCAGGAGGGCGCCGAAAGCTGTGCCCTAACCTCGCGGTCTCGGGATGGGTCGGGACGAAGGAAAATACCTACGGGTCGGGCAGGGTAGACCCGGCTTGACCTGTGACGCTTCAGGTGCCCGAGTGGGGCCGTCCTGGGTGCGTTGTTAGCTCCTCAGTGAGTTGTATATCTCGGGGGGCCCGCTCTCGCACCGCGTCGCGCGTGCTGGTGCCGCGTGGCTGTGGGGTCCGCCCCTGCACCGCGGTCACCTAGGACCGCAGCTGGGGACCCCACTGCGCAGTCCGAAGCCTCTCCCGGGCTGTCGCGTGGCGCTATGGGCCCCGCTGCCTCTGCTGCGTCCAACCAGAGGAGGCCACGTGGCAGGTGGGTCCCGTTGCCATCAAATCCCTGCAAATAAAATCATATAAATATATTTATATTATATATATATATATATATATATATATAAATGCACATATACAAAGACTATAGTTTAAACGGAGACATAATTGATGTTAATATAATAATTAGATTAACTAAATTACAGTTAATAATTAGATTAACTTAATTGTAGTTAATGAATAATTAAGAAGGATTAGCTATTAGCTGTAGATTAATTAGGACAGTTAGTAATTAATATTTAACTAGTTTAATTAAAGATTAATAAAGGATTAATCAAATGTTAGTAATTAATTGAATTTAATTTTGGTTATTAATTATTAGTAAACTAATATTAAACAATAGCTAAATTAAATTAATATTATTTAATTTATTTAAAACAGTAAACTAAAATATATATATATATATATATATATATATATATATTTAAATAAAATAAAATTTTAAAGTCTTATAATTTTAAAAATATTAATCTAAACATAGCAAGTATAAGTCTCATTTTACTCAGAAAAATAAAAGGAATCAAATGACACTAATCAAAACTTCGATCCGGGGTATATTCAACCTAGTGATATTTTAGGTCATAATGAAACCCTCACAACTTTTAACTTGGTTATCCAAATATAGGCAATATGGGTCTTAAAATACTCAAGAGAATAGCTCCATCACTATAGAAGTATTAGTTTTTCCATTTGGAGCTTAGTTTGAAAAGTAACATTTAGGACCCTCACCTAAAATGCTCCTAGACTTCAATTGACCACAACTTGGTCAATTCCACTCCAAATTAAGAAATTCAAAGTGCTAACTAGCTTAGAATTGTAATGACATAAGTAATCTAAAATAATATTTAGGATCTGAACCTTAAAAAAATAAAAAATGACCAAAATACCTCTAATCCTAGTTAGGCTATAACTTGTCCAATTGGAGTTCAAATTGGGTCTACTCCCTATCAAAGCACTTAGTATATTATAGGGAAGCTATTGAAACTGAGTTTGCTGAATTTGGACATCAAACAAAAAAGTTTGGTTTTGTCCCTCGTTGACCGTTAGAAATTATTAAAATGCTCTTAGAAATTAAAATAGCTATAACTTAACTATTTGACCTCAGAATTTAGTGCTTTTGGATTCTATGGAATCATTGGACATCAATCTTAAGTAAACTGCATGAAAATTTAGATTTCACTAGGTGTAAATTACTAAATTGACACATTTTTTATTTAAATTGAGCATACTTACTATCTATCTTCATGTTAGACTGTAAGTAATCATTTGGTAGTAAGAAATTATAATTTGGAACTCTAATTTAAAAAATAGCTTTTTGGATCTTTAAGAAGAGGCAAAATAATTATTTTGCCCAAAATTTAAGTTAAGCATCTTTAACTCATAAATTATTTTCCAAATCAGTAAAGTTAGTATTAAGACTATAATAGAATCATTCTAAGTGATAAAATCAATAATTCAATCAAATTAGTTAAATTCCTAAAATAATTTCTAAGCCATTCCTTAGGATCTTTCACTTTATATTAGGACTATTCCTAAGACTAGGACTATATCATAAAATAAATTTCATTTATTGAATAATAATGTTATTCAATGAATGAATCCTTAATTTTATTAGTTTTTAGATTTTATAATTTATTTTGATTATTTTGTCTTTCAAACATAAATTCAAGATAGGGGAATCATCCTATTAAGTTTGACTTTGCTCAATAGGATTTGCCTTAATCATTAGATCGCATTTAGATTGAAATATAGATCTTAATCCATACTCTCTAGCTTAGTAGATTTTGTCCAGCTTCCTTCTAGTCTAGAACCTCTAAATTCATAATTAGGTCATACTAATTTATTTTTAACCTATATAGTCAATATTGATTAATCATATTAGGGCCTAGCTAATCTTAATATTTTGTAACCTATAAGGCCATACTTCTAAGTCACACTCAATAGTAAGAACTGTAGATCCTGAACTTATGTAACATAGAAGAGTTAGAATGGTTTAATTAGACAATAATAGTGTCACCATGTTAGAAGAGTCCTTTGCTTACTACTTAATTTATTTGTGCTATGCATTCATTGTATTTTGTGCTTAATTCTTTGGACATGTTATATAAGAAAACTTTGTGCATGAAATGAAAGCTTAGAATAATTTAGATAATAATTGCCTTGGGTTCAATTATATTTTGGTAGGTTATGGTGCAATTTACCCTAATGGACAGGGATAATGAGTAATAAGGATGCTTAACATTACTCAGTGTGTGTTAAGCTTGGAACCCGTATAGTCTTGTAGATGTGCTTGACTCCTCAGCTATTTCTAGATGTGTCCACAAAAATAAAAGTAAAATAACTAAGAGATTTTGTATTTATATTTTTTGCATCTTCAGTTATGCTGTTCAGTTTTGTCTGCCCTAGCCTAGAAAGGTTATGGGAATTTTTGTCTACCCTTGTAACAACCATAGTTATTATCTTAGCTAAACTTAGATTAAGTAAGCTAATCCAAGTTTTGATTTTGATTCCATTAAATTTAATGGGTCATTTAAACATAACCCTAGAAGTTTGGAACCAATCGGAGCTAAAATGGGAAATTTGGTATTTTGGACTATTTTTAAGCCCTGAAAAATACCTAAATTAAATTGATCTCCAAACCCAAATTTGATTTTATTTTTGAATTCCCCACCCCCAAATTAGCTAAGGGTGAAATTTTGGGAATTTTTGGAGGTCATTTAGGCATATTTTGGATTTAATTTAAATTGGTTCAATTGCAATTTAGGGTTTTAAACAATTCTTAATTGCAAATTTATCCTCTTCCAACGGTCGGCCGGTTCCCAAACCGCGTGCGCCATCCAGGCCGTCCATTCCGCGAATTTAATCGAACGGCCTGCGCCTTCGATTGGATCCGTCTCATCTCGACCGTTCCGCAGTTCTGAGATATTGATCTAACGGCATCTAGGTCTCCATTTTAAGTATCCCCAATCGCCCGTTCGATCCTCAGATCTAACCGATGATCGATCCAGCCTCCTCGTGCGGACAATAGATATCGGGAGATCAGAGCTGCTCCGCATCAACTGGAGATTCATTAGACGACCCTGGCAACCCCCGCGACTGTGGATCGTCTTCCTCCCCAGCTCACGGCCGACAGCCGAATTTCCCCATACAGCCACGTTCTCCAGCCGGTCTGCCACTCCCGTACCACGTCAGGAAGACCGTTGCGACCTTGCCCTAGCCTCCCTAGCACTCCTAGCCAAGCTTGAGGCCCGGTCCACACCAATTTTGGCAATTGAGGGAGCTCCCTCGAACCGAGCCTAAGCCATGGCTCCAGACCTCGGCAGCCACCCTGGACCTCCATGGAGCCTATAAATACCCTCAGGACTTCACAGTGAGTCATTTTGCTCACTGTGAATCCCCATTTGCCTAGTTGAAGGTCTGCTGGAACTCCCATCATCTTGGCAAATTCCTGATGTTTTCTGGAGCTTAGGACCGCTGATAGAGGGCTCGTCTGGTGTTCAGACCCCCTGTGAACCTTCATCTGTCATTCAGGAAGCTAGAAGGCACTCCAATTCCCTCGGACGAGCCTGCGACCTTGACTTCAGGTACAACCTTCCGCCATTAATTCCTTCGATTCAATTCTTCATTCTGTCCCCGCATTGAGCCTCTTGATGTCGTCTGGATCACCTTAGCCACATAGGGAACCCATAGTAATTGTCACCGGGGGGCTAAGCTAGCTCGAATTGATCATATCGATCGATTGAGCTAGCGGCCGAGCCATGGCCGAGTTCGAGTAAGGACCCAGCGATCGGTTGCACCCCAGGTTATGAGATAATGGGGGTTCGACTCTCCTCGACTCCTTGAAGGTGTAGGCATTGAGCCCCGATCGATTGGTGGAGTAGGTGAGGAGAATTATCTCCTAACAGCAAACCCTAAATCTCCGCAAAGAGGCGTCTCGGTTGAGTAGCACCTCGACGATCGGGTGCATCCCTGATGGGGGTTCTTAGTCCAATCGACGAGTCTCGACTTCAGGAACGTGTAAGGATCGAGCTGAGCCACCGTCGCCGTCTGGATGCCGAGAATTTCCATGCTGAAATTCGTCTGGGATGGACCCGTCGAGAGGTAGGAGATGAAGTCCGGGTTGGGCCACCCCGACCCGCGCCTTTCGATTTCGGGCCGCAGCTATTAATGAATTATAAAATGACATTTTCAATGGTTATTAATTAAATAAATCAATCCCTATAGTTTTAATTTAAATAAAAATACAAATTAAATTATTTGAATAACCTTAGCTATACTAATCCAAATGGTATGATCCAATATATCATTTGAATCAGAAAAATACAAGAAATCTAAATATAAAATAAAATCACAGATCCAATGGTTGGATTTAAAATAATTAATTAAACTTTTTTGTTTGTAATTAAATCATAATAAATTCAATAAATGTTTAAATTAGTTGATTAAGGGCTCTGATTGCTCAGTAAACCCTAAAGAACAGTAGACCCTTAAAACCAATTTTGGATAATAAATTCTCTTAATCACTCCTTAATCACCCTAATTAAGGATTAGTAAATTAAACCCTAAATTGGTCTCTGATTTTAAGGAGGTTAGTTTCTAATGCCATCTTAAGCCTATTAGAACCTAAGTGTATGGTTGGATTGCCCTAAGAATGCCTAAATTTACTAATCACCCTAATGGACTTAAATGAATGATTAGTGCTAATTAGCCTAATTAAGTTGTCAAAACCTAAGTTAAGTATGTTTCCCACTTCATTAATCAATATGAAACATATTAAATCAGATTAGAAGTAATTTGGATAATTAGCAACCTAAAATCCCATATTTAGCCTTAAGAGGGGCATTTTAGTCATTTTGACCAAAATATGCTTAAATGCCCCTTCAACCTTAGAAAATTCAGTAAGTTACCCTTAGATAGATTATAAATATTTTGCTGGACTCTTAGACTAATAATGTTGATCATGTGGAAGTTTATTTAAGAAATCTTCAATTAGCCCTAAATTAAGACACTTATACCTTAAGTGATCATAAGGAAATCATTTAGCCCTAATAATGGAATCTAATAATTTTAGATGTTAAATTTCAGTTTAATAAGCTCAACTAAGTTAGCTTATGAGCTTAAGATTCTAAAAAGAAAAACATTTAGGAAATCCTAAGTTAGAAAATTAGTTAAGTCTAAAATGATCAAATCTTAGATCATAGACTTTAGATCTTCTACTTGAATTAAACCATCTCTAATTGAATTTCTTTAAATGATTTATTGTTTAATCTTTTGAAGCCTTCCATATGGGTATACAATGATTCAATCTAAATATAGATTTTAGATTCTCAAGTTCTTAATTGATTATTTTATCTTATAATCAGTAGAATAACCCTTCACTAAGTTCGTAGTACTTGGATCTTTAGCTTATAGGATTCTTTATCCTTAACTTAGGGATAGAGTGTGAACCCTAGATCCTAGTTAGGATACCACCTTGGATCTTGGATTTGGACACCAAAGTGGGGTTTAAGTCTAAAATCCTTAAATCCTGATTTACTTAATCAAGATTTGGGTAAGAGAGCAAAATATTAATAAATTAGGTCGTTGATTTAGTTATTTAAACCTTATAGTCATCACATGATTTTGGATTAGAACTTGTTAAGTTCTAATATTAACTATAAAGATGTAAATATGAGATTTTACTCGATAACTGGATATTGGAGATCCTAAGCTTGTATCTTCTCAGAGTAGCTAGATTGGGTAATTAGATAACAACAGATATCATATAAGTCTAGATTGAGTCTCTTGCTCACTTTGACTAGATTTGCTTGGCATACCTTAGATATTGAGCCTTATTCCTTGAGCATAATAGGAGGACTTAGGATATGGATGATACATCCTAAGTTAGTAATTAAATTGCATATCATTCAGTTCTTGCCTTGCTTGCAGTTAGAGTATATCCTAGCATAGTCTGCCTCTTCAGTAATAGTATTGTGTAGAACTGACCCAGACCTAGAGGATTGGGATGGCCTATTGGCTGGGTATTGATTGATATTTCAGTATTGGGGGCCCTAGATGGCCTATTGGCTGGTATGACAGTACTATGTCTTAGGCTTATTGTTACTTTAGCTAGATTGTTCAGTATTGTTTTCTGCTTTGCTTTGCCACACGCTTCAATGGCCTTACTTTCAGTACTTGCTCATTTTGCCACATGTCTCAGTGGCTTTGCATTACATTACTCGCCTTGTTTTTGCCACATGTCTCAGTGGCTTTACAATTCATATGTTGCTCAGCTTTTGTCACATATCTTAGTGGCCCTTTTCTTTTCTTTTGTATGTATACTCTTATGGCTTACTTATGTACATTGGCACGTTATAGGATGCTAGAATTGTATATTTATTTCAGTATTTGTGTCCTTTATATACTCAGCATGTGTTAAATACGATCATAAGCATATTAGGTTCAGAATTTGTATTGTAGTCGCTGTTGCTTCTAGCTTTAACATCACCTTTTCTATTTGGTATTGTATGTCACTTTTCATACTAGTTGTTGGCTATAAATGGATAGTTTATAGTTACCCGTTCTTTCATAGCTTGTCGCACCCATTATTGCTCGCATGTTTAGATAATTTAAATGTGATATCTTTAAAATAACCAGTTCATTAAAATAGCCTAAAATGTACTTAGACAATTGCCTAACTGTAACCTTTTTGTTTGTTGGCTGGGGCCCTAGCATTTGTGATACCGACAAATGTCAGATTCAGACTTATTTGTGAGCAGTGTTGCAGGAGAGGAGCAGGTTCAGGAGAAGGATCGTGCTGCTGCAATTTAGATAGATCTTGCATGTTATTTCAGTGAGATTGAGAGACATTTGTATTTTCTTTTAAAATTCAGTTTGTGATAATTAATGCTGGATATATTTCATTTTTGCATTGTGATGAGTTACTATATTATCTTCTTTCCTTTCTACTATATTGTGCTTGTGGATGTTATTACTCGCCTATTGCTTCCGCCACTTTGATAGTTGTATGTATATTGATGAATATTATAGTATTCTGACAGATTCTTGGCTTAAGGAAGGTTGGGTTTTCACCTGATTTTACTTAAGCTGAGGAATTGCCACAGTTGGAGCACCGTACTTCCTCTTGTTAGTACAGGGGCACCACAACCCTAGCCCAGAAAGGCTTTGGGAATTATACTGGGCCCGATTGGCTAAATGGCAATTTTACATACCTGTTTCTGTTTCAATTTACTATTTTACTGTATTATTGATGCATGTTATTTCAGTCAGCTATACTTTTTTACTTACCTGCTCACTAGTACGTATTTATAGGATGCTAGACTTTACTACTTATTATATGCACCATGTTCAGACTTACTATTTTTAATCAGCATATGCCATGTGATTATCAGCATGTTTAGGATTAGACTTCCCTTTCAGTACTTTTACTTACATTATCTTGAGGTGTGCTTTTGTCTCACTTTCTGTTTAGTTATAAATGCTATATTTATAACTTATCCTTTAAGTATAAATGGCGACATTAATAAATCATATAAAATATTCAGCCTAAAATGTACTTAGATAATTGTCTAATAAGATTTTCTTTTTATAGGATGGGGCCCTGGTATTATAAAACTGATAATGTCAAATTCAGATAGGTTTGAGGAGCTGGGTGCCGAAGAGGAAGAGCCCTATTTAGAAGAGGAGCATCAGCCAAGTGATTCAGAGGCTACCTAGTTTTCCTTTTATTTCTTGTGAGGATAAGAGAATCTTAGATTTATTTTCAGTCTTTTTAAATTATTCATTAAATGCTGTAATAACACAGGTACTTGTGAGTGGTTACTTTTCTGCACTGTTAATTTTTGAGCTATTAATTTCATTTTATGTCTGATGTATGGTGAAATAGATGTACTGCTTATTTCATATGTTTCCGCACTCTGTGTTTGTGTTGATTTAGTGACTGATCCCCTGTATTCATTATGTGCAACCTCTTTCCTTTATTAGTGGATTATGGATCTTACCTAATTCAATGATAAGTGAAAGATTTGCCTGAGTGGCACACCACCTCATAAGTCTAATCTTACGGAATAGGGGGCGGGGCGCCACAAAAGAGTAGCAGGGAAGCTCATCACCCTAGTGCAATAGACCACTCCCGTATGGCAAGTGCTATCACACGGGGAATAGGTGTTATATATGAGGTAGAACAAATCATTATTATCCGAATTACTGTGCTATTTGAACTGTTGACCGAATGAAGATCAATCATCAACAACAAGTGCAGAATCCCACTCCTTATAGCACTAAGGCTCCACTCCCCGCTCTTATGCCTCCTCTTACAGGTAGAAATATTTATGAAAAGAAGAAAGTCTCTTCACAAGCTCAAAGTTATGGGCAGGGTAATCGTGTCGATAAGGGTAAAGCTATCGATCAATCCTCAGCCATACCAAGAGTGTATGCTCTCTTTGCTTCCATTATTAAGGTGAAAGTGACATTGTGACTGGTACATTTTACATTTAAATATTTCATTTCATGTCTTTCATTTTAATATCTTTACTTCTTTTAATATTTTCTCTTAAATTTACTAAGCTGTAGTTGAACTTTCTTTTGTTTCATATTATAGGAACACTATTAATTAAGAATCAATTATGTGAAACTCTTTTATATATGGGAGTTAATCACTCCTTCATATCAGAGAATTGTGTATTTTCCCTAAACTTTCAACCTTTTAGCCTAGGTAATGCATTGAAAGTGCAGATATCACCAGGTGCTGAAATAATAGCAAAAAAATTCTGTTTGGTAGACATCCCAATCAGCAATCAACTCTTTCCCTCTAAACTTATTATTATGTCGATTGCCAATTTCGACATAATTTTAGGAATGCTAAAGAAATTCAATGCTATAATAGATTGATATAGAAAGAAAGTTTCCCTTTAAGTAGGGAGAAAATTAGAAGTCTTTGTAGGCAAGTTTAGTCTAATGGCATCAATAATAAATGTACATGAAGCCAAGTGCCTAATTAGTAAAGACTGCTTTGTTATGTTAGTAACTTTAATTGGTGAAGAGAAAGAAGAGAGTAATCCAATAGATACCACGATCGTAAGAGAGTTCCTAGATGTATTTATAGATGAATTACCTGGACTACCTCCAATGAGAGAGGTAGAATTTTCAATAGAGCTAATTTTGGGAACCCAACCTAAATCAAAAGCTCTATATAGGATGGCACCAAAAGAACTTCAAGAACTTCGTAAATAGTTGAAAGAACTGTTAGAAAAAGGTTTTGTGCACCCTAGCATGTCACCTTGGAGAGCCCCTGTCCTTTTTGTCAAGAAGAAGGATTATAGATTATAGAGAGCTCAATAAGGTGATGGTGAAGAACAAGTACCCTCTTCCTATAATTGATGACTTATCTGACCAATTAGCTGGAGTAAAAGCCATTTCCAAAATTGACTTGAGAGTAGGATATTATCAGATACGAGTTCAGAATAAAAATATTCCTAAGACTGTATTTAGGACCTGTTATGGGAAATATGAGTTCCTTATCATGTCTTTTGGACTGACTAATGCCCCTTATATTTTCATGGACCTAATGCAGTGCATTCTGAAGCCTTAGCTCGATCAGTTTGTAATAGTCTTCATTGACGATATCCTAATTTACTGCAAGTTAGTTGGTGACCATAAGAATCACCTTCGTGCTATCCTAATTCTTTTAAGAGAGTATAAGTTATATGCTAAGTTTTCGAAGTGCAAATTTTTGGCTCAACTCAGTGGCATTCTTAGGCCACATAATAGGTGCTAAAGGCATTAGAGTTGACCAAAAGAGATCCAAGCTATACAAAAATGAGTTCAAGCCAAGTCTGTGACTGAAATCCATAGTTTTCTAGGACTTGCTAGATATTACAGAAGATTTATTCCTGGATTTTCCCAAATAGAATCTTTGTTGACTCAATTAACTCATAAAGAAGTTCCCTTCATATGGAACCCAGGTTGTGAAGAAGCATTCCAGAAGTTGAAACAAATGTTAACTTCTGCGCCAGTCTTAATGTTACCTCAAGAAGGCAAGGAATTTCAGGTTTATACCGATGCCTCTAAGATAGGACTGGGATGTGTTCTAATGCAAGATCATCATATCATAGCTTATGCTTCAAGATAACTAAAGCCAAATGAGAGAAACTATCTTGTATATGTTCTAGAACTTGCAGGTGTATTTTTTCTCTCTTAAAATCTAGAGACACTGCCTGTATGGAGTTAAGTGTGAGATATTTACTGATCATCAGAGTTTAAAGTACATCTTCACTTAGAAAGAACTTAATTACCACCAGCATAAGTGGTTAGAACTGATTTGTGATTATGATTAGAAATTATTTATCATCCGGGTAAAGCTAATCTAGTAGCTTATGCCCTAAGTCGTAAGGCAGATTTGTCTTCATTCTATTACAATGATTCTTTGGTCAAGGACTTTAAAAGATTGAATTTAGAGCTGATCAGATCTGCTGATTTGTGTAATTTGCTATGTGCTACTCAGTCTGAGTCAACTCTTAGGTCAAGGATAATTGAAGCCCATAAAAAAGATTCTTCATATTCTCAATTAGTTTATGATATTAATAGTGGTAAGAGATCTGAATTACATCTTGATGTCGAAGGTGTAATATTCCAGAAGTCTAGGTTATGGATTCCTAAAAGCTTACAGTTACAAGCATTATCTAAAGCTCATAACTCTGGCTATACTGTGCACCCTGGTAGTTATAAGATGTATCAAGATTTGGAGCAATCATTTTGGTGGTCCGGCATGAAACGGGATATAGCCATTATCATTTCCAAGTGCCATCCCTGTTCCTTAGTCAAGGCCGAGCACCAAAAGCCTGGTGGACTTCTTAAACCCTTATATATTTCTGAGTGGAAGTTGTCTGATATCTCCATTGACTTTATTGTAGGTTTGCCTAAGAGTAGATCTGGTACTGACTCTATTTGGGTAATTATCGATAGACTCACTAAATTAGCTCCTTTTCTAACTATTCGTTAGATAGATCCTGTTGAGAATTTAACTACGCTTTATCTTAAAAAGATCATCCGTCTACATGATATATCAATTTGTATAGTTTCCGACAGAGACAGTAGATTCATTTCTAGATTTTGGTCTGTTGTTCAGTAAGACTTGGAGATGAATTTAACATTGAGTACTACTTTCTATCCCTAGACTGATGGTCTGACTGAATGTGTTAATCAGATCTTGGAAGATCTTTTACATCTTTATGTTATCGACTTTGGTGGAACATGGGAATATCACTTAGCTTTAGTTGAGTTTGCCTACAATAATAGCTATCAGGTCATGATTGGTATGGATCCTTATAAAGCTCTTTATGGAAGGAGGTGTACAACTCCTATTGCATGGACTGAAGTAGGAGACTCGTAACTTTATGGTTCCAAATTGATTGACGAAACAACTAAGAAAGGTTAGCTGATTAAATGCAATATGATGGTATCTCAGGATAGGCAGAAGAAATATCATGATGCTCATCATTATCAGCTATAATTTCAAGTGAGTGATAGAGCTTATCTAAAAGTAAGTCTGATGAAAAGTGTGCAAAGATTTAATATTTCTAGAAAGTTGATTCTAAGGTACTTAGAACCCCTTGAAGTGATTGAGAGAATTAGAACATCAGCGTACAGATTAGAGTTGTCTGAAGACTTCTTGGCTATACATAACGTGTTTCACATATCATCACTAAGGAGGTGTTTGCTGAATCCTAGCCAGCATGTTCAGATACCAATAATGGAACTGCAACCCAATCTGACATTCATTGTTAAGCCTATATCAATTCTGGGAAGAGATCTTAAGCAATTAAGAAATCATAGTATTCCTATGATTAATATCCAGTGGCAAAATCATTCTGATAAAGAAGCCACTTGGGAGAAAGAAGAGGATATGTGAAAAAAATTTCCAGACTTTATTCATTAATCAAGTAATTATAATTTTCCAATTTTCAATTTTGTTTTATTAAGACTTCTTCCTAGTATTTACATTACTATATTTTTAATTGTTGTGTGTCGAGGGCGACACTCATTTTAAGGAGGGGAGTCTGTAATAACCCTAATGTTGTTACCTATTAATTAGTGACCTAATTAACTCCAAACATCTTCCATTTTTCTTATAATAATATTAGGAGTCTCCACCTCAAATTTCGTGCAATTTGGAGACCATTTGACAATTTCCAACATTTTTTAATTTTTTGATAATTATGAAAATACATAATTTATTTATACCTTAAAATTGAAAATGGAGTCTGCCATTGGACTCACCACTCCCAAATTAGCTAGGGGTGGTATTTTGGAAGTGCTTGGGAGTCGTCAAAATTTTCATTAATATTTTAATATCTAGAAAATTAGGTAAATTAAATGTACCTCTGATCGAAAATCCGATCACATTTTTGAATTCCTCACCCTTCAATTAGGTAGGGCTGAAATTATGAGATTTTTTGGAGTGCATTTAAAGTGTTTAAATCTATGAAATTAAATTAGTATAATATAATAATTAAATATTAATAATTAAATTAATATACATTATATAATTAAAATCATTAAATAGCTAAAATCAGGACCGCGCGGATTCCGTGTGCAAGTTCAGCATATGAAACAGCCGTGCGGCTTCATCAAGATCGTTCCGTGTTTTCGAATAAAGATCCAATGGCTGGGGTGTCTTCCGTGAGTTGCATCAGATTTGACCGTTCGATCATAAGATCGAACAGACAGTAGAAATGTTTTCTACTATACATTTCCTTCTTCCTCCTGTAATCGTACCCTTGCCACAGGGTGTGGGTGTACGCTCGTTCAACCGAGCCTTATCCCCCCGATCGCCTTATAGAAAATTTTAGGCATCCATTTTCTTGCTTCTTCTGCTAGAGACAGGTGTGTGCTACGAACCTACTACTTATCAAAAATCCTTTGCAATCGATGAAATCAAAATTACCAAATCTTTCAGGTACTCCCTCTTTTCACTTCATTCTTCTAATTTTCTTAATCCTAGTTCTTCAATACTCTTTTCTAAGATAACTAAATGATCTGTTATTGATAAATCGAGCTTATATAATGTTCAATTTAAATGTTAAGTGCTCAATTTTTCTTCTATCTTTTCCTTTCAAATTCTACTGTCTTACATCTACTATTAAATACATGATGTATGTGATATATCCAATGGTTTAATCTAATTGAACTGATCGGGCTCAACTGAGCCCAATCAAACCCTAGGATCTTTCGCAGAGATGGTAAATCACAAGCATGTTATTTTTGTTCTTTTATTATTTTGTAATTATTGGAGACCTTAAATTGAATACTTATATTCTTGTGAAAATGCTAAATTTCATAAAAATCTTTACCTCTGCATTTCAAAAATATCAATTTCACATTTAGAAAGAACCCTAATTCCCTAAGGACCGCTCCCTATCATCCCATATGTTTTGCGTGACAGGGAGGAAGCCGAAGACTCTTACAATGGGCCTAAGTCGGTGGTCCTTTTTTTTTTTACAGTCCTGTTGTACATATGAAGATTTAATTGTAAAGGCTTAATGGACTGCAGATGAAACAACAGATGGACTTATAACTTGCAGCCCATTAAATTACCATACATGCCCTTCCAATTTTTGTAAACCTGGCGCATAATGGACCCGTAAATCTGCAGAGGAAATGGAGTTTATTTTAACATCAATTTAGTTGTTCTTATAAATTCCCAATTAATGTTAAATGAAATTATCATTCCATATTCAATTAATGATCTCATTTATAAAACTTAAAACCTGTAGTATATTACAAAAATTTTATGATTATCAAATTTTGTAGAATAATAAAATAATACTATAATTATATTTTTTTTGATGCTTGAAATTATTAATCATTTTAGACTCAATATTTAATCTACATATTCTTAATGATATTTGATTTTCATTCATCAATTAAGTAAAAATACTAATAATGTTATTATTTTTAAAAATGTTATTACTATTCACTATCTTGTTTACAAGATGTCATGGAATAATAATCTACCATTTAAATGCTGAACTATTAATATTTTATTATTCACTATTAGGGTTAATTAATAATAATTAGTTCCTAAATATTGTATGTAACTTTAACTTGATCAATTGATGTCCAAATTGGACAAAAATGTGAGGAACTATAATAAGAGATCAAACTTAGGTTTGGAATTCTAAATCTCCTAATGACACTTTAACCTCAATTAGGACCCATCCAAATCCTAAAAAATCAATGTTATCCAAATTCAATGTAGTTAGTGTCATTTTACTTCTTAAGATATAAGGATCACATTGACATGTGTATCAAATCATTTGGACAACATTTGGATATTTTAGGTATTTTGCTCCTTAATTTAGAATAAATATTAATTTATAATTTTCAAATTTAAATTTGATTTAGGATGTGTGAATCCTGGGATAGCAAATTATTTCATATGATTTTCTCACATATAATTTAGAATTGGATACTTGGATCTTACATTTCCATAAATGTGATGAACGTAAATATTTAATGCTCATTCAAGATAAGTTTCCTCTATTATAGAATTACCTAGGATTATATTAAATTAAATGAAATGTATGTATCTTTTCTAGCTAGTTTATTCAAATCCCAATTGCTAGTTCTTATATCAATGTAAAGTATGAATTGGAGATGTTTAGAACTTCTATAATTGATTATCTCATATGTAGAATAATTGCATGAGTAAATTGAATAAAAAACTCATAACATAAGTTGAATTTGAATCCTCTAAATTATGTATGTTTCAATTAGAACTTAGAATAGATGACTTGAATGCATTGTCATAATTGATGTATCTAGAATTTTAAAACTACTTGTAGTTTATTTTGTTTGAACTTTATTGGAATTAGTATGAGTTACTGTAATATAAATCAATGATAATTCTTTAAAGAAATATTCTTTCATATTACCTTTTAATAAGTTGAGAATTACATAATCATTTCATGTCTTATTTTATTTGGCAGATATTATTTTTATATATTGGAATGTAGTTTCAATTACTTATCTCATGCTAGGATTAAATTAGAATAAGCAATCATATGTAATGGATTGATTTAATGCTAGTTTTATATTATTGATCTTTCCAATTAATCTTTCAAATGAATGGAAGACTTGCATGTTATGTACTATGTGTTTCTTTTGAGCAAATACAATAGAGTTCATGCCAAAATTATTAGAATTGGAATTTTATTCTTATGTTCTACACATTTTACTTCTCCTCTAGTTGCATGTAAGATTTAATTAAAGTTCTTTAAAATTATTTTGTATTCAAATTAGCTTAACACTTTTAATTGCTAAGCTAAAGTTCTTTAAAGGAACTCATAATAAGATTAGTGCTCAAACAATCACTTAGATAATTAGCACATATTCCATTAGTCTTTAACCTTTCAAATTACTTCTCAATTGATTAAACTAGAGGACAATAGCTCCCTTTCATGCTTAAAATAAGTTATAGATTTCTAAATTCCTACAACTACAAATGAATTATTACTTGTAGGATATTATCTACTTCCTTTCCTTACATTCAAATACTCAACATCAATTAATCTTAGATAACTTCATAATTAAATTGATTTGATATTTTCTAGTTTGTAAGCTAACTCAATGAAGTTAATAGAATTTACTTTAGTTTATACTTTCATTAGCTTAGCAAACTATAAATATTACTCTTCCTTTCTAGTTTCCTTAAACTTTAATCATTAATCTATTTGATTTGATTAGTTTAGAACTAGTATAGGATGAACTTCATTTATATGAAAATATTATTTTTTAAGCTTATCTTCCTTCTACTATTAATTATAATTGACTTAAAGATCAATATCTTTAAGTCATTTAGGAGCTTAATTAGCTCTAATCATTAAGTAGATCATTAAAATTTAGATAAAAAAATGATATCACATAGTTTACAATTATTGAAATTTATTGAATGCTTGCTTAGCTTTGAGCCATTTTCTTAAATATTCATACAATATCATTGTGCATAAATAAAAGTTTCATAAAATTTTATGGGGAATGCCTTATGGCAATTTGAATAAGAAAGATAGCGTTTATAGTAGGTCTTCACATTTTAGAGAGGGTAAAAGTGAATGTTTGACCCCCCTACTATATCTAGTTAGGCAGACATGCTTAACTCCTCATCCTATTATATTGAATACTCCTGCAAAATGAGATAGTTTCTAAATATAATTTTAATTAATAATATAAGAGTTATTTTACAATTTTATTGATAGTAAGACCTTTTTATAACTGTTTAGTTATGCTTACTTTTCATAGTCATAGGCTATATTTGTCTTAGACTAAGAGTCTAAGATATTTATTTATTTTCTATGCTTTTCACTCTCTATTTCCAATATTATATATTGCTTACTTACAGTTCAATTAAAATACAATATATATTATTTAATTTCATTTAATGCTTCACTGTATTTTATTTGCTTACTAGCATAAATTTTATTGAATATGTATTACTTTCATTTCATTTACTTTAAATGCACATATTAGTTTCTAGCCTTTAAGGATGCTTTTCCCTTACCATTTTTGGATGCAGGCTAGGACATATACAAGTGAGTATTTTTTCTCAGCTTATTTTATACTGTCTTCTTTACTGTTATGTTTACTTCTTTTTTTTTATACTTGATAGCTTTTATAGCTTCGCTGCTTAGTTTAAATTATAAATTAATGCTTGTGATATCCTATTAACTTAAAATGTAGCCAATCTTAAAATGTGCTTAGATTGTTTAGTCTAACTACACATTTTCTTTTATTGGCTTTGCCATATCATAATTAAATACCAAAATATGGTATATCAAGAGCTCTTTGATACAGGCAATGCCGATCCTAATGTGTGAAGAGCTTCTAAAATAAATGGCTTCCACTTATTATTTAATTTTTCTTGTACTTTTAGTTTAATGAAGAGAATCGTATTATCTCTTTCCTTTTCTTTTAAATCTATTTGTAATAATTAAATGTTAAACTGCTTGAGTTATTTTTACCTACTCTTATATACTTATGTTGTGATTACTTATTTTGTAATTGCTTAGGATGAATGAGTGGATTATACTAATTACTTGTATTATATATACTTGCAATGTTTTCATGTATCTCCTTAGCATGTATCTTCTATTGCATTTCATTACAAATTTACTTTATCTTAGTATTTGCTCATAAAGAGACTTGGCCACTTAGCATCTATATTTGATTAGTTTTATTTTAATTGAGTATTGGGTGCTAAGGTAACATCCCAATGTTTGGATTAATCTCCTATATAATTATTGGGGTCGTTATAACATCTAATACTAGATTAGAAGGAAGCTAACCCAAATAACTGGATGTTGTGTTTGGCCAAGGATCATGAAGGGGGTCTTAAGTTAAGATGAGGAGGTAGAAGAGTAAAAATGCATGAGATACATATTATTTAAAAAGCATGTGATCAAAGTAGTTACAATTACATGTATGAAAATGATAACTGTATGCATGTATAGGACAAGTAATCATGTAACAAAACAAGTAATTACAATTACTTGAATATGAAAGTGTAGATGCAATCATAATTAGAAGAAATGAAACATGTGAATGGAAAATACTTGCAAGATTCATGATGTAACTCATAGATGCAATTACAATCAATAATAGAAACTCAAGTGATTACAATTACGTATAGGAGCATAGCAATTGCAAGTAGTAGAAGAGGTGAACATTCACATGAAGTAATATAAGTTTGACATTATGAAATACTTGTTCAATCATGCTACAATAAGGATAGATATAATATGCAATAATTAGTTTTATGAGCATGAAGTATATATATACAATCCATTCAAACATCTATTTATCCAAACCTAACATTTTAAGTAAGAGATATAATTCCAACACATAATAAGTAAAGGCAAATAATTAAATTAAGTTATTACATGCCATTAATTAAATAGTAAGTAAGAAACACGTAAATATAAACTCTCTCTCACTTAATATAAAAGCAAGAAAATAATGTTCTTAAGTGGAAAAAATTAAACTTTAGGCACTTGGTTCAGCTCCACTAGCATTCAAATGCACATGATATATCATATTTTAGCATTTAAATGTGATAGGACAAATTCAATAAAAGAAAAGCATAGTTAAACTAAATAATCTAAATATAATTTAAGATTGGGCTAAATATTTTATTAATCTTTTTGGATATCACAACTAGTTATAATTTAAGTATAAGCTGCAATGCAAAAATGAAAGCATATGAATATGGAAAGAAATAAATAATTGTAGAGAAGAACAATTGAAGTAGAAGAATAAGTAAGAATACTCACTAGTACAGACATTCTAGCCTACAAATAAAATAAGGGTAAAAGCATCCTAAATAGGCTAGAAAAGTAATAAAGTGCATATGAGAATGAATATAATGAAGCATGTATATGTTCAATGAACTTATGCTAAGTAAAGAAAAGAACATAGTGAAGCATTTAAATAAAATTATAGTAACATTCACTATAATCTAAATGAATTGTAAACAAGTAAAGTAAAGCACTAAAAATATAGAAAGTGCAAATTATAGTAAATGAAGGAAAATCTTAGACTATAAGTCTAAGATACATATATCCTAGGACTATGTAAAGTAAAATAGCTAAAAGCTATAATGAGTCTTCAAAATCAATATAATTGTAGAAGAACTCATATTTTATTAAATTGAAGTTAATTTATGAAAGTATTCATTATGCGAGCAAATACAGAATGAAGCGAGGAGTCAAACACGTCTTGTTAAAAAGTAAGGGAAAATGGGGTTCAAAATAAATAACACTCATATTCACCCTTTGAGAATGTGAGGTCTCCTTATTACTCCTAATTAGCCTACCCTTAGCTTAACCAACATTGTAAAACCCCTAGAGTTTATAATGTAAAAGTTTTATTTATGCACATTGTCTTATATGAATGTGTCAAATAAAATAGGCTCAAAGTTAAGCAAGCATTCAAGGAAAATCAATAATTGCGAACTATGTGATATCCAAGGTTATCTAATTTTAATGATCTACATAATGATTGGAACTAATTGAGCTCCCAATTTACTTAGAGATATTTATCTCAAGTCAATTGCAAATAATATAAGTAGTTGGGGTTTTAAAAAATAGTAGATTATTTTCATTCTATAAGATGGAAAAATAATTTATAAATATAACAATACTAAATGAAACTAGTCCTAGCATCATCCTAAACCACATATTAGTATAGGTTAACTAAATTATGGCTTAGGAGACTAGTTAGGAAAAGGATGACTATGAAATCATTGTAATTGAAGAAGATGGAAATTAAGATTCTACAAGCTTAACTCATCAAATTAGGTTGTATTAGAAGGTTAAATCAAATCTATTACTATTCTAATTAGTTTAAAATAGTTTGAGGAAGATCTAAGTGTATTGGAGAGGAAGGGATTATGAGCTACAAGCTCTATAATTTCTATAAGTTAATGGTTAATGAAATCAATATGATTCCTAAACTATACTAATGAGTTTAGGACTCCTAATTCAACTCCTTAAAAGACTTAAATGAAGATTCAAGAGCTAAAGGTGAATTGAGTTAGGATTTAATTTAGGTACTTAGGACTAGTACTAATAGATTCATATCCTACACTACTCAAACATTAAGGTTAGACACACTTAATGGGTACAAAATCTAACTCTAAAGATGACCTAAAATTCAAGTTATAAATCAATTCTATAATTTCTATCCTAAGGTTGAAAGATGAATCAAGCAATTTGCTAATGATTCAAGTATCTAATTTAAGAGAACTAAGCTCAATTCATCTAATTAAAATTTACAAGGGAAGAAAATAATGCGACATGTTTGCTGTCCTAAGGTTCAAATACCTAAAACATGCAATTTATGAAATTAGAAAATTATCAAAATTAACCTAAATCAGGAGCCAAAAACCTAAAATTACTAAACATTATCCAAATGAAATAAGATACATAAATATGAAATCCTTATAGCATAAGGAATAAAATGACACTAACTAGGTCGAATTTGGACAACATTGGGATTTTAGGGTTTTTCGGGACATCTAATTAGGGTTGAAAAGTCATTATGAGATATAGGGTTCTAAATCTACAATTAATTTCATAATAATATTTCTTATATTTTTGTGAGTGAAATGGACTATTTGATCATTTAATTTGGATATTAATGATCAAATTATGTCACATACCATTTTATAATTAAATTTTAATTAATTAATTAATCTTAAATAATGAATATATAAAATGATCATCAAAATCAAAATTAAATGACGTATTAACGATCTACGAATTTTTGTGAATGAAACAGTGTATAATAACATATATTTTGGATATGTATCAAATAATTTATGAGTTAATGAAATTTACATTATTTTAATTAAATCATAATTCTATGTGAAATAATCACCAATAAATGAATCATAAAAAAAAAACCAGTTTAATACTATTTTGCTGTATTATTAAATCTGACAATTCTAATGATATAAATTATTAACAGGATTTAAATTCAATATATGAAATCCTTAAATAAATTTTCTCTTAAATGTTAACTGAAATTTTAAATAATTTAATTAAGTTTCAGATTCATTATGCATCCCAAAAAGCTCATAAACAGAAAGGTAGAATCCTAAAACTCATATAAAAGCTGCGAGATCGCATAAAAAAAAAAAAGAATATATATAACAAAAAAAAAAAAGTTCCGCCATTAAAATTTTCTTTAAGCTCGTTTGGGGAAGGTTCAATCAAGCTCGATCGACTATAACAAAAAATTTAAGATTAAAAGAAATTGTATGCTGAATTTATATGAGAATAATGCGTATTGAAGGGAGAAATGAAGAAGTACCTGAAGGTTTTGCGAAGGCAGGGCCCCGACAAGCTTTTAGATCTAGCCGGAGGTTCGGACGCAGCTCTCCCGAAATTCCCGAGCTCACCAGCAGCAAGAGAAGAAAAGGAAGAAAATTTTTGGGGATGAATGCTCTTAGTTGGGACTTAGCAGAAATTTGCGATGAGCCGGAGGGGAGTACAACCACTCTCACCTGCGCTCTTGCCAGTCCACCAACAGGCGCAGGGATGAGATACAGGAAAGACATCCGAGCCGTTAGATTCATCTTTGCAATCTAACGGTCGGGCCGATCAGATTTAAGTAGATGGATCCTCGTTCGATCGATTGAGGGAGGAGCGCGACGACTGTGATCAGTTAAGATTGTTGTCCCGTGCGGCTGGTTGAGCAGTAAATCCCCGTGAATCACAAAAACAGCAATTGCAAAATAGTAAATATTAACTTAAATTATATTATTTAATTAATTAATTATACTTAATTTATTATTAAAAATAAAATAACTAATCGGACTCTAAAAAATCACAAAAATTCACCTATACTTAATTGAGAGGTGAGGAAATGAAAAGTAAAATCGGAATTTTGACATGAGGTCAATTTAATTAATTTAATTTTTTGAGTATTCAAATAATATTAATATATTCGGGAAAAATTCGATGACTTTCAAACACTTCCATATTATCACCCATAGCTAATTTGGGTGTGGTGAGTCCAATGACGGACTTCGTTTTTGATTCTGAGGCCTAAATAAATTAGGCATTCTCAGAATTATCATAAAATTAGAAAATACTGGAAATTGTCAAACAATCTCCAAATTACACGAAAATTAAAATTGAGGCTCTTAATACTATTAAAAGAGAATGAAAGAAGATTAGAGTCAATTATGTCACTAACTGACGGGTAACAACACTAGGATTGTTACACCTTGGGGCGTAGATCCGCCTCATCGTCTTGAAGGTGTAGGGATCGAGTCCCAGCCTTGCGAATGCCTCTACGGGGAGTATTCCAGCCCCACGGTAAACCCTAGAAGTAAGGCTCGATCAAGTAAGGTCCCGGTGTCTCAGGCCATCAAGAAGAGGGCTTCTTTGTCCAATCGATGTATCTACACTCAAGGATGGTGAGCATTTGATTTAAGGTTGCGACGTGGTCTATGGGCGGAGAATTTGGTGACTTAAGTTAACCTTAGGTTGTCTGTCAGGAAAGAAAATGTAGAGAAGGCAAATAATGTCGGATCGGGTCGGACCCCGACCCACGCCTTTTGGTGCCAAGCTCGATTTAAATCAATCGGATTCCTCAATTAATTTCCTTAAGGAAATTAATTCTGCAAATTAAGAGTCATTGAACATTTAATTAAAAACATTTCAAATAAATTAATCAAATAATTCACTCAATTTAAATCTAAATGGTATGATCCAATATACCATTTTGATCAGAAAAATATAAGGAATTTTAGTCTAAAATAAAATTATTATTTATGCAATTAAAATTTAATTTAGCTTAATTACTCTAAAATCTTAATTATTGAATATTAATCTCAATTATTGACCACATTTCATGATTTAGGTCTTTAAATGTTCATATAGAAGAGGAGAACTTAATTATGCAATCCAAATATATTTCCAAAATTTAATTTCACTAATCACATCTTAATCATCTTAATTATTGATTAAGGCCTAATTAATTCACTTTGAGCTCTGATCTATGAAATCTACATATCATTCATCTCCTTATGCCTTGTTGAACTCGTTGGTGAACTTAAATATTAAATTCATAGTCCAATTTTGCTAATTATTTCTCTTAGCCTAAAAAATGGATTAGTGTTTATTAGGTCTATTTAAGTGCAAACTTGATATTTAGGGTGTTAATTTTTTCATTAGATAGTAATAAACCTATTAAAATTGCTCAGAATCAATTTGGGACCCTAAATCTTGAAACCTCAATTTTAACCTAAAGGAGGAGTATTTTGGTTATTATGGCCAAATGTTGGTTTAAGTGCCCTTAAACCCTAGAAGTCTAATTAAATGCTTTAAATTAGTAAGATATTTGATTAGGATCATTTCATAAGCTTTTAAACTTGAATAACTTAATCAGTTCTAAATTGTAATCCGAAATGTAGCCTACAAAGTCTAATAATTAATCAATGACTTAATTAGTGTATTTTAATAACCAGTACCCAATCTTGATTAAGAAAAATCAAGATTCAGGGATTTAAAGTTAAACTCCAATTTGGGGTATAAGCTATAAATCCAAAGTGCTACAAACTAAGGATCTATGGTTTCACATAAGCCTTACTCTAAAAATAGAGAATTAAAAGGACTGAAGGCTTAAAGGGAAGATAAGATCCTAATTTAGGAGGGCTGAAGTTTAAAGTCATAAAATAAAATAATCAAGTCAAAACTTATAAATCTAAGAACTATATTCAATTTATTAAATAACTTTATTATTCAATAGAATTGAATCACTCAAGCTAAGGAAGAGAATTATCAAGGAATTAATCACTTATAAAAATTCCTAAAGAATCTTAAGAATGAAGGTTAAAAGTTTTAAGAAGGATCTGTCTATTAAGTAGATCAATCCACTCAATAGATCTAAGCTATTAGGATTTAAGATCTAAGGATTAGATTATTTGCTTAAGATCTTAACAAGGTTAGACTTAAGATTTTCCTTAAGACATAAATTTATGAAGAACATTATGATTATTTTGGGTAGTAGCTAAGATAGCTAGTGCTGATTCCTTAAGCATTATATTCATATAATGAGTCCATAATGAAGATTTAAGACCATCTTAAGAGTTTGATGATTCCTTAAATTTTAGGAAGAATAAGTGTTTAGCATTTAGGATCCAATATTCAAGTCTAAAAGCTTATGGAATGATCATAAACCAAAATGATCTAAAGCATTTAGTTTGACTTATAAGGTTTAAGGGATCTTCAACCAACTTTTGGCCAAAATAACCAAAATGCCCCTCCTTAAGGATAAAATTGGGATTTAAAGATTTAGGGTTCTAAATGAACTCTAAATAATTCTAAGAGGTTCATTACTGCCAAATAAAAGAATGAACAACTTAATTATCAAATTTGCACTTAAGATAGACATAATAAATACTAATCCATTCTCAATATCATTAAGGTTGATTAACAAAATTAGGTTATGAAGGTGAAACTTAAGATCACCAATGGGTTCTATATGACTTATGGAGTTTATAGATAATAAGATCCTAGAAATTTAAGATTAATTAAGTTAACTATTCACTAATCAATAATTAGGGTAATTAAGAGGTGATTAGTGATTTAATAAATCCTAATTTTTTTTAATGGCATGTCTAGATTCTCCTCTGTCATATGACATTTAGAGATCTTAGTAAAGCAATTTGGCTAAGAAATGAATAAAATAATCACTAATTTCCCTTTGGGATAATTAGGGTTAAATTAGAATTTCTAATTATAGAAACCTTAATTTTAGTTTAGAATAAGATTCATTATATTTTTCTGATCAAAATAGTATATTGGATCATACTATTTGGATCTATATTGATAAAATTATTTCATTAATTTAAATGAAATGATTTTGATTAAAACTATCATAGGTTTTAGTTTATTAGCTGATTTTCTTTAAGGATTTTAAATCCATAAAATGGGCTAATTAGGATAGCCCATTGCCAAACTGCACGGGTCAAGGTCCAACCCGACCCGCTACTGTTTGTCTTTTGCTCTCAGAGAACTCCCTGGCAAGCTGGTCGCTAGGGCTAACTTCTCTTGATAAATGCTTGACCACCAGTCCATGCCGTCACCTTGCCTTGATTGCAACACCATCCCACGACCGAAACACTTTGTGTAACAACTCGACGTTGTTACTGAGCCGATTAGGCCTAAACCTAATCAGATTAAGAGAAAATATAAGATCCTGATTTAAGCCAAACAAAAATCAAATAAAAATATTCTCAAATAAAGCATGTTAAGGGGATCCACTTGCCAAAATTTGAGCGCAATCGAGGTCCTAGATAGTCCTAAATAAATTCGAAAAGTTTAAACTTCTGGAGTCAATAAAAGATAAAATAAAAGTTGGATTTCAGAAATTTTTGTATATTTGAGTTAAGTATTATAAGAGGACTCTATGTTTCAAGTTTCGTAATTTTTCGGGCTCCGGATTAATCGTAGTGAATTTTTGAAGTTTTTCACTTAAAAATTAATATAATTAAAATACTTATCCAAATTTAATAATTTTTAGGCGCTTGTGTTCATCTGGCCGAGACGGTCGTTTTGATACCAAATTTGTAATTTTCTGACTTCAATTAGTGTTTAATCAAAGCACTAGGTAGCTCAGACCTAGTTCAGAAACCGGCTCAAGCTTGGAAGATTCGATCAATCGTGATCGCCCGATTGTCATCCGAGGCTCTCAAATGAATTAGGATGCTTATATAGAATCTTCACTCTAACCTAAACCTAAACTTAATTTCCCTTCTCCTCTATTTTTTTTCGGCCGAAAATTCATTGGATCAGCGAGCCTCCTCCCTCCAAACCGAGCCCTCCACTCGCTTGGCCCTCCCCTCCATTCGCTCGGCCCTCCCCTCCACCCGACGCAACAAAGCGCCTCTCCTCTCCTCTTGGCCGGCCGAGCAGCAGCCAAGCCTCCTCCTCCTCTCACCCTCGACCCATTCAATCCTCCAGCTCGGCCGGCGAACGAGGATCTCCTCAGCGCCTCTTCCTCAGCCTGTGTCGCGTCACAGCTCGTCCCTCTCGGCAGGAGGCCGAGAGGCGTCGGCCAGCCGGTGGACCTTCTCCTTCTCGGTTTGGCCGAGGGTCGCTGCTGCCATTCCCTTCAATCTAGCCAACCATATGCCAGTGCTGTTAAGGTAACTTCTAGACCTAACCAAAAATTTTAAATCTGAATTATTGAGTATGGTGAGATAATTGTATTAGGGCTCATCATTTTGGTATGCATAGATATGTGTTAGCATAATTTAAATCTTTCATATTAAGTAGATAGATCTATACAAACATTGTCAAATAATCTGTACATATCGCACTCTCAATATAAATATTTTCTTGTTCAATAGTTTAATGTCATGGATTGAGCATTAACTCATATGAAATGCATGGGTTGAGCTTCCATTGATTCTCAAGCCCATGTGGAAAGAAATGAGGTTCTACTACCTTCATGTCATTCCAAAAGCATCCTTAAGAACGAATCCATTAAAAATGCTTTATGTTTGCTTAGTCTCATCAATCGATAAAATATTGACGTTCTTAATACTTAGCCCAGAGAAAGAATTACTCGCTGGCTTTAAAATATAGAATTTGAGGTGAATAAATTGCAAACTTAATGATTTTCGAGCACCCTTTAACTGAGTTTAAGTCTCCCAATATATGAAATGTTGCTTATCAAATGCCATAGTAGTAGTAGTATCCAAATCTTAAGATAATTTATAAATCTCATAAATAGTTATAAGTGATCTTAGTGAACTTTGCTTATCATTGGTCTCTTATTTTTGAGCAATCAGCACCTATCAAATATTCATTATCCTTTATTTGCATACTCAAATGTGCCAGGTGGTGTGATTGCTAATCACAAAAGAGGCTCGTATTTTAGTTGCACCTTTCATTCAAGCATCATGTTGTAAGACTCAAAATGCATGTGCCAGGTACATTTCGTACTTAGAACTTTATTGAAGTTCTGTATTCTCTTAATTATATTATTTTCTTGAGCTCTTTTTACAGTGCGTACACCACTTGCATAGGTCTTAGTATCATTAGGATTTGCTTGCTATTTGAAAACCATGACATTAAGATATATGAGCTTTTGTTAACTAAGTTGTAATCATCAACTTAGTTGAAAATTGTAAATTATGCGGACATGGATTAGAATCTAGAGTCAAACTAAGGTGCTTCCTTAGGAACTTCACTTCACCTTAGGCTCTTTCCTTAAGATTAGGATTAGACACTAAGTTAGATCTCATTCGTTGAATAAGTGATTTATTCAATGAATGAAACCTTGGTTTTAGTAGTTTTCTAGATTTTTCCTAATTTCATTTTGATTATTTTGTCTTTCAATTTTAGATTAAGAATAGAGATCTATTCTATTAAGCTTAATTGTTACTTAATAGAATATGCCTTAATCATCAGTTCGCTTCTATATTGAACCATAGATCTTTAGCTTACCCTTGGATCATGTGATTGAACCCAAGGTTGTGGTGTTCAATTCATAATCCTTAGCTTAGTTGATCTGGATCAGATCTTAGCTGAGAACGTATTAAATCATCAATTAGGATGTGATGATTTATTATTTAACTTATAGTCGATTTTGATTGAACTAAATTGGGACCTGATCAGTCTTGATTATTTTTAAACTTATAAGGCCGTGCTTCTAAGTTGTATGACTTGGGATAGTTAGAACAACTTATTTAGATAACATTAGATATCACATGAGTTTAGATTGAGTCCCTTGCTCACTTTGACTAGATTGCTTTGCATACCTTGTATTTGAGTTTTATTCCTTAAGCATAATAGGAACACTTAGGATATGGATGATACATCCTAAGTTAGAATTTGTAAAGCATATATTATTTCATTCAAGTTTTTGTAGTGCTTTCAGTTAGTAGATTAGGTTCTGAGTATAGTATTGCCACCTCCAGTATTCAGTGCAGTATGGAAGTTACCCAGGCCTCTGAGAGGAATGGGGATGGCCTATAGGCTAGGTATTTTGATGATTTTCGGGCTGGGATGGCAGTGCTATAGCTTAGGCCTATTGCTACTTTATTTTCAGTTCAGTACAGTTTGTATTATTTTGCCACATGTTTTAGTGGCTTTACTTGCAGTTTCAGTTGGCTTTACCACATGTTTCAGTGGTTTTCTATTTTCAGATTCAGTCATTTTTGTCACATGTCTCAGTGACCTTTCTTTTATATTAATATGCATGTTGTATATATGTTCTTATGAATTATATAAGCATAAATGGCATGTTTAGGATGTTAGATTTTCTGAATTTTGTTCAGTACTTGTGTTCTTTTATACTCAGCATGTTTACTGTGATCATAATCATATTAGGATCAGATTTATTTCAGTAGTTGCAGTTTCTTTTACTTTAGCTTTACCTTGCTTACTTTTGTGTCTTGGTATGTTATTTCACATACATGTTGAATGCTATAAATGGATAGTTTATAGTTATCATGTTCTTTGTATAGCTTGTTGCACCTATTTACTTTGCTCAATTAGTAGTATAAATAAAATGGTGATATCTTTAAATTCATGCAACTTTAATAGCTTAAATTGTACTTAGGCTTATTAAAGTCTAACCAGATTTTCTTGTTTTAACTGTGCCCTGTCATATATGTACATATGGTAGATCAAGAGTATAGGTCAGATCTAGCGCTTGAGGATTTAGCTGCTAGCAGGTTAAAGTAAAGTGCAGCTCTCTGAAGGAGACATGCTTCCATCTCCTTAGCTTGCACTTAGTAAAATTATAATAATTATGTTTTCTTATTCTTGCTATTCAGCATTAAATGTATTGTATGTGAATGAATTAATGTGGACTGTGTCTGGATGCTTCCTTTCTACCTATTTTGCACTACTATACTATATGTATGTTTCTATTAAGTCTAGCTCAACCGATTGATTAATATCATGGATAAGCTTTTAGTTTAATGTCCGTGGTGCTAGTGATGACCACCTCTTAACACTCATTCGATTAAGGGGCGGCCGCCACACTTTGATTCTCTTGTACAGAGGCTGGGAATGCTGGGGACCTACTTACTCGAAGTCGGCCCTACTTGAGGATTAGGGTTTGATGTAGGGAGTCAGTGCAACAACTCGAGTTATTACCATGGTTGATTAGGACTAACGTTAAGCTTTAAACACAATTATAAGTGCTAATTAGGTCAAATGGAGTCAACCTCTAAGACCTAGTCCAAATCAGGAGTCAAACGGATCGAATCTTGATTTCTGGAAATCCAGAAACCTTAGAAATTGACCTATTTAAATTGATCTCCGATCGAAAAAAACGGACACCGCCATTGTGTTCCTTGACCTCAAATTAGCTTGGGGTGAAGTTTTCGTGTCAATCAGAAGTCGTCAAAATTTCGACGAATATTTTAATAATAAAAATATCACGGAATTCGAGGTATCAAAATACTCATCGGATCGAAAATCCGATTGCGCCATTGAATTCCTTGATCCCAATTTAGCTAGGAAAAATATGTTCAAAATTTTCTGGGAATTTTTCAAAAAAAAAAAAAAATAATAATATTTTAAGACTTAACGGAGTGCCGTAAGTATTTAACGGACCCGTCACTGTAGCTGACGGCTCCGTCAATCTGGACGGCGCCATCTTAGCCGTTGGATCGGCCCAGATCCAACGGCTGCGGAGTCGTCTTCCTCAACGACTCCGCCCGCGTGACACGCGGCGGCCCGTCACAGATGCTGGCCAATCCGGCCGCATCCAGACCTCGGTGAGGTAGCCGTCCGGTCTATAAGATCTCGGCCGACCCTTAGGCTCCAAGTTTGCACAAATCGGAGCTCGGATCGAACCGAAATTAAGCCCCGAAGTCAGCCTTATTTTTCCACCGATTTCCTTCACCGATCCGACCTTTAGGTACCCCGATCTCTCTCGTTTACCGTTCGATCATTACAATAATTGTAGGATAGGTAGATTAGGATGTCATCTACACATTAACCGTTCCGTTCGGGCTCAAACCAAACCGATCGGGTGCACTAGACCCGCGAAGGGGTCGGGGTTCGGTCCGCCGAGCCCGACCCGCCCGGTCGGGCCCGCGTTAGCGCGGGTGGGGCCCACTAGGCCCCGTGGCCGCCTACGGGCCCACCACGTGTCATGTGGGGCCCACACGTGAACCCCGCGCCTCTTCGGCTTCGGCCGCGGGGCCCACCCGTGCCACGTGGCAGCCTCTGGGCACGCCACGTGTCAGTGGGGCCCACAGCGCCACGTGGCAGCCGCTGGCACTGCCACGTGTCAAGTGGGGGCCCACAGCCCAGTCACCCGAACTGAGTCAGCAGCCCGTGGGGCCCACGGTGCCACGTGGCAGCCTCTGACAGTGCCATGTGTCAAGTGGGGGCCCACTGACCAGTCAGCCGAGCTGAGTCAGCAGAGCTGAGTCAGCAGCCCGTGGGGTCCATAGTGCCACATGGCAGTCTTTGGATGTGCCACGTGTCAGTGGGGCCCACTGTCGGTTAATTAAAATTTAATTACGGTTAGTTACTGTTTAGCCCTAATTAATTATTGTTAGTGGTTAATTAAATTAGGATTAGTACTAATTACTTTAAAAGAGTAACCATAATTAAATAATTATAATTAGAGATTAATTAAGGATTAATTAACTATTAATTTAATCCTAAACAGTAATTAGGATAATTAATTACTTTTAAACAGTAAAACCTAATTAATTAAATTTAATTTAATATTAACAAATAATTAAGACTAATTAAAAAGTAATTAGCACTAATTACTTTGCAACAGTAAATTAATATAATTAATTTAAAAATCAGAAATATATATATAAAAACTTTAGGAATGAATAGTAAAATAATTCAAATTATATTTTTGAATAGTAAATCTTAAAAGTTCAATAACTTTTTGTAGGATGATCCAAACATAGCCAATATAGGTCTTAAAATACTCAGAAAAATGTAAGGATTCAATTAACATTATGTAAAAATTTATTTCGGGGTATGTATAACGAGGTAGCATTTTAGGACCTCTTTAGAGCCTCATAACTTTTTACTCGATTATCGAAACATAGTCAATATGGGTCTTAAAATGCTCAGGAGAGTGACCCCACCACCGTAGTAGTATTAGTTTTCTCATTCGGACATCAGGATAAAAAGTCAACCATAGAATTTAGAGTTGACTTTGGTGAAAAATGACCAAAATGCCCCTGGAATTCAAACGGCCATAACTTAGTCAAATCAACTCCAAATTGGAAAATTCAAGATGCTAACCAGCCTAGAATTTTAATGTCATCATTATAACAAAATAATATTTAGGATCTGAACCCTAGAAATTTAGGTAAAGGACCAAATTACCCCTAGGCTTATTTTAGTCATAACTTGACTGCTTCTCGCCCGATTTAGGCGTACTTACTGTCTATTTTCAAGTTAGACAGTAAGGAATCAATTGGAACTAAGAGAAATCAATTCTGACCACTAAGTCAAAAGTTGACTTTTTGACCCTTAAAGTAGGGGCAAAATGGTCATTTTGCCCTAAGATTAGACTAAGTACCCTTACCATTTGGATAACATCCCAGAATGCCAAGACTAATATTATAATCATCTTAATAATGTTTGAGCAAGTGAAATCAACCCTTAAGTTAGATTCCAATAATTTTTGCTAAGTCTTAAGCACTACACCTTAAGGACCTTTCCTGAGAATAGGAATAGATCATAGGTTAGAGTTCATTCATTGGGTAAATTAGGTTACCCAACGGGTGAAACCTTGGTTTATTAGTTTCTAGAATTTCTTTTATTTTACAATTTATTCCGATTATTTTGTCTTTTAACTCTAGATTTAAGGTAGGAGATTCATCCTATTAAGTTTGATTACTTAATAGGATTTGCCATAACTAGTAGATCACTTATAGAATAAAATATAGAACTTAGGTCTTATCCTTTGGATTATGTGATTAAACCTAATTCTCATAGTGTTTAATCCAAAATCTATAGGTTTAGAAGATCTTGATCAGATCTTAGTTAGAACGTCTAAATTTACAAAACTAGGATGTATGATTCATTTATTTAACTCGTAGTCATCTATCTGATTGAGCTAGATTGGAACCTGATCAGTTCCAATCCTTTTTAACTTATAAGGATGAGTTTCTGAGTTACACTCGATAGTAGGAAAATGGTGATCCTGAACTTGTGTAACTTAGAATAGTTAGATGGTTAAGTAGAAAACAAATGATATCACCATATTTAGTAGAGTCCCTTGCTTACTTTGATACTTTGTTGCTTACGCGTTCCTTGATTTTGTACCATATTTCTTTGAGCATATCATATAAGATATTTGATGCATGAATAAAATGTTAAGAAAATATGAAGACTACTTAGATTCCTTGTGAAAATATTAAAGTAATTTATGAAAAGATAATGATTTTATGAGCTGCCTCTCAGTTATATCTTTATTGCCTAGCCTCTCAGTTATATCCATTTTGTTGTGTGCCTAGTTTACTAGCCTCCTTATGTCGCTAGGGGTACACCATTGGTGCCTTAGCTGTATTGGCATTAAGGTTGCCTTGTATGCTTAGTTTACTAGGCTCCTTATGTCGCTAGGGGCATACAGTTGAGCCTTAACCGTACTGGTGCTAAGACCCTTCGCTTGATTTGTGTGCTTATATGCCTAGCCTCCTTATGTCGCTAGGAGTACATAGTTTTATGTCTTAGCCGTGATGGTGCTAAGCTTCTTTGGTATTCGATGGGCTTGAGTAGCTCTTTTCTGTATGGCAGTCGATGCACGTATGACTTTATATGCAGTTGTTGTTGTTCACTTTTCAGTATTCTATTCTGTCAGCTATTTCCTTGTACTGCTTATATATATATATATTTAGGATGTTAGATTCTTGCTGCTATTTATATGTACCACTGTTGAGTTATTTATTTTAATTAGCATATTTTCTGTTGATCACCAACATGTTTAGGATGTAGAATTTTTCTTACTGCACTTGTTTAGTTATGTATATTTATACGCCCTTCCTTATTTAGTTTGTATGCGAGGCATGTCTCAGCCTCTTTCCTTTTCTTTGCTTAAGTTATAAATAATAATTTATAGCTTCCCTGTTTCTTTGTATTGCTTGCTGCTCCTTTTTATTTATATATGTTGCTTAGATGTTGTCAAATGGTGATATTACTTAACACTTACAATAATTCATTAGCTTAAAATGTATTTAGACAATTGACTAACCAGATTTTTCTTTTCTTTGGCTGGGGCCCTACATTGTGAAATCGACAATGGTAGACTCCTTTCAGTTAGACGAGCAGGAGTTAGGTGTGGAGCCTTACCCAGAGGAGGAACCCATGGAAGAAGCTGCCGTCTAGTTCCTTTATATTTCGAGTGAGAATGAGTGGTTTTCATTCTATCTTTGTTTAAACATTTTAAATGATGTAATAATGCAGGTACCATTGACTATGTATTTGGATTATATACTTATGTTCTGAGTTCTATTTTTTCCTATTTGTACTGTGATACTTGGATGATTTACATTTCCTTAAATCGCTTCCACACTCTGTTTGTTTACTTATACAGTGATTGTTAGTTTGATTCTGTGTTAATCCTTTCCTAATCAGGTGGATTTGGAGTCTATCCTAATCCAATGATAAGTGAGGGGTTAGCCAGAGTGACACCCCACCCTTAACCTAATCCTCTGGCGAATTAAGGGTGTGGGGCGCCATAGTCAGTTCTCCCATAAAAGCCACCATACAACCAACACTCACTTCCTACACCATCAGGGTGTTGGGGCAAAGAAGAACCCTCTACTACCAGAGCCTGGGACTAGCCAGAACACTGGATCCCTACTCGGTTGTTTGTACTAGACAGAGAAGTAGCGAATCCGAGCAGGAAAATGACCAATTGGCCAGGGCGAGTGAGCCACACCGTATCATGCCTTTGGGTTAATATGGAATACTCCTTATTAGCAATTAAGTACTCAATAGGAGTGTAATAACCCAAGTTGTTACCTAGGTCATTTAAGACTAATCTAAGTCTTAATTGGGGTTTTAGTACACTAAGTAAGCCATTTAGAACACATCTCTAAGATCTAGATCAAATCCTGATTTTTTTGGAAAATTCTGAAACCCTAGAAATTGACTTTTTATATTGACCTCAAATCAAAAATCTAACTTTGCCATTACGTTCCCCACCCCCAAATTAGTTAGAGGTAAGGTTTTGGAGACATTTGGAAGTCATTGAATTTTCGTCAGATATTTTAGTTTTATTTAAATACCTAGAAAATTTAAATAATTAAATACTCGTCGAAACAAAAATTTGAGTGCACTGTTGCGTTCCTCACCCCTCAATTAGCTAAGAGTGATTTATCATTTTTTTAAGTGCAGTTAATAATTTAATTAGCATTAATAAAAAAGGAATTTAAATTAATAAAATAATAATATTCTTTTATTTGGACTTAACGGATTCCGTCAAAATATTAAGCGCGCCATTTCCTCCATCCGACGGCATCTTCAGTTCTGTCTGATCACCTGCGTTCCATCTGAGCCGTCCGATTCTATCTTAGCGCAAGATCAGACGACTCAGAGGTCGTCATCCCCGTCGCTCAGCGCTTGTCGCACTGAGCCCTCAGCTCGCCACGTGCGAAGCCTCGAGTGACGCAAGTGTCTCTCCAATGCTCAAAAAATAAAGTTAAGGCTTCGATTTAACTTTCCAGCATCCCATTTTCTCGAACCCGATCGCAACAAAGAAGAAGAAGAAGTTTCGATCGAACCTTCATTCTGTGCCATTGAGTAGAGGTACGTCTATCTTTTGATCCATTCAATCAATCATTTTATTTATGCATTTGATATCGATTTCCTAACTTAGATTAGAATTTGTGTGGCTTCGATCGCATCGATCATGATTAATTGATTTGAATTAGGGTAAAGTGACACAATACTTACCGTTATTAGAGTCATACCTGTTCGTACCAATGGGATTATGGTTTAACCATTCGCTTGATTCCAGTCACCCTCGCATGCGATTCAATGTGGTTTAGGTAGATCTGGTTAGTCCCCATCGGAATCCATGTGCTCTGTATCTTGCCAGCACCGGAAACGATGGAGTTTTCAAACCCTAGCGTCGAAGGCTTTGGGGACCGTGCGTCGAAGAAGAAGGAGATCTCGGGTCAACCGACCCGAGCCCGACCCGTGTGCTTCGGATACCGCGTCTTAGACCGAGCGCGTGGCGTGCTTCCATTGGTTTCAAATTTGAAGTGGGACCCGCCGCTGAGCAAACGCAGCACTTATGTCTCACTCGAGTCAGTGGCGTGCCCCACTGGTTTGGCTCGGCAAATCCCAGGCTATCGCGTGTCTCTAATGGGCCCACCACCTACAAAAAAGTTAAATTTAAATATTTATAATAGATTAAAGATAAATAAATAAAATTAGTTAATTAAAATTAGTATAATTAGAGATAATTTAATTTATTAAATTCTAAAACTTTAAAATAATAAATATAAACCCAAATAATACAATCAAATATATCATGTTAATCAGAAAAATATAAGAAATTTAATAATGCCATTTATTTTGCTGTAAGACTATTATTTCACTTAGTGACATTTAGGGTTCATTTGATGTGACATAAATGGTTCGAATTTTCATTATGCCATAACTTTGCACACACTAATTCAAATATTGTCAAATATGGGTCTCAAAGTGATTAGCAAATCATAAAGATTAATTTAGTAGTGTTAATTTTGTTGTTTGGATTAGTTTGAGCTTAATCATTTTTAAGTCCTAACCCTAATTAACCCTAGATCTTCAATTGATAATCAATTGAACTCTAAATTAGGTCATCCTTATATCCATTTTGATCAAAAAAACTTAATTAACAGTAAATTATAAAAATATTTAGGATCCAACTGTTAGATTCCTTAATCAACCCTAATTACCATAAAACTTAATTAGTAAAGATTAGCAACTTTAATGATCCAAATTGAATAATTCAAGTTTTAGATAACTCTTAGAGTTAATTAAAACCTAATGGGGTGGTTGGTTTAGTAATTTTGTGATTAATTTCACTAATTACTCACTAATCACCCTAAACCCTAATTAGGCCATAACTTAGCCAATTATAGTCCAAATTGAACCTACTAGTAGTCAATGTAATCAGTGGGTCATTTGTGATCTATAGCTATTGATTTTACTCAATTTGGACACCAATTAGAAAAGTTAGAAAATTTGACCATTAATTAAGAGACCCTAATTTACCTTTTTACCCCTTAGCTTGTATTGACTATAACTTTGCCAATACTCGTTAGATTTTAATAATTTTAGGTTTTATGAAAACCTTAGATAGTAAGCAACAATAAATTGACAAAAAATTTAGATTCTATTAAGCTAAATTACCAAAATTCTCCTATGAGTTAAATTTATTAATTTGATCCCATGAAGCTTAATAGTTACCCAAAATTAGTGTAATTACTGTCTAATCTTATATTATATAGTAAGAAACACTTTGCCACTAAAAATTTTAGATTTGGAACCCTAGATCAAAAGTTGATCTTTTAAACCCTTAAGTAGGGGCAAAATGGTCATTTTGCCCAAATTTAGGGTTTAGCATTTTAAAACCTTAGAATCATATCATAAATATTATTAATAGTAAAGATAGTGAATTAAACCATAATTTATGTGAATTCAAGTCTTAATTTGATCTTTGATTAAAATTTCATTTTAAGTCCTTAAGAAAATCTTAAGTAAAATCATGAGCTTTCCTTCCTTCCTTAACCTTCTTAGATCTTTCCATAGGTCTTAATAACATTAGTTAGGATGTGTGTTTGAGAGATATTCATAGCAATTAAGAGCCCTAAATTCCTAGGATTAGGAATAGATCTTAGGTTAGAGTTCATCTATTGAGTAAATTGGGTTACTCAATAGGTGAAGCCTTGAGTTTACTAGTTTGTAGATTTTTTTAGTTTATTAAATGATTATTTGAACTTTAAATCTTAGATCTAAGGATAGAGATCTATCCTAATAAGTTGATTACTCATTAGGATTCACCTTAACCAAATCTATGAGACTTGGGTTCTAAACCTTAGATCCTTAGATATACCTCTGGATTAAGTGATTAAACCCTAATATTGGAGTTTAATTTTTAATCCTTTCATCTTGATTTGGCTAATCAAGATGTCTTAGGATTGCTTAAAATTATCAATAGGTCGATTGACTTATTATTTAAACTTATATAGTTGACATCGATTTATTTATAATTAGGACCTAACTAGTCCTAATTATTTTTAATTCATAAGGTCGTGAATCTGAGTTACACTCGGTAGTAGGACCTGGAGATCCTGAAATTGTGTAACTTAGAGTAGATAGAATGAATAAATTAGACAACAATGGATATCACTTGTGTTCTAGCTGAGTCTCTTGCTCACATTGACTTTGATGCTTTGCTTACCTTGTAATTGAGCTTTATACCTTGAACATATATTGTGTACATAGGATATTTGACGAGTATCCCATGTCAACTTTGAAAATTCATAAGTAGCATTTGCTCTTTTACTCGTATTTTTAGTAAAATATAGCTTAATTAGTATACCTCTTCACTTCTTCTGTTTGGGATCAGCTAGACCTTAGAGATAGTCCGATAGTCTATACCATGCCTAGTCCATAGGATAGGATGGATTATAGTAGACTCTTGCCCTACTGACTAATTAGTCAGGATTTGATATGGTAATACTAGTTTAAGTACACTTATACTTGATGTTTTCGTTTAGCCTATCAAGCTAAGTGATTTCAAAAATTTTTAGTTCAATATTTCTGCCTTAGCCTATTAGGTTAAGTGATTTCAGTACATACAGTTCAGAGATTATGTCTTAGCCCATTAGGCTAAGTGAGACTATGTTTACTTTCAGTTTGAGTGGCTTGAGTAGCTAAGATAGCTTTTAGATTTGGATTTACTATTTTACTTTACACTTTTTCTACATTTGGCACCATTTTTACTTACAATATTTACTACATTTTCTAGCTTTTTTTACATGTAGGGTGCTAGTATTACTCACTGCTTATACACCTGTAGGATGTTAATCTTACTTATTATTTACACATGCAAAGGATGTTAGCTTTGCTTTCAATTTTGTAATGTTTTATACGTTCATTTATTTTTATGTCAAATAGCATAATTCTATATTGATCATGAGCATATCTAGGATGTATTTTCTTTATAGTTATTTGCATTAGTCTTTTCTTACTTACCTGACCTTGTTGTAGTCGCTATGGAGGAGGTATGTGCTTACTTCCTAGTTATTTAGGTTATAAACTAGTGGTTTATAGCTTTACCCTGTTTCTTTCTTACGCATTTCTGCTCCTACTATTATGCTTTTGTGCTTACTCATTATGGTGATATCTAATGAACATAATAAATTAATTACCCTAAAATATACTTAGACATTTTGTCTAATTAAAAATTTTCTTTTGTTGGCTAGGGCTCTATCATTATGAAACCAATAATGATAGGTTCAGAGATGTTTGAAGCAGTTGATCTAGTGGAGGACTCGCCATTAGAGGAGAAGCGTGTACCTGAAGATCCTTAGACTTTGCTTCTTTTATTCCCTGCATTGTGAGGATGAGTGTTATTTTTAGTTCTTTTAAATTGTTTAAATGTTGTAATAACACAGGTTGAAACTTTATTTTCTACACTTTACTTATTCTATGATGTTGTATTTATATATGATGGATGGATGTTTGTATTTATGCTTCCGCACTCGGTTCTCCTTGTATTTACATTTAGTGATGATTTCTTTGGATAATGAAATTTTTTTTGATTATAATGGGTTAGTATTAGTCACTAACCTAATCATAAGCAAGGACTTGTCATTTGGTGACCGCCTCACCGTAATCATGTTAACTTAAGAGTCAACAGGACCACGACGGGGAGTGTGACACCACAAGGCGTATCCACTGTTGGTGATGGTTCTAGTGACCTTATTGAACAAGACATGTCTAGACAATGCTCCGCACTATCTGTGATAGTGCTGATTCTGACAATAGCCTAAACATGACTAATGGACTCCCTAATACAAGCAAGCACATCAATGTTGAAAGAACATGAAGGCAAATGAATTAACAATGAGCAAATGAAGCTCACTGGGAGGAGTGGTACCATACTTGGGAAATGCAAGTGATAGATTGAGCTTTGGCAAGATCCCATAGGTTGCCCTTAATTTTTGAAGTTTTGTTGAGCTTCAGACGATACACTAGGGCTTGGAACTTATGCCGCACCCACTAGCCCTTTGGTTTAGCACTGGGAAGCAAGCATGAAGCTCCATAACTGGCCCCCAAAAGTGTAGCAGCAACTGAGGATGTAGAGGGTTCTCAGGTTCAACTAAAGGCGCATAATGAGCAAAGAGCTCACTGTGAAGATCATCGAGGTTATTTATAGCCTGATGAAGCACATCGAGCCCTTGGGTTGGCCACAATTGGGAGACACGATGGGAGTACATCGGGCTTAACCACTGAGGGGCAGGCTCAGAAGACTGGTTCCATTATATAGTTAGGATCTTGTGAAGGTGAGAGACCAGAGAAATCACCTGTACTGCCTAGTGTAAGATTTGTTGTGAGCTGTAGGGAAGCGACTACTTGGCTGGAGCTCGGGGACAAAAACCTATAGTGCTAGGGTTCTATCGACCATCTGATTGAGCAATCATTAGATTGGGACGGATCTTATGCCACCCAATTAACAATTGAACGGGCAAACCCACAGCCGTGGGATCATTGATGTGATCCGATAGTTGTTAGATATCCCAATCAAGTGAAGACCGTATATGCCAGATCTAGAGCAGGGATGAAATCAATGATCTAGATGGAGCTTGCCTTTTTACATAGCCTGCTGACCATTGAAACAATGATGTAAGAAATTAATTAATTTAATTAATTCATTCAATTATTCAATTCAAATTAAGCCTAAATAACCTCCAAAAATTCCTAAAATTTCACCCTTAGTTAATTTAAGGGTAAGAAATTCAAAAATAAAATCAAATTTTAATTTGGAGATCAAATTAATTTAGCTAATTTTTAGGATCCTAAAATTGCTAAAATAGCCATTTTGCTCAAAGGAGCTATGATTTATCCCAAATCTTTGGTATTAGGTTTAATTGGCTATTTAATAAGTCGAATGGAATGAGAATTAACACTTGGTTTATAGCTTAGATTTAGCATAGCAATAACCTTTGGTTGTTACAGACTCCCCAACTTAAGAATGATATCATCCCCGACATCACTAAACTGAAGAAAATACAACAAACATGAAATATAGAATAATTACTAAAAGAAAGGAATAAAAGACGTATCAGGGTTCTTAAAGAGCTTTGGATATTTGTGATGTATATCTGCCCTTTTTCCCAAGTATATTTCTCCTGAGTATGATTCTTCCACTAAACCTTTAACATGGGGATGGAATGATTCCTTAACTGCTTATGGTCATGTGCTAAGATTTTAATTAGTTCTTCTACATAGGAAAGATCAAGTTAAATTTCCACTGCTAGAAGTTGAACTAAATGAAAATGGTCTCTGAGGCATCTCCTCAATGACGATACATAAAACACATTGTAAACTGTTGTGAAATCAACATGGAGATTTAGCTTGTAGGTTGCTAACCCTACTTTTGCAGATATTTCAAATGGTTCAATGTAACGGGTACTGATCTTATCTGCTACGCCAAATCTAAAAATACTTTTCATTGGGCTGAGCTTCAAATACACATAATCACCAACACTAAATTCTAAGGAATAGTCACGATTATCATGATATTTACTCTGATGATTATGAGTTGAACGAATCCTTTGTTGAATAAGTTGAACTTTTCTATTGGTTTCTTCCACCAATTCAGTTCCATAAAGTTGAACACTTCCTATTTTTGACCATGCAAGAGGAGTGATGCACTTTTTACCATATAAGGCTTCATAAGGAACCATTTTAATTATAGTATGAAAACTTATGGCGCCCAGCCCCCCTAATCCACAAGATTAGACTTAGGGGAGGTGTGCCACTTTGGCAAATCCCTCTCTTATTATTGGATTAAGTATAATACACAATCCACTAATAATGGAAGGATTTGTTTCTCGATCCAATTCTCTGACGTCGAAGAAAGCTCAGAATGCATTCAATATAAACCAATTATTAAGTAAACACAAGCTTAGAGTGCAGAAGCTAAGCAAAGTAAATAATACAACCAATTTACCATAATGCATAAAGAAAATGCGACTTACATCTTAGAATAAATAGTATAGTAAAAATACACAGCTGAAGGTATATGTATTATTATAGCATTTTAAATAAGTTTAATGAAATAAAGAGCAATCACTCATCCTCATAAGAAAGCAATAAAGGAACTAGATAGCTTCCGGTTCACCCAGCTACTCCTCCTTAAAAAAAGGCTCCTCTTCTAGTCCAAGCTCCTCAAAATGATCTGATTTTGATATTGTTGATTTCATAATGCCAGAACCCTAGCCAAGAAAAGAAAAATCTTATTGGATAATTGTCTAAGTACATTTTAGGCTAATATATTATTTCATGAATTATTAATGTCACAATTTACTTAACAATACAAAACTTAACTAGCATAGGAGCAATAGACATACAATGAAGATGGGAAATTATAAATAAAGCATTTATAACTAAGCAAGGATGAGGCAAAAGATATACCTCATAATAAGCTAAAATAAGACTAGGTATACATCTATATTAAAGTAACTAAAAGTACAGAAATGAAAGATAAACCTAAGCAAGCTGAGGATCATATGAATTATGCAAGTTAAAATAAAGAATCTGGCTGTGCTACATATAATAAGCAGTATTAAAATCTAACATCCTATAATATACAAGTAAGCAGGTAAGGTAAAGCTGACTTGAAGTAAAGTGCAATAGTAAAAGAGTAAGCAGTAAAAGTAAACCAATATGTATAAGCTACCATATCAAAAATTGGCCAATCGGGCCACAGTAACATTCCCAAAGCCTTTTTGGGCTAGAGCAGAACTGAACTGAACAGGCGGGACTGAGGAGGCAACAAAGGCAAATGCAGTAAATTTTTAGTTATTTTACTTTGCTCCTATGGACATGTCTAGAAGCAATTGAGGAGTCAAGCATCTGCAAGACTATATGGGTTTTAAACTTAACCAACACTCCTCAATGAGTAATACTAAGTTATGCTTTATTTCTCCTTACCCCTATCCATTAGGGTAAATGTGCACCAGAATTAGCTTGAATACTAAACCCAATGTGAATGTTGTTCTAATTGTTCTAAGTTTTTATTTCATACAACAATGTTATCTAATATGACATGTCCAGGGTAAAAGAACAAAATACAAGGAATACATAAGCACAAATAATCAAAAGTGAGCAAGGGACTACTATACTAGGTGACATTAATTATTATTTATTAAACCATTCTAACTATTCTAAGTTATATAAGTTTAGGATCTTCAATTCCTACTATCGAGTGTAACTTAGAAGCACGACTCTATACGTTACAAGCAATTAGAACTGATCAGGTTCTAATTTAGTTCAATCAATAGTGACTATAAGTTAAATAATAAATCATCATGTCCTAATTGAAGAATTTAGATGTTCTAAGCTAAGATCTGATCAATATCTTACTAAGACTATAAATTGTAAATTAAGTACCATGAATTGGAGTTAATCATATAATCCAAAGATAGAGCCTAAGGATCTAATGTTTTAATTCTAATAGTGAAATAATGATTAAGGCAAAAATTATTAAGCAAAATCAAGCTTAATAGGATGATTCTCCTATTCTTAATCTGAGGTTAAAAGATAAAATAATCAAAATTAAGTTATAGAATCTAGAAACTAATAAAACTAAGGTTTCAGTCACTTGATAACCTACTTTATTCAATGAATGAACTCTAACATAGGATATATTCCTAATCTTAGGAAAGGGTCCTAATGTGAGGTGTAGATTCTTAATGAAGCTCTTAAGGAAGATGACTTAGAAATTTAGGAGCTTATGGAATTTAATTCAATTTGGTTTCATTTGTTATTTTTGTTCAATTAAATGAGATAAGAATGAATTCTAGCTAAGTAAGGGTGTATTAGCCTTACTTAAGGGATTTTAGCCAAATTATTCAAGTTATGAAATTTATAACTTAATTGATCCTAAATTAGTCTTATTATCAATTTTAATTACTTAACTGATATTTTAGGGGTTAAGGGAACTTAACTTAAAATATGGGCAAAATGACTATTTTGCCTCTACTTAAGGGTCCAAAAACCTACTTTTTAATTTAGGGTTCTAAATTGGATTTTCTTAACACCAAATAATTTCTTACTATCTAACATGAAGATAGACAGTAAGTACACTAATTTTGGAGATGAATTGAGTCATATAGGTCCAAACTAAGGAATTTGATTTAAGAGGTAATCTAGTAATTTCCACCTACTGAAATCTAAAAATTTGTGCAATTTATTTTAGGTTACTATTCAAGGATTCCATAGAGTCTAAGAATACTAAATTTTAAGGTCTATTGGATTAGTTATGATGATTTCAAGATTAGAGGCAAATATATAATTTCAAGGTTCAGAGGGGTCAAAAACCTAACTTCTCTATTTGCGATCCAAACTTAGTAAACTCAGTGGCTATAGCTTTCCTATAACACACTGAGTACTTTAACTAGGAGTATACCCAAATTGGACCTCAATTAGTTAAGTTATGACCTAACTAGGGTTAGGGATAGTTTGGTCAACTTGGGGTTTTTAGGGGTCAAAATCTAAATTTTATTTTCGTTTACCATTGACATTGAAATTCTAAACTAGTTAGCACTTTGAATTTCCTAATTTGGGGTCAAAATGATTAAGATATGGACCTTTCAATTTTTAAGGTTTTAAGGGTAATTAGGAAGGGTCCTAAAAATGATCAGACAAAATATAACCCTAATAGAAAAACTAATACTACCAGAGCATTCCTGAGATTCTCATGATTACTTTAAGTCCCATATTGACTATGTTTGGGTGAGTGTGTACAAAATTATGGCTAAGGAAACTTTTGGTTCAATGTGTGGAGGTCCTAAGAATATCACTAAGTTAAATACTCTTTATATAGGAAAATGAACAGTGCCATAATAATCCTCTAATTTTACTGATCAAAATGACATATAATTTTAATATATTTGGTCTTCTAGATTAATAATTATGAGTGGTTAAAGATGTAACAACCCTAGGTTGTTCCTCTAGCTAAAATTGGTTAATTAAGCTAAACCAAGGCTTGATTTTGATTCCATTAGATTCAATGGGTCATTTAAACCTAACCCTAGAACTTTGGAATCATTTGGAGCTAAAATGGAAAATTTGGTATTTTTGGCTATTTTTAAGCCCTACAAAATACCTAAATTATTTTGATCATCAAATTAAAATCTGATTTCATTTTTGAATTTCCCACCCCAAAATTAGCTAAGGGTCAATTTTTGGAAATTTTAGGAGCTCATTTGGTCCAAAATTAGATTTAGGATATTTAAGGATAATTATATATTAATTAATTAATTTTATTTATATTTAAATTAAAATTAAATCGACGGGATTCGCTGTTGGGACCGCGGCAGATCCGCAGCGGGGTCCCGACAGCGGCGTATGAGTGTAAGTCACCCGATGCGCTATCACGCATCTCAGTGCGTTTAATCCAATGGCTCGCATACTGCGCGTCGTGATCTAATCCCATCCTCCGGATCGGCATCTCAGATCCGATGCCCGGGATTTAATCTGTGGTTCGGTTAACTAGAAGCCGCATTAGGCCGTCTATCCCCAACGGTCGCTCCATCAGACGGTGGAGACGAACCCGATCACTATGGATCGTCTTCCTTGCCTCGCTCGTCTGCGGCTGGTCCCTCCCGACAGCCAGGATTCTCCCTAACGCGTGGCAGTACAGGAAAATTACCGAATTTCCTCTCCTTCCCTCGGTGCGTTCGTCTGGCCGGCTGCCTTCTCCCCAAATTGCCCATAGCCATTGGCCCAAGTCATTCCCTTCAGCCATTGCCCGAGCTCTGGAAACCACCCCCGTAGCCCCCTTGGCCTATGAATACCCCCAGTGATTCATAGTGAGTTCCTTTGCTCACTGTGAACCCTCAATTTCCCCAGCTGAAGCCTCTGGAGCTCCCATCTTCCTCGGTGAATTACGATATTTCAAGAGCTTAGAACCGCTGATGGAGGGCCCGTCTGGTGTTTAGACCCCCCTGTAAAGCTTCGTCTGCTGTCCAGGAAGCTTCCGCGCACCTCAATTCCCCTTGGCTAAGCCTGCAGCCCGACTTCAGGTACAACCTTCCCCCATTAAAATTTCCTCAGCTCCTTTCCATTCTATCTTCTAGATTGAGCCCTGGATGTTGCTTAGTGAACCTTAGCCACCTAGGAAACCTAATGTGATTGTCTCCTGGGGCTTAGCTAGCTCAAGTCGATCGTATCGATCGACTGAGCTAGCAGCCGAGCCAATGGCTGAGTCCGAGTAAGGACCCAGCGATTGGCTGCACCTCAGGTTAAGATAGGTTGGGGGTTGGACGCGTCTTGACTCCCTGAACTTGTAGGGATCGAAGCCCGGTCGAATCAAGGCCTCTATGAGGAGAATTTCCCCCTCACAATCGGCATGAGATGCCCGTATCGAAGGCGTCTCGGTCGAGTAGCACCCCATCGATCCAGAGGGACCCAGATGTGGGTTCTTGGTCCAATCGACGCGTCTTGACTCAGGGAACATGTAGGGATCAAGCCGAGCCACCGTCGTTGTCCGTGCACCGAGAATTTCAGCATCGAAGTTCAGCAGGCTCGGGACCCGTCGAGAGGAAGAAGACGAAGTCGTGGGTCCTGGGCCGGGCCGACCCGTGACCCGCGCCTTTTGATTTTGGGCCGCGGCTAATTAAATAATTATTGGAAAACATTTTTAATGATTGCAAATTAAATTAATTAAATCGTATAGTTTTAATTTAAATAAACATTCAGATTAAATTAATTGAATAACTTTGGCTATACTGATTCAAATGGTATAATCCAATATACCATTCGAATCAAAAAAATTCAAAGAATCTAAATATAAAATAAAATCTCAGATCCAATGGTTGGATTAAAATTTATTTGCCAAACTCTTTGCTGTCATTAATTAAATCATATAAAATTATTTAAGTATCCAATTTATGAGATTAAGGGCTCTGATTGCTCCTTGTACTCTAAGGAACAATATCAGACCCTTAAATTTAAATTTGGATAATTAATTTTCTTAATTACTCCTTAATCACCTTAAATAAGGATTAGTAAATTTAACCCTAATTAAGCCTCTGATTTGGATGAGGGTTGTTCCTAATGTCATATTAGGTCTATGTTAACCTAAGTATAAGGTTGGATTGCCCTAAGAATGCTTATGTTCACTAATCACCCTAATTGGTTTAAATAAGTGATTAGTGCTAATTATGATTAATTAGGTCATCAAAACCTAATATAAGGGTGTTTCTCACCTCACTAAACAATATGAAACTCATTAGAACAAATTAGATCTAACTTGGGTAACTAAACCCTAAAATCCTAATTTTACCCTTAAGAGGCGCATCTTGGTCATTTTGACTAGAATATATTTAAATGCTCCTTAAAGCTTGGAAATTTCAGTAAACTATCCTAAGGTAGATTAGAAATGTTCTCTGAGCTCTTAGACTAATAGTAATGTTAATGTGATCATTAATTCAAGAAATCTCCACTTAATCCCTAATTAAGACACTTAGATCTTCAGTGATCTTATAAGAGTCATTTGGCATTAATCCTTGAATCTAATAATTGAGATGATTAAAAATCACCTTAATAAGTTCAATACGGTAAACCTAAGAGCTAAAACTCAAAAGAAATGTAATTGATAAAGTTTAAGTTTAAATCTAGCTTAAAGTCTAAAGTGATCAAACCTTAGATCCTTAGATCTTAAGTAGCCCTAAAAAGGTGAATATGAGTTTAATGTTAATCTAATGCTTAAACTTATCAATTTCAGCTTTAATAAGCTCCATGTAGTTTAACTATGAACTTAGATTCTAAAAGAATCACAAATGAAAGCTCTTAAGATAAAACTCTAATTTAGAGATCTAAAGTGATCAATCATCAGATCTTTAGATCTTAAGATCTTAGACTTAGATCTTCAATTTGAAATTGAACCATCTCCAATTGAAATTCTTTAATGATTAATTGTTTAATCTTTTGAAACCTTCCATGTGGGTATAGGTTGATTCAACCAATAAGATAATGAAATTATCTTAAAGATTGAATATAGATCTTAGATTCTCAAGTTCTTAATTGATTAGTTTATCTTATAATCAATAGAATACTAAGTTCTTAGTTCCTGAATATGTCAGTTTATAGGATCGTTTACCTTTAATTTGGGCAATAAGTGTGAACCTTAGATCCTAGATAGAATATTACATTGGATTTAGGATTTGAACTCAACATAGGGTTTAAGTTCTAAATCCTTATATCTTAATTTATTTAATCAAGATTTGGGTAAGACAGTAAAATATTAATAAATTAGGTCATTGATTTACTAAAACTATATAGTTGTCACATGATTTTGGATTAGAACTTGTTAAGTTCTAATGTTAACTTTAAGGACGTAAATCTGAGAATCTACTCGATAGCTGGATATTGGAGATCCTAAACTTGTACCTTCTCAGAATAGTTAGATTGGGTAATTAGATAACACCAGATATCACATAAGTCTAGATTGAGTCTTTTGCTTACTTTGACTAGATTGCTTGGCATACCTTGGATATTGAGCCTTATTCCTTGAGCATAACAGGAAAACCTAGGATATGGATGATATATCCTAAGTTAGTATTTGAATTGCATATCATTCAGTTTTGTCTTGTTTGCAGTTGGTAGAATATGTCCTAGCTTAGTCTACCTCTTCAGTAGTAGTATTGTATAGATTGGACTCAGACCTAGCATATTTGGATGGCTAGGCTGGGGATTGATTGATTGATATTGGAGGCCCTGTATGGCCTATTAGCCAGTATGGCAGTACTATGTCTTAGGCTTATTGCTACTTTAGCTGGATTGTATTTTTTTTTTGATTTGCTTTGCCACATGCTTCAGTGGCCTTATTTTTAATATATGCTCGCTTTTCCACATGTCTCAGTGGCTTCATATTTTATAGATTGCTTACTTTTGCCACATATCTTAGTGGCTTTTATGTTCTTTTCCTATTCTTAACTAGCATGTTGTATGTATACTCATATGGCTTACTTATGTATATTGGCATGTTTAGGATGCTAGAATTGCACATTTTTAGTACTTGTGTTTCTTTTATATACTCAGCATATATTAACATGATCATAAGCATGTTAGGATTAGAATTATATTGTAGTTGCTGTTTCTTTTAGCTTTTAGCCTCACATTATTTATTTTGCATTGTATACTGGCTATAAATGGATAGTTTATAGTTACCCATTTCTTTCATAGCTTGTGGCACCTTTACTGCTTGCATGTGTAGTTAGATTAAAATGTGATATCTTTAAATGTCCAGTTCATTAAAATAGCCTAAAATATTCTTAGACAATTATCTAACTGTAACCTTTTTGTTTTGTTGGCTGGGGCCCTGGCATTTGTGATACCGACAAATGTCAGATTCAGACGTATTTGTGAGCAGTGTCGCAGAAGAGTAGCAGGTTTAGGAGGAGAATCGTGTTGCTGCTATTTAGTTAGCTATTGCATTCTTATTTCAGTGAGATTGAGAGATATTTTTATTCTCTTTAAATTTCAGTTTGTAATAATTATTTCTGGATGTATTTCATTTCTGCATTGTGATGAGTTACTATATTGCATTCTCTTTTCCTACTATGTATGCTTATGGATGTTACTCTATTGTGTATTGCTTCAGCCACTTTGATATTTGTATATTGATGATGTTATAGCACTTGGTGACAAGTCCTTGGCTTAAGGCAGGTTGGGTTTACCTAACTTTACTTAAGTTGGGGATTTGCCACAGTTGGAGCACCGTACTTCCTTATTGTCAGTACGGGGCCCCACAAAAGATCTTGTATTTAATTTAATTGATTTGCATTTAAATAGACAGCTTTATATATAAATAATTCCATAATGATTAATTTGACTTGGTGGCGGGACCCACCCGGACCACTGATTGGAAGGCAGGCCCCATCAGACGGGATAGTGCTGCGCAGTGGTCTGACACATGGCCATTTTCTTTCAGCTGTCACGCGGGCTGAAAGTGACTCATGGGTTTGGCCCGGGTCGACCCATCCTGACCCGAGCTTATTCTTCCGTGACATTGACCGCAGTAGGGGAGGCTAGGGCAGGGAAATTTGATGCCCTTTCGGCGATGACGAGGGTCGACCCGCACAACATCGGGTAGGCATTGGCGAGGGCTAGCCATCTGAGGCTGGATCGGAACTTGGGGTGACTCGAGGAGATGGCTAGGGATAACCCTAGATAATAAGGTGCGAAGGGAACTGTAGGGTACTATCGCCTAGACCTTAAATTAGAACGATCAGGATTGGTTGGTCCCGATCAAGACCATTTGATTACTAATCGAGTTCATGCAATAGATAAATGAATAGATATTTAGAAATTTCACAGTCGGGATTAGGAAGTTAGAAGTACCTTAGATGTATGGATGAGGGAGGAGGTGCGATGAATGTTCGGGTTCACGAGTCCAAACTGGTTCCAGCCATCGATGTAACCGAGGTTGTGGTAGGCCTTTTAATGGATCACGCCGATGGACCCTTTGATTAGGGTGGCATGTGGCGGTGAGACATCCGCATGCACGGATGGTGAGGCACACGTGGCCATCACTCAATGACCGATTGGGAAGACGACACGGAGCCATTGTATCGAACCCTACGATCTGGTCAGGCGATCCAAAGGAACTGGCACTGAAACAGACGGCGTCAATAGGAGAAGGACGACACCATTAATTTCAAATGAATTTATTATTTAAATTATTTATAAACTGATTTTATCAATTAAAATTAACTAACTAGATGACTCCCAAAAATTTCCAATAAATTACCCTTAGCTAATTGAGGGGTGAGAAACGTAACAGCGAAGTCGGATTTTTATTCGACTAGTATTTTTTCCTAATTTTTGGGGTAATTAAATATTATTAAATTATTCGACATATTTTCGATGACTTCTGATTATCACCAAAATATTACCCTAGCTAATTTGGGGGCAATGAGCGTAATGATGAAGTCTGATTTTTGATTTGAGGTAAAAAATAATTAGGTCAAATTCTTAGGGTTCTTGGAATTTCTATAATTAAGGTTTGATCCATTTGACCCCTGATTTGAACTAGGCCTTGGTGGTGAACTTCTATTGACTTAATTAGTGCATTATGATCAAAATCAAGACTTAAATTAGTCATAATTGTCTAGGGTAACAACTTGGGTCATTACAAGACTATTATTATATACAAACTCCACTAATAAAATATGATCTTCCTAGGAACCAGCAAAATCTGGAAAATAGAGTCTAAGAAGATCTTCAAGGAGTTGATTCACTCTTTTTGTTTGTCCATCAGTTTGGGGATGAAAAGCCATGCTCATAGCTAGGGTATTTTTTAAATCTTGATGCACTGCTTGCCAAAACTTTAAAGTGAATTTATTCTCTCTGTCTAATATGATTGATTTAGGGATACCATGCAGCCTAACAATTTCCTTTATATAAATCTTTGCAAGCTTTTCCACCGAGTCAGTCAGATTGTGATGACCCCAATATTGAGTAATAACTAAACTCAACATTGATGCATCACCACAACATCTAGTACTGGATTTGAAGGAAAATAACCCAAATCATTAGATATTGTGTTCGGCCAATAATTTAGAAGAGGGTCTTAAGTTAAGATGGACTAATACATGAAAGGACAATACATGAAGTATACATATAATGAATATGAATTTAATTGTATGTTTATAAAGTAATTGTAATAATAAGTATGAAGATGATCATAATATGCACATACAATTTAAGTTTACATTATGAGATGTATGTACAATTTAATTTATTCATATGGTCTTTCCTAAGCAAATTTTAAAAATAGAAGGAATTCAACATGAATGAGCATTAAATATTTACATTCATCACATTTATGGATATGTAAGATCTAAACATTCAATTCAAAATTATAAGTGAGAAAAACATATAAAGCAATTTGCTATCCTAGGATTCACACATCTTAAATCAAACATAAATTAAAAATAAGAAATTAACATCTATCTTAAATTAGTATGTAGCTAATATTCTAGTTAGGTATGCAACTAGATTCTAGATAGGTATGCAATTAAATTTTATTTAAGTATGCATCTAAAATTCCATTTAAGTATACAACTAAATTTTATTCAAGTATCCATTTATTCAAACTAAGCATTTAAGTGAGAGATCTAATTTCCAACATAAGCATAGTAAATATAAAATAATTAACTTTAGTTATTACATGCAAAATTAAACATTAAGAAAGTAAAGAAAGGAAATCTCTCTCATATTTAAAAGAAAGCAAGTAATTAATATGTATAAAGTGGAAGTAGCTATTAGCTTAAGCACTTGGTCCAGCTCCACTAGCCTCCAAATTCACATGATCTATCACATTTTGGCATTTAAATGTGATAGAGCAAAGCTAACAAAAAGAAAAGTGTAGTTAAACTAAACAATCTAAGCACATTTTAAGATTAAGCAAAACATTTTAATAATTATTTTGGATATCACAACTAGTTACAATTTAAGCTTAAGCAATGGTGCAAAATGAAAGCATTTATATAAAGAAAAGAAAGTAAGAAAAAGTAAGGAAAACTAAAGGAAAAGTAAAGTGAGTAAGAATACTTACATAATTAGATATTCTAGCCTGCAAGTAAAACAAGGGTAAAAGCATTCTAGATAGGCTAGAAAAATACTAAAGTGTATATGAAAGTAAATGAAATAAAGCATGCATATATTCAATGAACTTATGCTAAGTAAAGAAAAGAAGACAACAAAACCTTTAAATATAATTATAACTACATTAACTGCAATCTAAATGAATTATAAATAAGTAAAGTACAGTACTACAAACATAACAAGTGTAAATCATAGTAATCGAAATGAGATCTTAGCCTCTTGGTCAAAGATACATATAGCATAGGACTATGTAGAGTAACATAGCTAAAAAGCTATGATGAGTCTTCACAATCAATAAGATTGTAGAAGATCTCGTATTATATTTAATTGAAGTTATTTTATGAATATATTCATTCTGCGGGCAAATACAGAATGAAGCGAGGAGTTAAACACATATATTTAATAAGTAAAGGAAAGCAGGGCCAAAACAAATAACACTCATATTCACCTTATGAGAATGTGAGGTCTCCTTATTACTCATAATTAGACTGCCCTTGACTTAACCAGCAATGTAAGCCCCTATAGTTTTTAATGCGAAAGTTTTATTCATGCACAATATCTTATATGAATGATTCAAATGAATAAGGCTCAAAGCAAAGCAAACATTCAAGGAAAATTCAATGATTATAATTAAGTGATATCTAAAGTTATCTAATTTTAATGATTTCCTTAATAATTTGAGCTAATTTTAATGATATTGATCTCATTAAATGTAAGTAATAGTAAAAATTGGGGTTTTGAAATAATAGTACTTTCTTTTTATTCTATGAGATGACAAAATAATTTATAAGTATAACAATATAAATAGAAACTAGTTCTATTCTTATCATAAATCATAAGATTTAAAATAAGTTAACTAAATCAAGGCTTAGGAAATAATTAGGAAATAAAGGGTTAAGTAACACTAAAAATTTACAAAATTAAGAGTTAAGGTTCTATTCACTAAACTCATATAACTAGGTTAATCTAGAAGGATCTTATTTAACATCGATTACTAATCTAGCTAGGTTAAAATAAAAGAAAATGTTAAAAGGCATATGAAAGAAGTATTTGTAATTTATAAACTCTATATTTCCTATAAGTTGAAGGTTAGGGAATCAATAGGATTCCTAAACTATTCTAACTAAATTTAGAACTCCTATTACAAGTCTTTAAAGGGCTTAAGCGAGGACTTAAAGGACTAAGATGAAGTGAATTAGGATCCAATCTAGTTACTTAAAGTTAGTCCTAATTGATTTATAACTTACAACTACATGAGCATTAAGGTTAACTACAGTTAATGGATGTAATAAATAGCTCTAGGGATCATCTACAAATCAAATTATAAATCAGTCATGTAATTTCTATCTTAAGCTTGAAAGGTGAATCAAGCATTTTGCAATTAATTCAAGTAATTAATTTAAGAGAACTAAGCTTATAACATGCAATTAAAACTGACATGGGAAGTAATAAATGTGACATGTTTGCTACCCGAAGGTTCAAACATACATAAAACATAAAATTATGAATATTAGAAATTATCAAAGTTACTCTAATTAGGAGCCAAAAACTTAAGATCACTAAACATTATCCAAAATGGAATAATACACATTAATATGCAATCTTTATAGCATAAGGAATAAAATGACACTATTTAGGTCAAATTTGGATAATATTGAGATTTTAGAGTTTTTTGGGACACCTAATTAGGGTTAACAAGTCACTATGAGATCTAAAATTAAAAATATATATTTGATTTCATATTAATATTCCTCACATTTTTATGAGTGAAATAGACTATTTGATCATTTTATTTGGATATTAAATGATCAAATTATGTCACATAAAATATTGGAATTAAATTACAATTAATTAATTAATCTAAAATAATGACTAATTAAAACATTCGCTAAAATAAAAATTAATATACATATTATTAATCTATGTATTTTTGCAATCAAAATGGTATATAATATCGTATATATTGGATGAGTATATTTAAAGTTATTATTAAATGAAATTTGTATTTAATTAATCATTAATAATTAATTCATAATCATTTAATTATCACTGCACAGAATTTAATATATGGCACCGAAAATGTGGCACGAAAAGACATTAAATAAACGGCGCATGATTTCCAAAGCTGTCGGCTGATGGCGCATGAATTTGTGTGCGCCGCCAGACACGTGTTGGCTCCAGCCAACGCCGCATAATGACACGGGGCCCGCAGAAAAGAATGTGTGGTCCACAGAGTTGAACCGACCCGGTTCAGGGTGGAAAACTAGACCAAAAGTGTTCATGGCTCAGACCACTTCATCCCCAAATAAGCCCCGATGGAGGCACAGCTATGGTTTACAATATCCATTAACTCCAAAGATCCTGTGACTCGGCCCGCACATTGATGGAGAACCCTCACCGAAGCCGATGTTCCATGATAGAAATCGAGGTTAATGGGTAAGGATTTAATGAATAATTTGATGCTCTAGATCTCACCGTCGGAACCCTAGAAATGACTGTGGATGGTTTGATTTGTTCGGGCTCAATCTGGCTCAATCAAGCCTAATTGAATCTCGGATCGATTGACCTCAACACGGAATAAACACATGCACAATAAATTTTAGGAGAAGAGCGAGGGCTCGATACCTGCAGGTGAAGGAAGCTTGCATTCCGATGATCCTTTGCAGAGCTCTCATGGCCTCTTCTCCAGCTCCCAGCTTTAGGCAACACTCCCAAAATGATCAGCAATGCCTAAGGAATCAGGGGGTCTAGTGTAGGATGGGAAGGCCTGAACTGATGGATTGTGTTACGATCGTCAGTTGGCAGGGAGGTCATGACCAAGCTGGAAGGAAGACGTACAGGGAACCAATCTCAGCTGTTCCATCATTCAAGCGATTGAACGATTGGATCGACTTGATCGGGCCGGGTCACTTCTGGACCGCTTGATCTTCCTTCGAAAAGGCGCAACGACCCAATGAAGCCGTGCGGCTATCCCGTGCATTGGTGTCGTGCACGAGATCTGCACGGTTACAAAATTATTTATTTAAATTTATAATTAATAATTATATTAATTAATTTAAATACTTTATTTAAATAATTAATTATACACATTTTATCACTTAAAATTAAATAACCAAACGCACTCCAAAAAATCCCAAAAATTCACTTACCTAAATGAGGGGTGAGGAACTTAAAAATGCAATTAGATTTGTAATCGGAGGTCAATTTAATTATCTTAATTTTCTGAGTATTTAAATATTATTAAAATATTTGGGGAAAATTTGAGGTCTTCCAAACACTTCCAAAATACTGCCCTAAGCTAATTTGGGTGTGGTGAGTCAATGACAGACTTCATTTTTTTGATTTCGAAGTCTAAATAAAATAGGCATTCTCAGAATTATCAAAAAAGGAAATGCTAAAAATTGCCAAACGATCTCCACAGCACACGAAAATTGAAATGGAAGCTCTTAATATGATTGTAAGACTAAAGAAAGAAGTTTAAAGTCAATTAGGTTACTAATTGATGGATAATAATATTAGGATTGTTACTGACTCCCCTCTTTAAAAAGAGTGTCTCCCATGACACACAACAAACAAAAACAAGGAATTGAAAATACACCAAGGGAATCTAAGGAAACAATAATGAAAATGAAAGAACTAAAACTACCTGAATAAGAAAAGAATTTTGGGAACTTCTTTTGCATATTCTCTTATTTCTCCCATGTGGCTTCACCAGCTGGATGATTCTACCAATGGACTTAATCATAGGAATGCTGCAGTTTCTTAACTGCTTAAGACCCTGTGTGAGAATCACAACAGGCTTAATGACAAAAGTTAGATTAGGATGCAATTCGATTGTTGGAATCTGAACTTGCTGATTAGGATCTAATAAACACATTCTTAATGATGAGACATGACAGTATTTGTAACTGTAGGCTCATAAGAATCCATAATCTAATCTTTTAAAAAGTCACACCTTCAACATCAAGATGTAATTCAGATCTCTTTCCACTAACAATATCGGTAACTAGAACAGAATAACTCACATCTTCCTTCTGAGCTTCGACAATCTTAGACCTTAGAGAATCATCTAACTGAATAGCAAATAATAGAGTTCTCAAATCAGCATAATTGATCGGCTCAAGATTTAATCTGATAAAATCTTCGATTAAAGATTCATTGCAACAAAGGGAAGCTATAGTTGCTTTACGACTCAGGGCATCAGCCACAATATTAGCTTTACCCGAATATTACTGGATTTCCAAGTCGTAATTGCAAAGTAACTCTAGCCACCTACGCTGATGGCAGTTAAGTTCTTTCTGAGTGAAGATGTACTTCAAACTTTGATGATCATTAAACATCTCACACTTAACTCCATACAGGTAGTGTAACCAGATCTTAAGAGCAAAAACTAGCCCTAAGAGTTCAAGATCATGCACAGGATAATTCTTCTCTTTAGGATTAAGCTATTTAGAGGCATAGGCTATATACGATGATCTTGCATCAGAACACAACCAAGCCCTACCTTAGAGGCATCAGTATAAACCTAAAAATCTTTATCCTCATGAGGTAGTACTAGAACAAGAGAAGAAGTTAATAGCTTCTTCAACTTCTGAAAAGATTCTTCACAGGCTATGCTCTAGATGAATGAAACTTCCTTCTAGTTAACTGAGTTAACGACCAAGTGATTAGAGAAAATCCAGGAATAAACCTTCTATAATGGCTAGTAAGTCCTAAGAAACTGCAAATTTCTATTACAGATTTAGGTTGGACCCACTGTTGAACAGCTTGGATTTTCTTTTGATCTACTCTAATGCCTCCAGCATCAATCATGTGACCCAAAAAAGTCACGGACTTAAGCCAAAGCTCACACTTAGAAAACTTAGCGAATAGCTTATTCTCTCTTAACAACTCAAGAATGGCATATAGATGCTCTTCATACTGAGCAGCTGACTTCAAATAGATTAGGATGTCATCAATGAAAATGATGACAAACGCATCGAGATATAGCTTAAGGATACGCTGCATCAGGTCTATGAAAATGGAATGAGCATTTGTCAGTCCGAAAGACATGACTAGAAACTCAAAATGCCCATATTGGGTCATGATTGCAGTTTTAGAAACATCTTCATCCTTGACTCAAATCTGGTAGTAACCTAATCTTAAGGTAATTTTAGAGAAGGCTTTCGCTCTAGTAAGCTGATTAAACAAATTATCAATCCTAGGAAGAGGATACTTATTCTTCACAGTCACTTTATTAAGCTCTCAGTAGTCTATACACATCCACATCAAACCATCCTTCTTCTTGACAAATACGATAGGAGCTCCCCAAGGTGACATATTAGGGCAAATGAATCCTTTCTCTAATAACTCTTACAACTGCTCTCTAAGCTCTTGCAATTCTTTCGGTGCCATTATATATGGAGCCTTAGATTTAGGTTGAGTCCTAGGGATAAGCTCAATAGAAAACCCTACCTCACGTAAAGAAGGTAGTCTAGGAAAAGCTTCAAAGAACACATCTAGGAACTCTAAAACGATGATAGTATCTTCTGGACTACTAACTTGCTTTTCCTTGCCGATTAAGGTTACTAAGATTGCATAGCAACCCTTACTAATGAGGCGCTTGGCTTTAATTGCATTAATTAGGGATATAGTCAAGCCAAGCTTTCCTACAAAAACTTTCGATTTCTTTCCAACCTTAAGCAAAACTCTCTTTCTAAAGCAATCTATAATGGCGTTAAACTTACTTAACTAATCTATACCTAAAATTATGTCGAAGTTCATAATTGACATAATAATAAGTTTGGATTGAAAGAATTGGTTACTGATTGAGATGTTTACCAAACAGAACTCACTAGCACATATTTCAGAACAAGATGACATTTGCACTACCAAAGGATTGGCTAGGCTGAAATATTGAAGGTTAAGAGAAGAGGCACAACTCACTGACATTAAAGAGTGATTAGCACCAGTGTCAAAGAGTATGTCATAGAACTGATTATTAATAATTAGAGTTCATATAGTAGAGAAAATAAACTCTAATTACAACTAATGAAAATAAAATTAGGAAATACTGACAATAAAATGCAGAAGAAATGAAAGATAGAAAATATAAAATTAAATGTAGAACGTACAGGTAATGACGCTGTTGTCATCTTGAGCAATAGAAGGAGACAAAGCATAGACTCGCGGTATAGCAGGAGGTTGAGCAACAAATTTTCTCTTATCCTTTTTGCTATGCTGACCTTGCTTAGAAGGAGATGGAGGTACACCTTTCTAATGATGTGCACTTTCACTAGTAGGAGGAGGCATTAAGGCAAGTGCTGGTGCTTGAGAATTTATGGGAGTATGGTTTTGAATGGAAGGTTGGTGATTAATCTTCATTTTATTAACAGTCCAATTAGCATGACAGTCCAAATGATGATGATTGGTTTTGCCACAGATGTAACATCTACCACCAGTATGATAACACTTTTCATAAGGATGCGACCTGTTACATCGAGCACCTGATCTTCCTTGTATGATCTGCTTCTAATTCTGATTCTGACTTGGAGTGAGATGGAAGACCTTAGGACCATGAGGACGATTCCTATTAAATAGTTTAGATCTTGAGGGTTGAGGATGAGAATGCTTCTTCAACTACATCTGAGCTTAGTGGTACTCGACCATGCGGCACTTTCCAAGAGTTTAGGGAAAACATCATGATGTTGAGACAATAGATGACTCTTGATTGAATCCTTCAAATTGGATAGGAATCTAGTACACCTTGCTACATCAGTATGAACTAGATTGGGAGCGAAACGGGAAAGCTTATAGAATTCCATCTCATAATCATGAATAGAACGACTTCCTTGAGTAAGCTGCATGAAGTCATTCTCGATTATGGTTTGAGCAGATGGAGGAATGAATTCTTCATGGAAAATTTGCTCGAACTCATCCCACAAAATATACTTTAACTGAACGCCTAAGAAATGAGTCTTCAACTCACCATCCCACCAATATTCAGCTTCGCCATGAAAGAGGTAAGTGGCAAGCCAAAGACATTCACTTTCAGGACACTTAATACTGGCCAAGATTTTCTCTATAGCCTTTAACTAGTTAATGGCTTTAAAGTGAGAAACAGAGCCATTGAACATCAGAGGGTTCAGATAAAGAAAAGTTAAGAGATAGGCATCCACAATAGGACTAGTGGATGGCTATGGAGCCACAAGAATTTTAGGGATAAATGGAGAAGAAGTTTGGGGAGGAGTTGGACAAAGCTGAGATGGGGTAGGAGAAGTTTGGGAAAGGGCACAAGATGAGGCCGTCCTCTCGCAGCATGGGTTTGAGCTTCTATCATAACCCTCATCATCTCTAACAAACTTTGCATTTGATCAGTATGGGAAGTTGTGGTGGAAGTAGGTTCTTCCACTACATGTTTACTAATCAAGCTTTATAACTTTCATCCTAAAGAAAGTAAAGAAAATACAATTCAAAAACTGAAGAAGAAAGAAAAATAAATTCTCATTAAACTTGAAATATTTAACAAATATAACTTTGAAGGAAAGAGGAAATAACATAAATAAAATAGAAGCTATTTATAAGAAGCTTGTGATGTCCCAACCCCATCGTGGTCCTGTTAACTCTTAAGTTAATATGATTACGGTGGAGGGGTCACCAAATGACAAGTCCCTCACTTATGAATAGATTAGGCACACATCCTAACCCATTATAATTAAGGGAATTGCCATTTACAATAAATATTCACTAAATGATATATACACGAAAGCAGAGTGCGAAAGCAAAATAGTAACATCCATTACATCACAATACAAAAATAAGAACATACATCCCAGAATAAAAGCAATAAAAGAAAATACAATTAAACATGTATTATTACAACATTATTAAAGGAAAGAGCTAAAATGAAAAGGACAACACTCATCCTCAAAAGTAACAAAAGAAAACAATAGGAAAGAACTAAAAGTCTTCAACAGCTCGAGCCTCCTCCTTAATCTAGTCTTCAGAAGGCTCCATAACCTCTAAAAGCTCAGAGTCTACCATTGTCGGTTTCACAATGATAGGGCCCCAGCCAATAAAAGAAAAATCTAATTAGACAAAATGTCTAAGTACATTTTAGGCTGCAATTTATTATGTTAATTTAGATATCACCATAAATTATATATATAAAACAATATGTAAAGGAGTAGAATGCATGTGAAAGAGAAAGGCAGTTATAAATAATAAGCCTATAACTTAACAAAATAGGAAGTAAGCACATACCTCTGAGAATAGCTGCAACAAGATTAGGCATGAAATAAAGACTAAATACTAATATAATTGAAAGGAAAATTGCATAAACATGCTTATAATCAATACAAGTAGATGCTAATTGACATAAAGTAAAATGAACACATGAAATATTTAAATCACTAAAAATAAGACTAACATCTTATGAAAATATAAGCAGTGAGCAAGACTAGCATCCTATAAGTAAAATAAAGTTAGTAAATGCAAAAGACAGTGATAAATAAGTGTTGAAATGCAGAAAAATAAACTAAATGTAGTAAATCAAAACTAAAATGATCATGGCTACATAGGCCATTCAAAACTGAAAGAAAGCAACCTCACTTTGTCTGATGGGCTAAGGCAGAAGCTCTGAACTGTATGCACTGAAATCACTTAGCTTGATGAGCTAAGGTAGAAAGTACTGAACCAAAAATCACTAAATAGAAATCCACCCACAACTAATACTCACCATATCCATTCCTGACTAATAAAGTTATATGAGTGCAAAATCTATTTCTCACCACCCTGGGACCCACCTCAACCAGGCATGGATAGACTTATCGACAGTAGCAATCCAGCGTGCTATGCCGGATCCATGAATTGGAGAGGCATACTAGTTGGGTCACAACCTACTGAACCATAAAGCTGAAAACATCGATAAAATATGAATGATATGTATTCAAAGTTGACACGAGATACTTATCAAATATCCTATGTCCAATATATGTGTACAAGGTATGAGGCTCAAAATAAGATAAGCAAAACATTAAATATCAAAGTGAGCAACAGACACTACTAGGACACATGTGATATCCATTGTTGTCTACTTATTCGATCTATCTACTCCAAGTTACATAAGTTCAGGATCTCCAATTCTTACTATCGAGTGTAACTTAGATTCACAACCTTATAAATTGCTAGAACTAGCCAAGTCCTAATTGATTAAATCATTGATGACTATAAGTTAAAATGAGTAAGTTAATTGACATATTTTAATAATTTAAGCAAATCCCAAACCATCTTGATTAGCCAAATCAAGATGAAAGGATTAAGAATTAAACTCTAAATATTAGAGTTTAATTACTTAATCCAAAAGGTGATCCTAAAGGGCTAGGGTTTTACCACCCAATCTCATAGATTAAGATTTAGGGCAAACCCTATTAAGTGAAGTCAAACTTAATAGGATAGATCTCTATTCTTAAGTCTAAAGTTAAAAGATTGAATAATCAACAACAAACTTTGAAAATCTATAAACTATCAAAATCAAAGCTTCACAAATTGAGTAACCTAATTTACTCAATAGATGAAATCTAACTTAAGAACTAATCCTAATTCCTAAGGAAATAAGCTCTTAATTTCTAAGAATATCTCTCAGACACTCATCCTAACTGATTTCATTAAGACCTATGGAAAGATCTAAGAAATTAAGAAGAAGGACTCATAATTTTTACTTAAGGTTTTCTTAAGGATATAAGATGAGATTTTGATCAATGATTTAATTAAGGCTTGAGCTCACATAATTTATGATTTAAAACACTATTCTTACTTTTTATAATAATTAGAATATAATTCTATGGCCTTAAAAAGATAAACCTTAAGTTTGGGCAAAATGATCATTTTTCCCCAACTTAAGGGTCTAAAGATCAATTTTTGAACTAGGATTTCAAATCTAAAATTTTCAGTGGCAATGTGTTTCTTACTATTTAATATAAGATTAGACAGCAATTATGTTAATTTTGGGTAATTATTAAGCCTCATGAGATCAAATTAATAAATTTATCTCATAGAGGCATTTTGGTAATTTGACCTAATGGAATCTAAATTTTCTATCAGTTTATTGTTGCTTACTATTTAAGGTTTCCATAGAATCTAAAATCATTGAATTTTGATAGGTATTGGCTAAGTTATAGCCAATACAAACTAAGGGGTAAAAAGGTAATTTAGAGTTTCTTAATTAAGGTTCAAAAATCCTATCTTTTTCAATTGGTGTCCAAATTGGAAAAAATCTATGGCTGAAGTTTGCAAATGATCCACTGATTACTCTAAATAGTGGTAGGCTCAATTTGGACTCAAATTGGCTAAGTTATAGCCTAATTAAGATTTAGGGTGATTAGTGAGTGATTAGTAAAATTAATCACCAAATCACTAGACCAACCACACCACTAGGTTCTAATATACTCTAGAAGCTCTTTGAAATTTAAATCACTCAATTTAGCTCACTAATTATGCTAATCTTTACTAATCAAGCTTGAAAGGAATTAGGGTTGATTAAGAAATCTAACCATTGGATCTAAAATATTTTTATAGTTTACTGTTAATTAGGTCTTCTTGATCAAAATAATATATTGGAAAACCTAATTTGGAGCTCAATTGACCTAGTTATGGTTAATTGAAGTTTATAACTTTCATTCTAACTTTACTTTCTTTACTAATTATGCCTATGTTTGGACTAGAGGTTACAAAGTTATAAGCTTAGGAAGGTTAGGGTTTGGGTCCAAAAATGATTAGCCAAATTAAGTCTCAAATAGCAAAACCAATACTACTAGGTTAATCCTTAGGCTTTGCTGATTACTTTGAGACCCATATTGGATATATTTGGGTAAGTGGTTACAAAGTTATGGTAGTTTGAAGTTTTAGGATATTTGGTATTCATTTTAGGGTTTCTAAATATCACTAGGTGATATACAACTCCAAATAGCAATTTGATAGTTACAAATTAATCCTCACATTTTTCTGATTTTAATGGTATATATATATATATGCTATGTTTGCACTTGACAATTTCAAGTTATTGAGATTTAAAGTTTTAATAAAATTGATTTATTTAATTTTATTACCTAAATAAACCAATTCTTAATATATACATTTATATATATAATTATTTAAATTTTTGCAGGTGGCGGGTCCCACGCAAAATCGAAGTCCATCAGCGTGTTAGTGGGGCACACTCTCTCGGCTTCCGCGACAATCATACCCGCTGACTCGAAGCGGGCCCCACAACCTTGCGGTACTGCCGAGCCCGGCCACATCAGATCACAGGCTAAACAGGATGACCCGACCTGATCTGCTCCTTCTCCTTCATCCTTTGCCAATGGAAACTAGGGCATGATCCCCGTCGATGTTTCCGACGATACCAGAACCCAACCCGCACGTCGCTGGGAAGAGTTCATCAGAATCTCGCCATCGATGGTAGGAACTTCGCCTGAGGAGCACTGGATTGGAAGGAAATGCTAACCCTAGGACTAAAGGCTCGGGTCGAAGGAAATAACAGAAAGTACTATGTCTAAGTCACTAAATTTGATCGATCGAACTCATTAGAGTTCGATCAATCACGATAAATTGTCAATCTATAACATGAATTAAGCTTTCAAATTGAAATGGATGTAAATTATTAAGACAGCAAGGAGAATCGAATTTCGACGATTGAGAAGTGAAGAAGTTTTTTTTTTTAGGAAGATGACGCGATGACTGAACAAGCTCCCAAATCGTGAAAATCAGAGCCTGGGGTTCCTTAGGATCCTTAAAGCGAGGTTAAAAGCAGTGGATAGGCAAGATGGTGGACGATCCCGCCATACGTCTGAGCGGATGCCATGAGCAGAGCGTCTGGGGACGAAGCTCGCGGACCGTTCGATCAGTTGATCGAACGGTTAGCTTTAACCGTCAGTTTCGAAGGTGCGGAATAAGAGAGGGAGACTGCGCGTGCTTTTGACTGACAGAGGCGTTAGTTTAATTTACTTATTATTATTAAATTATTTAACTTGATTTCTTAATTAAATTTTAGTTAATAAATTGCATTCCAAAATTTTCCAATAAATCACCCCTAGCTAATTGAGGGGTGAGGAACGCAATGGTAAAATTAGATTTTTGATTGGACAAGTATTTAATTATTTGATTTTCAGGTATGTAAATAATATTAAAATATTTGTCAAAATTTTGACGATTTCCGATTGACACGTAAACATCACCCCTAGCTAATTTGGGGGCAATGAGCGCAATGGCAAAGTTCATTTTTTGTTTAGAGGTCAAATTAGACAAGTCAATTTCTAGGGTTTCTGGATTTTCCAAAAATTAGAATTTTATTCATTTGATCCCTGATTTGGATTGGGTCTTAGAGATGAGTTTGAAATGACTTAATTAAGACATTAGAACCATAATTAGAACTTGGATTAGTACTAATTGACCTAAGTAACAATTAGGTTGTTACAAAACTACTAATGAAAAAGAAACCAGAGCATAAAGAAACTAGCACTACTAGTTACAAAATTTTGCATAAAACATAAACTTGAAGTCTTCATAGGTAGGAGCACGGTGGAGACGTCTACTCTCACAAATTAGCACTTCATGAGCACGACACCACCAATCTATAGCATAGTCGCAAAAAAGTTCGTCCAAAGTTTTAAAGCGTATATGATCGGGGCAAGTTATGGCTTCAAAAGTCGTAGAGACTCGAGAAAGGCATTCTCTAGCCAACTGTGGGATGCAATTGCCTCGAAAAACACAATACTTTAAAATCTTGTCCAAAACTTCACCTCCAGCTTGAGATACTCCAAAGTACTCACGACCGCAGGCTGAACCAAACCAATGATCATCCTCCCAATAAAGGAAGAATGATCTAAGAAAGGATCTTATTTTACTTTCATTATTTGCCATTTGAAAATTTGATTATAATTTAAGTTAGAAATTTAAATAATATACTAGATTAGTAAGGCATTTACTAACCTAAGATGTCATTTAATTGTCTTTACTATTCTTATGCTATTTGCTTTATGGTTAAATGAATATCTTTATCTTAACTTAAAGTTCTCAACTTGGCTCTGATACCAACTGTGACAACCCTAATATTGAGTAATAACTATACTCAACATTGTTTCGCCACCATAACATCTAATACTGGATTTGAAGGAAACTAACCCAAATTATTAGATGCTGTGTTTGGCCAAGGATTTAGAAGAGGGTCTTAAGTTAAGATGGGAAAATACAAGAAAGGAGAATACATGAAGTATACATATGATGAATATGAATTTAAATGTAAGTAATTAAAGTAATTGTAATTATAAGTATGAAGTTGATAATGATATGCACATACAATTTTAGTTTATACTATGAGATGTATGACAATTTAATTCATTCATATGATCTTTCTGAAGCAAATTTTAAAAATAGAAGGAATTCAACATGAATGAGCATTAAATATTTACATTCATCATATTTATGGATATGTAAGATCTAAACATCCAATTCAAAATTATATGTGAGAAAAGCATATGAAGCAATTTGCTATCCTAGGATTCACACATCCTAAATCAAACATAAATTGAAAATAAGGAATTAATATCTATATTAAATTTAGTATGTAGCTAATATTCCATTTAGGTATACAATTAGATTCTAGATAGGCATGCAACTAATATTTATTTAATTATGCATCCATAATTCTATTTAAGTATACAACTAAATTTTATTCAAATATTCATTCATCCAAACCAATCATTTAAGTAAGAGATCTAATTTCCTATATAAGCATAGTAAATACAAAATAATTAACTTTAGTTATTACATGCTAAATTAAATAATAAAAAAGTAAGGAAAGGAAATCTCTCTCTCATATTTAAAAGAAAGCAAGTATTTAATATTAATAAAGCAGAAGCAGCTATTAGCTTAAGCACTTGGTCCAGCTCCACTAGCCTCCAAATGCACTTGATCTATCACATTTTGGCATTTAAACGTGATAGGACAAAACCAACACAAACAAAAGTGTAGTTAGGCTAAATAGTTTAAGCACATTTTAAGATTAAGCAAAATATTTTAATAATCATTTTGGATATCACAATTAGTTACGATTTAAGCATAAGCAATGGTGCAAAATAAAAGCATTTATACAGGGAAAAGAAAGTAAGGAAAAGTAAGGAAAACTTAGGAAAAGTAAAGTGTGGCGCCCCACCCCTTAACCCATAAAGATTAAGCCAAGGGTGGAGTGTCACTCTGGTTAACCCTTCTCTTACCATTGGATTAGGATAAAATCCACAATCCACCTGATTAGGGAAGGATTAACACAGAATCAATCTAAAAGCCACTATCTACTAAATCATACAGAGTGCGGAAGCAAATTAAGAAATGATATCCAAGCATCATAATATATTAAATATGGAACATAACTCAGAATATAAGCATAAAATAATCCAAACACGCAGTCATAGGTACCTGTATTATTACAATATTTAAAGTTTAGACAAAATAGAAAAGAAAATGCACTCATCCTCACAAGTAGAATAACCAACTAAATGTCCTTGGGTCTAAGCTATTGCTCCTCCTCTAAATAAGGCTCCTCCTCAGGTACTGTCACCTCCACCTACTCTAAACCTGACATTGTCGGTTTCACAATGTAGGGCCCCAGCAAAAAAAAAAAGAAAATCTTGTGTTAGACAATTGTCTAAGTAAATTTTAGGCTGATACATTTTTATGTATTTTATAATATCACCACTTTATATTTTCTAGGCAACAATAAAAATAGGAGCAACTAGCAGTACAATAAGAAATGAGAAAGCTATAAATAACATTTATAACTTACGCAAAAGGAGGCTAAGATATGCCTCAAAAGAAAAGTAAATAAGGTAAGGCATATAAATATAAATAACTAAACAGGTGCTGAAAGGAAATACTACATCCTAACACATGCTGGTGATCAAATGAAATATGCAGATTAAATAAGTAAACTCAACAGTGATACGTATAATAGCAGCAAAATTATAACATCCTACTGTATATAAGCTGAACAAAGAAATAGCTGACTGAATAAACAATACTGAAACATAGCCAAATATCAAGCTGTACATGAATCTCTGTATACAGACTGCCATATCAGAAGACTTGGCCAAACTGGCCCATATATACATATATATCAATCTGTTCCCATAAACATAACTGAATACATTATGTGACTAAAGAGGCAGATAATACTATGCAATATATTTTAGTTATTTTACTTTTGTTTCTATGGACAACTTTTAGAAATAACTGAGGAGTCAAGCACATCTGTAAGACTATACGGGTCCCAAGCCTAACACACTCTCCTCAATGAGAATGTTAGGCATCTTGATCTCACCTTACCCCTGTCTATCGGGGCAAATGTGCACCATAATCACCACAAACCAGACCCAAAGGCAACTGTTATCCTATTATTCTAAGTTTTCATTTTTCATGCACAAAGTTATCTTATATGAAATGTCCAAGGAAGTAAGCTCAAATATATAAGGAATGCGTAGCACAAAGTATCAAAATAAGCAAGGGACTCTACTAATATGGTGATATCATTTGTTTTCTAATTATCCATTATAACTATTCTAAGTTACACAAGTTCAAGATCACCGTTTTCCTACTATCGAGTATAACTCAGAAACTCGTCCTTATAAGTTACAAAATATTAGGACTAGCTAGATCATAATATACTAAATCAAAGTTGACTATAACAGTTGAATAATAAATCATTACAACATAATTAATGATTTTATACATTTCAACTTAAAACTTCTAAACTATAGATTATGGATTAAATGCCATGAGATTGGGCTTAATCACATCATCCAAAAAGGGTGAGACTTAAGGTCTAGGTTTCATTCTAATAGTGATCTAATAGTCGTCTGCTTTGTTCGAGTGAGTTAGGGTTATGGTTGGGGTCGCGCAGGCTATCGCCCGATTGGGTTTGATTGGCTATGATCGAACCGATCACTCATTGATTGATGATGGCACGCAAGCATCTTAATTAGGGAATCAATGGAGGGCTTAGGAGTACCAAATCGATCGTCAGGGAGGGGTCGATCGGGATTGCTTGAGGTCGCACCGACAGCTCCTAGTCGGCCTAAGGATCCTCACAGGTCATCCTTTGCGCTTAGGGAGGGGCGACGGAGATATGGGGAGCGTGGCGGAGTTTGCGAGGGCGCCGTAGCGACGGTGCGTGCGAGGGCGCCACGCGGCCTCGCTAGGTTTGGCGTCGGGGACAGCGAAATTGGGACGGTCAGGGTTGACGGCGTCCGCGAATAGTAACGGCGCAGTCATTAACTTGATGGTGCCGTCAAGTTCAAATAAAATTTTTTTTTTTTAAATTATTAAAATTAATTAATTAATTAATTTTAATCCTTATATATTATTTAGGATTAATTAATTAAATCAATTCTAAAAATTCCAAACTATCCACCCCTAACTAATTGAGAGGTGAGGAACGCAACAGTGAGGTCGAATTTTTGATCCGATGAGTATTTTTAATTTCTCAATTTCGAGGCATTAAATATTATTAAAATATTCGTCAAAATTTTGACGACTCCCGATTGACATGAAAACATCATCCCTAGCTAATTTGGGGCAATGAGCGCAATGGCGAAGTCCGTTTTTCAATTGGAGGTCAAAATAAATAGGTCAATTTCCGGGATTCCTGAAATTCCCGAAATCAGGATTTGCTCCGTTTGACTCCTGGTTTGGATTGGGTCTTGGTGGTGAACTCCTAATAGCTTAATTAGTGTATTGAGATAAAAATTAGGACTATGATTAGTCCTAATTAGCTTGGGTAACAACACGGATTGTTATATAAAGTGAGTTAGAACACTCACATAATTAGACATTCTAGTATGCAAGTAAAACTAGAGTAAAAGCATCCTACATAGGCTAGAAAAATACTAAAGTGCATATGATAGTAAATGAAATAAAGCAAGTATATTTTCAATAAACTTATGCTAAGTAAAGAAAAGAAGATAGTGAAGTATTTAAATGTAATTATAACAATATTCACTACAATCTAAATGAACTATAAGGTACAGTACTAAGAACATTGAAAGTGCAAGGCATAGTAATCAAAGGGAGATCTTATCCTCTTGGTCTAAGATACACATAGCCTAGGACTATGCAGAGTAACATAACTAAGAAGCTAAGATGAGTCTTCATAATCAATATGATTATAGAAGATCTCATATCATATTTAATTGAAGTTATTTTATGAATGTATTTATTGTGCAGGCAAATACAGAATGAAGCAACGAGTTAAAACACCTATTTAATAAGTAAAGGAAAGAGGGGTGAAAACAAATAACACTCACATTCACCCTCTGAGAATGTGAGGTCTCATCTACTAATTAGCCTGCCCTTGGCTTAACCAATAATGTAAACTCCTATAGTTTTTAATGAGAAAGTTTTATTCATGCACAATATCTTATATGAAAGATTCAAATGAATAAGGCACAAAGCTAAGCAAGCATTCAAGGAAAATTCAATAATTGCAATTAAGTGATATCTAAAGTTATCAAAATTTAATGTTCTCCTTAATGATTGGAGCTAATTGAGCTTCCAATTAACTTTGAGATATTGATCTCAAGTTAATTGTAAGTAATAGTAGAAATTGGGGTTTTGAAAATAATAGTTTCTTTTCATTCTATGAGATGACAAAATAATTTGTAAGTATAACAATTTAAATAGAAACTAGTTCTATTCTTATCCTAACCAATAAGATATAAAATAAGTTAACTAAATCAAGGCTTAGGAAATAATTAGGAAATGAAGGGTTAAGTAACACTACAAATTTAGGAAACTAAGAGTTAATGTTCTATTCACTAAACTCATCTAACTAGGTTAAATTAGAAGTATCTTATATATATCAACTACTAATCTAGCTAGGTTAAAATAAAAGGAAAGGTTTAAAGGCATAGGAAAGAAGTATTTATAATTTATAAACTCTATGTTTCTTATAAGTTGAAAGCTAAGGAAATCAATAGGATTCCTAAATTATTCTAATTGAATTTAGGGCTCCTATTATAAGTCTTTAAAGATCTTAAGAGAGGACTTAAGGACTAAGATGAAGTGAACTAGGATCCAATCTAGTTACTTAAAGTTAGTCCTAATTGATTTATAACCTACAACTACTTGAGCATTAAGGTTAACTACACTTAATGGATGTAATAAATAGCTCAAAGGATCATCTACAAATCAAATTAAAAAATTAATCATATAATTTCTATCTTAAGGTTGAAAGGTGAATCAAGCATTTTACAATTAATTTAAGAGAACTAAGCTCATAAAATGCAATTGAAACTGACATGGGAAGCAATAAAAGTGACATGTTTGCTACCCTAAGGTTTAAATATACATAAAGCATGAAATTATGAATAATAGAAATTATTAAAGTTATTCTAATTAGGAGCCAAAAACTTAAGATCACTAAACATTGTCCAAAATGGAATAAAGCACATTAATATGCAATCCTTTTAGCATAAGGAATAAAATGACACTAACTAGGTCGAATTTGGACAATATTGAGGTTTTAGAGTTTTTCAGGACACCTAATTAGAGTTAAAAAGTCACTATGAGATCTAAGATTAAAAATCTACATTTGATTTCATATTAATATTCCTCACATTTTTGTGAGTGAAATGGACTATTTGATCATTTAATTTGGACATTAAATGATCAAATTAGGTCACCTACAATATTGGAATTAAATTACAATTAATTAATTAATCTTAAATAATGACTAATTGAAATATTCACCAAAATAAAAATTAAATTGCATATTATTAATCTACGCATTATTGCAATCAAAATGATATATAATATCGCATAAATTGGATGAGTCTGTTTAAGGTTATTATTAAATAAAAATTTGCATTTAATTAATCATTAATAATTAATTCATAATCATTAATTATCACTGAACATAATTTAATACATGGCACAGAAAATGGGGCATGGAAAAACTTTAAGCGAATGGCACATAATTTTTGGAGCGGTCGGTTGATGGTGCTTGAATTTGTGTGCTCCGTTAGACAAGCGTCAGCTCCATCCGACGCCGCGTAATGACACGGGGCCCGCAGAAAAGATTGTGCGGTCCACGGAGTCGAACTGGCCTGGTTCAGGGTGGAAAACTGAACCAAAAGCAATCGCGGCTCAGACTGCTTCATCCCCAAATAAGCCCCGATGGAGGCGCGGCTAGGCTTTATAATATCCATTAACTCCGATGATCCCGCGACTCGATCGCAGATCGGTGAAGAACCCTCACCGAAGCCGATGTTACAGGATAGAAATCGAGGTTAAGGATTTAATAGATGGTTTGATGCCCTAGATCTTACTATCAAAACTCTAAAAATGACTGTGGACGGTTCGATTCGTTTGGGATTGATCTAGCTTGATCGAGCCTTATCGAAGCTCGGATCGATCGACCTCAACACGGAATAAACACATGCACAATCAATTTTAGGAGAAGAGCGAGGGATCGGTACCTGGAGGTGAAGAAATCTTGCGTTTAGATGATCCTTTGCAGTGATCTCACGGCCTCTTCTCCAGCTCCCAGCTTCAGGCAAAGCTCCCAAAATGATCAGCAACGTCTAAGGATTCAAGGGGTCTGGTGTAGGCTGGGAAGGCCTGGACTGACGGATCATGCTATGGCTGTCAGTCACCAGGGAGATCATGGCCAAGCTGGAGGGAAGACATACAGGGAACCAATCTCAGCCGTTCAATCATTCAAGCGATTGAACGACTGGATTGACTTCATCGGGCCAGGTCGTTTATGGACCGCTCAATCTTCCTTCGAAAAGGCCCAAGGGCCACGATGAAGGCGCACGACTGTCCTGTGCATTGGTTTCGTGCACGGGATTCACGTGGTTATTCAATTATTCGTTTAAATTTATAATTAAGAATTTTATAAATTAATTTAAATACTTTATTTAAATAATTCATTATACACATTTTATCACTTAAAATTAAATAACCAAATGCACTCCGAAAAATACCAAAAAATCACACTTACCTAAATGAGGGGTGAGGAACTCAAAAAAATAATTGAATTTTTGATCAAAGGTCAATTTAATTATCTTAATTTTCTGAGTATTTATATATTATTAAAATATTCGGGGAAAATTCGACAACTTCCAAATATTTCCAAAATACCACCCCTAGCTAATTTGTGTATGGTGAGTCCAATGAAGGACTCCACTTTCAATTCTAAGGTCTAAATAAAATAAACATTTTCAGAATTATTAAAAAACTGCTGGAAATTACCAAGTGATCTCTAAATTGCATGAAAATTGAAATGGAAGCTTATAATACTATTGTAAGACTAATGTAAAAAGATTAAAGTCAATTAGATCACTAATTGACAGGTAACAACATTTGGGTTGTTACATAGACGGATTAGGATAAAATGCATAGACTTAGTTAAACGATCAATGATGACCCAGATTTCATCGGCACTAGATTTTGTGCGAGGCAATCCCATAATAAAATTCATTGAAATGTCGAACCACTTCCACTTTGCAATTTATAGCAGATGCATTAGACCTTCAGGCCTTTGATGCTCGACCTTAACTAGATTACAAATGTGACATTTTGCAACAAATGCGGCTATAGTTTTCCTTATATTAGGCCACCCAAAAGAGTGCTTTAAGTTTTGGTGGATCTTTGTACAACCAAGGTGGACCTTGTATCCAGAATGGTGACTTTCAATAAGAGTTTCTCGATACATGAACTTAGTGATCTAAAGACAATCTCCTTGATAAATCATAGTTCCACATAGCTGCAGGTCATGATGATAATCGCTTTTGATTTTGACTTTAAATTTTAGATAGTCCTCATCCTTAGTTTGAGAGATGGAGACATCTCTATGAATTGATGGTTTAATAGAACTTAATTAAATTAGCTCACTGAGGAAATCGCCTCTGACACACTCAATGCATAGCTTACAAAATTCATCCATAATAGGACTATTCGCGATCCTGGCAAATAACATGGCACAATGACTGAGGGCATTTGCTACGATGTTTGCTTTACCCAGGTGGTATTGAATACTGAAATTATAATCGCTAATAAAGTCTAACCACCTTTTTTGTCGGCAATTTAATTCATGCTGAGTAAGAATGTACTTCAGGCTCTGATGATCGGTGAAGATAGAACACTGAACTCCATACAGATAGTGATGCCAAATTTTTAAAGCAAAAAATGATGGCAACTAGTTCAAGGTTATGAACATGATAGTTCTTTTCACGGGGTTTCAGCTGATGAGAAGCATAAGCAATTACTTTACCTTCTTTCATTAACATGCATCCTAAACTAACTCCACATGCATCGGTATAGATTTGATAGTCTAAATCTTCTTTAGGCATAACTAGCACTAGTCATTAAAATTGAGTGTTCCTAAAAAATATTTAATTGACTTTACTAACTATTTGCAAAAATGAAGATGCAGGAAATGTGAATAGTCTTACAAGAAAAGTGGGATTCATAAACATATACCTGAAAGCACATTATTGTCTTCTGCAACTTTGAGAGGAGTTAATACATACACATGTGCAGGACCAATAGGATGATTATTGACTTGCTTCTTAAAGTTATTAATCTTGGAGTTGTAGTTTGCTCCCTTACTGGTTCAGAAGCTTTTGTTAAAGGAGGTAGCATTATTGTCATTCTTGGATCTCGTTTGTTTAAGGGCATAGCACAAAAACTTGATTTCACAGTGAATGGTTAATGTGAACACCATATACTGTTTCTTGCTGAGTGTAAGTATAAAACATATGGCCCTGATGACCACAAGTGAAGCACAGATGGCCGAAGTGATAATACTTGCTGTACGAATGGGGTATGTTGTAGCTTCGAATTGGTTCAAAGGGTGGGGCAGCTTTAATCTGATATACTTTAGCTTGATGAGGCTTGTGCTTCTTGAACATCTCATGGAGATTCAGTACTACATATATCTTTCTTTTTATCTCTCTCAGACTGGTGGTGTTCCACCACTCGTGCGGTTTTAACTAACTGGGAAAAGTCAGTGAGACATAATGGGACTACATGATCCTTGATGGAATCCTATAGACCACTTTGAAAATAATGGAATCGTGTCACTTTAGATCTTATGAGGTTAGGATCAAAGCAAGTTAATCTTTTGAACTCCATCTCATATTTTGAGTTGGGAAGACTGCGTTGCTCCATTCTTAGCAGCGTGCCTTTAATTATGTCTTGAACACATTCACAAATGTATCCCAGGTGATGTCTTTGATATTATAGTCAATGAAATGGGTGTTTCAGACATTGCCCCACTAGTACTCAGCCTCTTCATGAAACATATGAGTTGGGAGACGGATTGCCTCCAAGTTGGGACATTTGATGCAGATAAGATTCTTCTCCACCATCTTTAGCCAACTTGCCTTATCCATGGGAGAAAGGTTCCTGCTAAAGGTTGAAAGTCTCAACCTTAGGAAGTTGTGCAAGAGTCCATCAACAAATTGAGGAGACATGTGTGGTGCATAAGGGGCAAGTGCTACTGGTGCAGCATTATTGGTAGTAGTAGAAGGAAGGATTGCGAGCATCTTCTGAATCGTTAGGGCTTGCTAAGTCTTATTCTCGAGCATCGTTGCTACCATGCTTCTTAGAGAAGTAACCTCATTGGAGGAACTACTAGAAGCCAATATTTTTTTGATGGGAGTGGTCATAGGAGATGATTATGGATTCATCTTATTGTGGCTAGATAATTCATTACTTTAGAGCTAGTAGAGAAATATGATGAAATTTAGCATTCAAGAAAAGTCACATAAATTTCTTTACTCATTGTAAAAGTGAAGGCTATATAGATGATAAGATGAAAAAGATAACATATATAGATACTAAAGCATGATAAAAGAGATACAATCATTTTTGATAAGTTCGATTGAGAAGACCACTAAGTTTATCCCATAAATTCTACAAAAAAGGCAAGATGAAAATCAGCATAGGTCATTGCACGATGCTTCCTCATGCAATTCCTTTCTAACTTCCAATTGGTGACAATCCACCAATCCTCTACTACGTATTGTAGGAGAAAGGTCATGAGCTCAAGATGGATAGGATTTGGGAATGCTTTGAAGTCTAGAGTTGAAACCACTATGTTCAACAATTCTTAGCTAAGATTGGAAAGTAAAGTTCTCTAAAGATGGGATAGCAAAGTAGCTTGTCAAGTACTAGAATGAACTTGACAGATACTCCTTCTATGATCCTTCCACCATCCATTGAGCAAATAAAGCTCATTAGGAGGAGTGGTACCATACCTAGGCAATGCGAGTGACAGATCAAGCTTTGGCAAGATCCTAAAGGTTGCCCTCGATTCTTGAAGCTTTATTGAGCTTCAGATGATACACTGGGAGCTTGAACTCCAAGCCACACCAACTAGCCCTCTCGTTCAGCACTGAAAGTAGGCATGAGTCTCGACAACTGGCCCTCAAAAGAGTAACAACAACAAAGGGTGCAGAGGGGTTCTCGGGTTCAATTGAAGTTGCACATTGAGCAAAGAGCTCACTGTGAAGATTGTCGAGGTTATTTATAGCCTGATGAAGTCCATCAGGCCCTTGGGTTGGCCCCCATTGGGTGACCCGATGGGTGGACAACGGGCTCAACTGGTAAGGAGCATGCTCGGGAGATTGGAATCATTAGGTAGTCAGGGTCTTGCAAAAGTGGAAGACCAGAGAAATTCCCCATACTGCCAGCGTGGTATTTGTTGCGAGCTATCAGGAGGGGATCGCTCGACTAGAGCGCGAGGAAAAAGGCCTATAGTGGTAGGGTTTTGTCGACCGTCTGATCGAGTGATCATTAGTTCGGGACGGCTTTGATGCCACCCAAATAATGACTGAACGCGAGCGTACCCACAGCCGTGGGATCACTAATGTGATCCGTCAGCTATTAGATCTTCCGATTGAGTGAAGATTGAAGATGCCAGATCTAGAGCAAGGACAAAATCAAGGGTCGAGATGATGCCTGCCTTTTTTCTGAGCCTGCTGACCATTGTAACAGTGGCGACTAAAAAATTTTTTAATTTAATTAATTCATTTAATTATATAATTCAAATTAAATCCAAATTAAGTCTAAATGACCTTCAAAAATTCATAAAATTTCACCCATAGCTAATTTGAGGGTGAGTAATTCCAAAATAAAATTATATTTTAATTTGGAGATCAAATTAATTTAGCTAATTTTCAGGATCCTAAAATTGCCAAAATAGTTATTTTACTCTAATCAGCTCTGATTGATCCCAAATTTTCAAGGTTAGGTTTAATTGGATATTTAAGTCTAATGGAATGAGAATTAGCACTTAGTTTAGCTTAGACTTAGCAGAGTCACAACCTTGGGTTGTTACAACAAGCTACATCGCTATCCCATCTTTAGAGGACTTTAGTTTTCAATCTTAGCTAAAGAATGGTTGAATCAAGTGGAATTAGCTCTAGACTTTGTAGAATACCCTAATCTTATTCTTCTTAAGCTTGTGACCTTTCTTCTGCAAGATGTAGTTCAGGATTGGTAAATCTTAACTAGTTGGAAGTTAGGGAGTAAGTGCAGGAGGAAGCATCGTGCTGTCACATATGCTTTTTTTATTTGTTTTGCATTTTCTACAGAATTCATTGAATGACTTAGAGTTCATCTTATTCAAACTTGTCAAGAATGATTGCATCTCTTTTATTGTGATTTAGTATCTATATGTTTTATCTTTTCATCATATCATCTATGTAACATTCACATTTAGATGAGTAAGGAGATTTCTATGATTTTTCTTGAATTCCAAATTTTTTCATATTTCTCCGCTCACTTTAAAGAAGTGGTTCATCCTATAACAACAGGATGGATCCAGAATCACCACACATGACTACTCCCATCAAAATGGCTGTTGCTTATAGTAGTGCCTCTGATGAAGCCATTTCTCTAAGAAGCATAATAGCGGCGATGCTCGAGAATCAGACCTAGTAAGCACAGGCAATCCAAAAGTTAATTGCAATCCTTCCTTTCACCACTACCAGCAATCCTTCTGTGGGGCCCCCGTACTGATAATAAGGAAGTTCGGTGCACCAACTGTGGCAAATCCCCAACTTAAGTAAAGTTAGGCAAACCCAACCTGCCTTAAGTCAAGGACTTGTCACCAAGTGCTATAACATTCATCAATATAAATATCAAAGTGGCGGAAGCAGTACAAAAATAGAGTAACATCCACAAATATACATAGTAGGAAAAGAAAATGCAATATAGTAACTCATCACAATGCAGAAAGTAAAGTACATCCAGAAAGTTAATTATTACAAACTGAAATGAATAATTGAAAATGAAAGAATCTCGTCCTCACTGAATAAATAAGGCAAAGCTATCTAAACAGCAGCTGGAAGGCCCTCCTCTTGAACTGGCTCCTCACTAACAGCACCGCCAACGAACAATCCTAGATCTGACATTAGTCGGTATCACAAGTGCCAGGGCCCCAACCAAAAAGAGAAAAAAATTACAGTTAGACAATTGTCTAAGTACATTTAGGCTAATCTAATGATCCGAATATTTAAGATATCACATTCGAATTATTTTAACATGCAAGCATTTAAAAGGTGCGACAAGCTGTACAAGAAAAGGAAATACTATAAACTATCCATCTATAGTGATCAATGGGTATGTAACAGAACATACAAAACATCAAAAAATAACCAAGGCAAAGCTTAAAGCAAAAGTGATTGGTCTACAATGTAAATCTGATCCTAACATAATTATGCTCATAGTAAACATGCAGATTATAAAAGAACACAAGTACTGAATAAATCTAGAGAATCTAACATCCTAAACATGCCAATTATGCTTATATAATTCATAAGAACATACATACAACATGCAGATTAATATAAAGCAAGGTCACTAAGACATGTGACAAAAGCAAATAAAACCTAAAGCAGGAAACTACTGAAACATGTGGTAAAGCTAACTGAACTGTAAGTAAAAGCCACTGAAACATATAGCAGAATAATACAAGCTGAACTGAACTAAACTAAAGTAGCAATAGGCCCAAGCTATAGCACTACCACCCCAGCCCAAAAATCATCAAAATACCCAGCCTTTAGGCCATCCCCGTTCCTCTCAGAGGCTTGGGTAACTTCCATACTGTATTGAATACTGGAGGTGGCAATACTATATTCAGAACCTAATCTACTAACTGAAAGCACTGCAAAATAACTTGAATGAAATGATATATACTTTACAAACTCTAACTTAAGATGTATCATCCATATCCTAAGTGTTACTATTATGCTCAAGGGATAAAGCTCAAATATAAGGTATGCTAAAGCAATCAAATCAAAGTAAGCAAGAGACTCAATCTAAACTTTGTGATATCCATTATTATCTAATTTATCCAACTAGCTATTCTGAGACATTTACTAGCTTAGAATCTCCAATATCTAGCTCTCAAGTAAATTCTCAGATGTACGACCTTAAGATTAATATTAGAACTTAACAAGTTTTAATCTAGAATCAAAAGATGACTATATAGTTTAAATAAATAAATCAACGACCAAATTTTATTAATATTTTACTCTCTTACCCAAATCTTGATTAAGTAAATCAAGATTTAAGGATTTAGAACTTAAACCCCATATTGAGTTCAAATCCTAAAATCCACAGTGACATTCTAAATAGGATCTAAGTTTCTCACTTCTTACCCAAATTTAAGGTAAAGAATCCTATAAGTTGAAAGATTCAGTAACTAAGAACTTAGTGAAAGGCAATACTACTAATTATAAGATAAAATAATCAATTAAGAACTTGAGAATCTAAGATCTATATTCAATCTCTAAGATAATTTCATTATCTTATTGATTGAATCAACCTATACCCACATGGAAGGTCTCAAAATATTAAACAATCAATCATTAAAGAATTTCAATTGGAGGTGGTTTAATTTCAAATTGAAGGTTTGAGTCTAAGATCTAAGATCTAAAGATCTGAAGTTTGATCATTTTAGACTTCTAAATAGAGTCTTGACTTAAGAGTTTCCATTTGTGATCCTCTTTAGAATCTAAGTTCATAATTAATTATAAGGAGCTTATTAAGGTTAAAATTGACAATTCTAGGTATTAGATTAACATTAAACCCATATTGACCTTCTTAGGTTACTTAAGATCTAAGGGTCAGAGTTTTGAAGCTAAGATTTTTACTTAGACATTTCCAATTACTTTTCTTTTAACACTTAATTCTTAAGTTATCTTAACTAAACTTATTAGTGAGATAACTGGTCATTTCAATTATTAAATTTAATAAGTTTAAGGTCAAATGATCTTTATAAGGAATGCTTAAGATTTAAGTATCTTTATTAAGGACTAAATGAAGATTTCATAGATTAATAATCACATTATCACTATCCTTGTTCTAGGACTTCAGAGAACATTTCCAATCTATTTTATAGTATTTTACTGAAATTTTCAATCCTTAAGGAACATTAAATCACATTTTGGTCAAAATGACCAAAATGCCCCTCTTAAGGCTAAAATGGGGATTTTAGGGTTTAATTATCCAATTTTGTTCTAATCTATTTTAATGTGTTTCATATGACTTGATGAAGTGGGAAACACCCTTAATTTAGGTTTTGATGACCTAAATGATTTTAATTAGCACTAATCACTTAATTAAGCCACTTAGGATGATTAGTAAAATTAAGGCAATTTAGGATAATCCAACCTTACACTTAGGTTCTAATATACTTATCATGAGTTTAGGAACAAGCCTTACCTAAATCAGAGGCTTAATTAGGGTTTAATTCACTAATTATTGATTAGGGTGATTAAGGAGTGATTAAGAAAATTAATTCTCCAAAATTAATTTTAAGGGTCTGGAATTGTTCCTTAGGGTACAAGGAGCAATCAGAGCCCTTAAACTCACAATTTGGATATTTAAAAGATTTTATATGATTTATTTAAGAACATAAAAGTTTTAGCCAATAATTTTAAATCCAACTATTGGATCTGAAATTTTATTTTATATTCAGATTCCTTGAATTTTTCTGATTCAAATTGTATATTGGATCATACCATTTGGATCTGTATAACTAAAGTTATTTAATTAATTTATTCTGTATATTTATTTAAATCAGAATCATAGGATTTGATTTAGTAAATTCAAAACCATTAAAATTTCAATCCGATAATTATTTAATTAACCGCGGCCCGAAATCAAACTGCGCGGGTTAGAGGCCGACCCGACCCAGACTCAAGACTTCGTCTTCTTCCTCTCGACGGGTCCCGAGCCCGGCGAATTTCAAAGCTAAAATTCTCGGCGCTCTGGCGACGGCAGGGGCTCAAATCGATCCCTACACGTTCACTGAGGCAAGACGCATTGATTGGACCAAGAACCCCCATCTGGATCCCTCTGGATCGACGAGGTGTTACTCGACCGAGATGTCCTTCCTTAAGATGTCTCAGGCCGACTGTGAGGACGAAAGTTTCCTCACAGAGGCCTCGATTCCATCGGGGTTCGATCCCTATGCGTTCAGGGAGCAAAGACACATCGAACCCCCAACCTATCTTAACCTGGGGTGCAGCCAATCACTGGGTCCTTACTCGGACTCAGCCATTAGCTCGACCGCTAGCTCAATCGATCGATATGATCGATTCGAGCTAGCTTAGCCCCAAGCGACAATCACAGAGGGTTCCCTAGGTGGCTAAGGTAACCTAGACGGCATCCAGAGGTCATTCAGAAGGCAGGAATGAAATCGAGCTTAAGGAATTTTAACGGGGAAAAGGCTGTACCTGAAGTCGAGCTGCGGAATTAGCCGAGGGGAATTGAGGTGCTCCTGAGCTTCCCTGAGGCTAGACGAGGGTGCACAGGGGGTCTGAACTCCAAACGGGCCCTCTATCAGCGGTTTTAAGCCCTGGAAACGCCGAAAATTGCTGAGGTGACGGGAGCTCCGTCAGAACTTTAGCCAGACAATTGGGGATTTACAGTGAGCAAAGAGACTCACTGTGAAATCCTGGTGATATTTATAGGCTCCAACAGGTCTTAGGAATGGAGGCCAAGGCTCGGGCTTGGGAATTGGCTTGGTCCGAGGCTTCTCCATGTTTTCCACAAATTGGGAGGGTCCAGGCCTCCCGGGTCGCCTCGCTAGGCTCGGCCATTCTCGGAAGGTCCTAACGGTCCTGGTGACCTAGCGGGGAGAGTGGCCGACAAGTCTACGTGGCTGAGTACGAAGAATTTCTTCTGTCGGGCAGGATCGTTGTGAGAACGACGATCCACAGTGACTGGACTCGCCTCCGCCGTATGATGTAGAAGCCGTTGGGTTTAAACGGTCTGATGCAGGGATTTGAAAAACATAAACGTGGAGAGAATCTCGAGCGTCCGATCTGAGATGCCGATCGGGTGAACGGGATCAGATCACGGGACGGGGTGGTGAGAGCCTTTGGATTGCGCACTAAGATGCGTGCTACTGATCCCACTGGCTCAGAACCGTGCTCCGCTGTCGAGACCGCACAGCGGATCTGCCGCGGTCCCGACATCAAATCCCAGGTTAATAAAATTTTTAATTTATTTAATTTAATAAAAATTAAATCCAATTAAATAATATATTTATTCTTAAATAATTCAAATCCAATTTAGGACCAAATGAGCTCCAAAAATTCCCAAAAATTTACCCTTAGCTAATTTGGGTGTGAGGAATTCAAAAATGAAATCAGATTTTAATTTAGAGATCAAACTATTTTAGGTGTTTTTTAGGGCTTAAAAGTAGTCCAAAATACTAAGTTTTCCATTTTAGCTCCAAATGATCTCAAACTTCTAGGGTTAGGTTTAAATGACTCATTGAGTCCATTGGAATCAAAATTAAGGCTTGGTTTAGCTTAAAATAATCCAAATTTAGCTAAGGTAACAACTAGGGTTGTTACACCTTCACCAGTAGCCCCTACCCCTTATGCCCCCCACATGTCTCATTAGTCTATAGATGAACTCTTATACAACTTCCTAAGATTAAAACCTTCAACTTTTAGTGGGAACCTTTCTCCCATGGATACAACCAGTTGGCTGAATATGGTGGAGAAGAATCTTATAAGACTCAAATGTCCCAACTCAGAGGCAACCCATTTCACAACTCACTTGTTTCATGAAAAGGTCGAGTACTATTGGGACAATATCCGAGAATACTTGTTTCATTGACTACGACATTGAGGACATCCCTTGGGATACATTTGTGGATGTGTTCAAGATGGAGTTCATTCCTCCATTAGCTTAGAATATAATTGAAGACACACTACTATAAATGAAGAAAGGTAGTTGTCCCGCCTCATAATACAAGATGGGGTTCAAAAGATTGGCTCACTTTGCTCTGACCTCATTAGATCTGAAGTTACATGATGCCATCATTTCCAAAGTGGTATGTGGGATTCCATTAAGGATTAGGTAGTCTCATTGCGTCTCAGTGACTTTTTCCAGTTAGTCAAAATCTGTAAGAGTGGTGGAATACCACCAGTCTAAAAGAGATATGAAGAGAAAGATTTATGTAGTTCCTAACCACCATGATGTGTTCAAGAAGCACAGGACTCAGCATGCTAATGTTTATCAGATTGAAGCTGCCCCACCATCTGAACCAATTCAATATTGTAACAGATCACATCCATATGACAAGTGTTATCACTTCGGACATCGGTGTTTCAGTTGAGGTCATCAGGGCCATATGTTTTACAATTGCACCAAGTAAGAAACAGTAGATGGTGTTCGCATTAACCATTCTCAGTGAAACCAAGTCTTTCATGCTATGCCCTTGAGCAAATGAGATCCAAGAATGACAATAATGCCACCTCCTCTAGCTAAAGCTTCTGAACCAATAAGCAAGCAAGCTGCAACTCTAAGATTTTTGTTAAGATCCTTAATGTGCATACATATAAGTTGGCCAAGTCACTAATTGTTGGACTACCTTCTAGAGCCCAACTTAGCATTCATAAGTTTTGTGATATTAAGATTTCGTTAAACAATAAAGCATTTGACTCCAAGTTAATCAATTTTCCTCTAGCCAACTTTGACATTTTTCTCATAATAAATTGGCTAAGTAATCACAACGTAATTATCAATTGCCAAAATAAGAAAGTCATGCTTTATTCCCTTAGTAAGCCTGAAACTTTCATAAGAACGATTAGCACCAAGCATCTTTAATCATTGCTATTAAGACCAAAAAGTTGACAAGTAAGGGTTGTGATGACTTTCTTATCTCCATGATGGGTGAAGTTAAGGAGAGGATTACTCTCACTGAATGTAAAGTTGTGAGCAATGTTACCAATGTATTCCCTAAAGATTTTCCAGATGTACCTCCAACAAGAGAAGTATAATTCTATTTTGAGTTAGCTCATAGAGCTGATCTCTAAAGCACCGTATAGAATGGAACACAAGGAATTTTCGGAGCTTAACAAGCAATTACAAGAGTTCTTAAGTAAACGTTACATTAGGCACAATGTGTCTCCTTGGGGAGTGCCAGTTCTGTTTGTTTAAAGAAAAGATAGATCTATGCGTATGTGCATAGATTATCATGAGCTTAATAAGCAATTTTTAGGGACTTGAAGTAGTGAGTTCTTAAGCTTTATTTGAACAAGTTCATCATTGTCTTCATCGATGATATTCTCATATACTCTCAAACTCGGAAGGACCATGAAGATTATTTGAAAGCAGTAATGGAATCATTACTTGCTCATCAGCAGTATGCAAATATCTCAAAGTGTGAATTTTGGTCAAATTCCATAGTAATTTTGGGCCATTTAGTTAATGCCAAAGGAATTAGTGTAGATTAAAAAAAGGTTAGTGCCATCCAATATTAGGTACAACTCAAGTCAATGACTGATATTCAAAGCTTTTTGGGACTAGCTAGTTACTACAAAAAAATTATTAAGGGCTTCTCTCCAATCGCCTCACCATTAACAAAACTGACTTAGAAAGCTGCACATTTTGTTTGGAGTCCTGATTGTGAAGAAGCATTTCAAACACTAAAAGATGCACTCTATACTGCCCAGTGCTAGTTCTGTCAAAAGAAGGTTACACTATCAAGTCTATACTGATGGATATGGAGTTGGTTTTTGATGTGTGTTAATGAAAGAAGGTGAAGTAGTTGCATATGCTTCATGTCAACAGAAGAGAATAACTATCCTGTCCATGACCTCAAACTTGTTGCCATCATTTTTGCATAAAAAATTTGGTGCCACTACCTATATGGAGTTCATTGTTCTATGTTCACTGATCATCAGAGTTTGAAGTATGTTTTTACTTAGCATGAATTGAACTACCTACACAAAAGTGGTTAGAATTGATTAATGACTATGACATAAGTATTCAACATCATTATGGCAAAGCAAACATCGTAGTAGATGCCCTTAGCCGTTGTGCCACGTTATCTGCCATGATCATGGATATCTCTATTGTTGATGAATTTTGTAAGCTGTGTATTGAGTTTGTCAAACGTGATTTGCTTAGTGAGCTAATTCAATTAAGTTTTGTAAAGCCAATATTTCATAGAGATGTCTCCATCTCTCAAACTAAATATGAGGACTATCTTAAGTTTAAAGTTGAAATTAAAAGTGGTCATCATCATGATCTGCACTTGCGTAGAACTGTGATTTATCAAGGAGATCATCTTTGGATACCTAAATCCATGCATCAAGAAGTTTTTATTGAAAGTCACAATTATGGATACAAGGTTCACCCAGGCTGTACAAAAATGTACGAAGATTAAAGTAGCCTTTTTGGTGGCCTGGTATGAAGAAAAGCGTAGCCGAATTTTTTGCAAAATGTCATGCATATAATCTGGTTAATGTCAAACATTAAAGTCCTGGAGGATTATTGCATCCACTAGAAATCCCAGAGTAGAAGTGGTTTGACATTTCGATGTATTTTGTTATGGGATTGGCTCCACAAGGTCCAGTGCCAATAAAATTTGGGTCATCGTTGATCATTTGACTAAATATGCACATTTAATTATTATTTGTCAGACTGACTGAGTGGAAAAGCTTGCAATGCTGTATATTAAAAAAAATTTTAGGCTGCATTATATTCCTAAATAAATCGTATTAGATAGATAATAGATTCACTTCTAAGTTTTGGCAGACAATGCATTGAGATCAAGGAACTACCCTAGCTATGAGCACAACTTTTCATCCTCAAACTAATGGTCAAACAGAAAGAGTGAATCAAGTTCTTGAAGATCTTCTCAGACTCTGTGTTTTATATTTTGCTAGATCCTAGGAAGATCATATTTCCTTGGTGAAGTTTGCATATAATAATAACTTTCAGACCAATATTAAAATGGCTCATTATGAAGTATTATATGGCAGAAAGTGTAGTACTCTTCTCTCTTGGTCAAAACTGGGAAGTGTTCAAATCTTTGAATCGTAATTGGTAGAGGAAACTAATATGAAAGTTTAGCTTATTCAGCAAAGGATTCGTTCAGCTTAGGATCGACAGAGCAAATATCATGATGCTCATCATTGTCCATTAGAATTTAGTGTTGGCAATTTTTTGTATTTAAAAGTCAGCCAAATGAAAGGCATTTTTAGATTTGGCATATCAAGGAAACTCAGTCCCCATTGCGTTAGACCTTTTGAGATATCAGTAAAAATAGGGTTAGCAGCCTACAAGCTAAATCTCCTTGACAATTTCTCTATGATTCATAATGTTTTCATGTATCATCATTGAGAAGATGTCTCCAAGACCATTCTCATTTATTTTAGCTTCCAGTAGTCGACATTCAGCCTGATTGTTCATATGCAGAAGAACCAACTAAAATCTTAGCTCATGACCAGAAGCAGTTAAGGAAATGTTCCATCCCTATGGAAAAAGTTTAGTGGAAGAATCATTCTATGGAGGAATCTACTAGGAAAAAGAGGCAGGTATGCGTCATAAGTATCCAAAGCCCTTTGAAAACCTTTGTACTTCTCCTAGCCCTTTCTTTTCAGTCATTATTCTATATTTTAGGTTCATTATATTTATTCACTTGAGTGATGTTGGGGAAGACATCGTTCTTAAGTGGGGTAGCCTATAACAATCCAATGTTGTTACTCTACTAAATCTAAGCTAAATTAAGCATTAATTTATATTCCATTAAACTCAAATAGCCAGTTTAACATAACCCTAAAGATTTGGGATCAGTCAAAGCTTATTCGAGTAATTTGGTTATTTTGTCAATTTTAGGATCTTAAAAATTAGCTAAATTAATTTGATCTCCAAATTAAAATTTGATTTCATTTTTGAATTCCTCACTCCCAAATTAACTAAGGGTGAAATTTTGAGAATTTTTGGAGGTCATTCAGGCTCAAATTAGATTTAAATTTATTAATAAATTTAATTAAATTATTTAAAATTATATAACTCAAAGGTCGGCTGATCTCCCAAAGGCGGGAGTCATCTTGACAGTCACATTGCCCCTTCACCAAATATCTAATGGTGCATGTTGTCTTTGCTCAGGTGATTCGCATGCCATTGGATCTCACCTGCGATCTAATGATAGAGATTTCTCCCATATTTAGCAATTCAGATCATGCCCATCTCTGTCATTCCATCTTTCTCCTCAATACATCGGACAGTCTACATAATTTCTATCTCTATTCATCATCATCTTCATCTGTTATCGTCTGACAAGCAAATCAAGTCATATCACTGGTGCCAAAACCCTATTCCCCACTCTCATGCCACATCCACTAGGCTGTTAAGATCCTTTCCACTATTTGTTGGACATCCTCGGCAGGCCACGAGGCTTGATCAAGCTCTCGATAACAGTAGTGTGCCCGTCCTTCAATCAAAGCCATTTCGACCATGGATCGACCTCCTTAGCCCCTCTAAGGATTTAAATAGCTCGAGAAAAACTCAAGAGACTCCCTTTGCAATCTCTGAAGCTCCCAATTTCCCTCCATTATCTTCTTGCTTCCCTGCTATATCAGCCATCACATCCAAAGGAATTCTCAGTCAATGCAGTGGGTGTGGCTTAGAGTTCAAGGCCCCAGTTCATTGTCTGAAGCTCTTAGAGCCTGATGGGATCTGTTTTAACCTCTGAAGCACCCCCAATGCCTTGTAACTTGTCAGCTCAACCAATCCAGGTACTGCCTTCTACCCAGTCAAGTCATGTGGACTCGATGTCAATTGAAGTGCATTAGGTAGATCAATGATTGCTCTTCCCATTATAGTTTCTTAGGCCATCTGTGCGAAGTGAATGGGGAGGTTGTGCTCGTCCAAATAGAAAGGATTCCCTGTCTGGACTAGAGCCAGTTTCCAATGAAAGCGAAAGCACTCCACTAGAAATCAGGGTCATTCATAGCCCAACAGCTTTGTGATTGCATCCCTGTGGCTACCCGAGCTTTATGTGATTATCCTTGGAGCTTGAGCTAGCTTCGATTGATTGTATCGATCAATCAGGTTTTGGCGTAGCTCACAGCTGAGCCCGAGTAAGGTCTTAGCTACTGGGCGCCTTTCATGTCAAGTGGCCTTGGGGCTTCAATCTGCCTCATTATCCCTAAGGTGTAGGGATCGAGTCCCAGCATTACATATGCCTCTGCAAGGAGTCTTTCAGCCCCACAGCAATCCCTAGAAGTTGGTTTTGGTAGAGTAAGGTCCAGGTGTCTCTAGCCACTGAGTAGAGATCTTTTTAGTCCAATCGATGCGTCTTCACTCATGGATAGTGCAGTGTTTGATTTTGGGTCGCGGTGTGGTCTAAAGGTGGAGAATCAGAAGATCTAAGCTAACCCTAAGCGGACTGTCGGGAAGGAGAAGGCGGAGAAGGCAAGCAGTGTCGGGTTGAGTCGAAAATTTTGGGAATATTTGGAGGCTATTTTGGCTCAAATTGGATTTAAATTTATTAATAAATTTAATTGAATTATTTGAATTATTTAAATTTATATAACGCAATGGTCGACTGATCTACCAAAGGCAGGAGTCATCTAGACTATCAGATTGCTCATTCACCAAAGATCCAATGATGCGTGTTGCCTTCGCTTAGATGATTTGTATGCCATTGGATCTCACCCGCGATCCAAAAATATAGATTGCTCCTGCATTTAGCTATTTGAATAGGCTCATTTCTATTATTCTATCCTTCTCCTCGATACATCGGACGATCTGTGCGGCATCGTCTCTATTCATCCTCATCTTCTTCTGTTAACGCATGACAAACAAATCAAGTCATACCGTTGGTGCCCAGACTCTATTTCCCACTCTTGTGCCACATTCACTAGGCTATTAGGATCTTATTCATTATTTGTTGGACATCCTCAGCAGGCCATGAGGCCTGATCAAGCTCTCGATAGCAGTAGTGCGTCAGTCCTTTAACCTAAGACCTTTCGACCATGGCCCGGCCTCTAGAGCCCCTCTAAGGATTTAAATTGCTCAAGAAAAACTTCAGAGACTCCCTTTAAAATCTCTAAATCTCCCAGTTTCCATCCACTATCTTTCTACCTCCTTGCTATATCAGCCGGCACATCCAAAGGAATTCCCAGTCAAGGTAGTAGGTGTGGCTTGGAGTTTGAGGCCTCAGTTCTTTTCCTGAAGCTCTAGGAGCATGCTAGGATTTATTTTAACATCTGAAGCACCCTCAATGCCTTGTAACTTGTCAACTCAGCTAATCCAGGTACTGCCTTCTACCCCGTCAAGTTATCTGGGCTCGATGTCAATTAAAGCGCATTAGGTAGCTTAGTGATTGCTCTTCCCTTCCTAGTTTATTAGGCCATCTGTGCAAAGTGAATGGGGTAGTTGTGCTCATCCAAAAAGCAAGGATTTCTTGTTTGGATGAGAGCTAATTTCCAGTGAAAGCGAAAAACCTCAACTGGAATTGGGGTTCATACGCAGCCCAACAACTTCATGATTGCATCCCTGTGGCTACCCAAGCTTAAAGTGATTGTCCTTGGAGCTTGAGCTAGCTTTGATCGATTGTATCAATCAATTAGGTTTTGGCGCAGCTCACTGCTGAGCTCGAGTGAGGTCCCAGCTATTGGGCACCTTTTGTATCAAGTGGCCTTGGGGCTTCAATCCTCCAAATTATCCTGAGGTGTAAGGATCAAGTCCTAGCCATTCGGATGCCTCTACAAGGAGTATTCCAGCCCCACAGTAAGCCTTAGAAGTTGGTCTCAGTCGAGTAAGGTCCTGGTGTCTCTAGCCACTGAGTAAAGGGCTTCTTAGTCCAATCAATGCGTCTTCACTCAAGGATGGTGCAGGGTTTGATTTTAGGTCACGGTGTGATCTAACAGTTGAAAATTTGGAGACCTAAGCTAACCCTAAGTGGTCTGTCAGGAAGATGTAGGGATTGAGTTCCAGCCTTACGGATGCCCTTGCGGGGGGTGGGGGGGGGTGGTATTATATCCCCACAGTAAACCCTAGAAGTAGGGCTCGATCGAGTAAGGTCTCGGTGTCTCTAGAAATCGAGTAGAGGGCTTCTTAAAATCGATGGGTCTACACTCAAGGGTGGTGTAGCATTTCATTTAAGGTCATGACATGGTCTATCGGTGGAGAATTTGGTGAGCTAAGCTAACCTTAGGCGGTCTGTCGGGAAGCAGAAGGCGGAGAAGGAAAATAGTGTCGGGTTAGGTCGGACCTCGACCCACGCCTTTTGGTGCTGGGCTTAATTTTAATCAGCCAAATTCCTGAAATTAAGGAAATTAATTCAAGAATTAAGAATCTTAAAATATTTAATTAAAAATATTTCAAATAAATTAATGAACTAATTCACTCAATTTAAATTCAAATGGTATGATCAAATATACCATTTTGATCAGAAAAATGTAAGGAATCTTAACCTAAAATAAAATAATAGGTTATGTAATCAGACTTTCTACTTTTGCCTAATTACTCTAAAATCTTAATTAGTGAATATTAATCTCAATTATTAACCATATTGCATGATTTATGCCTCTAAATGTTCATATGGCAAAGGAGAACTTTATGCAATACAAATATTTTTCTAAGATTTAATTTCACTAATCACCTATTAATCACCCTAATTATTGATTAATGCCTAATTAATTCACTTGAGCTCTGATATATGAAATATTTATATCAATCATCTTCTTATGCATAGTAGAACTCATTGGTGAACATAAATATTAATTTTATTGTTTAAATTTGTTAATCACTTTTCTTAGCCCTAAAAATGGATTAGTGTTTATTAGGTCTATCCTAAATGAAAATTTGATATTTAGGGTGTTAATTCTTTCATTAGACAAAAATGAACCTATTATAATTGTTTAGAATCAATTTGGGACCTAAATTTTGAAACCTCAATTTTGCGCTTAAGGAGGGGCATTTTGGTCATTATGGTCAAAGGTTGGTTTAAGTGCCCTTAAACCCTAGAAGTCTAAATAAATGCTTTAAATCAATAAGATAATGGATTATGATAATTTTATAAGCTCTTATACTTGAAGAATGGATGATAAATTGTAAACACTAATTCTTTCTAAAATTCACTTAAGGAATCATTTAGACTCTTAATGTAGATCTTAGATCTTTAGTGTTGTTTCATTAAAAGGATTTTAGTGCTTATTAATTAACTTCCTAAATTTTTAGAATATTCCTAATGATTATTTTCTTAAGTTTGTAATCTATGCAAATTCTTAAGTCCAACCTTAGTTAAGATCTTAAGTAACTAATCCAAAACCTTAGATCTTGAATTCTAGTAGCTTAGTCCTATTGAGTGGTTGAACCACTCACTAGATGGATCCTCTTTAGAACTTGTAATCTTCATTCTTAAAATCATTTAGAAATTTTCTAAGCGCTTAATTCCTTAAAATTTCTCTTCTTTAGTTTAAGTGATTCAACTCTATTGAATATTGATGTTATTCAATAGATTGAAGCTAGTTCTTAGATTTATAAGTTTAAATTGATTATTTTGTCTTATAACTATAGATATTAGCCTTTCTAAATTAGCATCTTATTATTCCCTTTAGCCTTTCAATTTTTGCAATTCTCTATTCTTAGAGTAAGGTTTTGTGTGAAACCTTAGATCCTTAGATATTAGCACCTTGGATTTAGAGCTTAAACCCCAAACTAGAATATTAACTTTAAATCCTTGAATCTTAGTTTACTTAATCAAGATTGGCTATGTGTTATTAAAATACATTACTTATGTCATTGATTAATTATTCAGCTTTTGTAAATGAAACTTCTGATTATGAATTAGAACTTGTTAAATTTCTAATATTTAAACTTTAAAGCTGAGAATTTGGGATTTTACTTGATACTTGGATATTGGAGATCCTAAGCTTGTATTCTTTCAGAATAAAGAGAAAAAATAAAATTAGATAACAATATATATCACATGTGTTTTAGTAGAGTCTTCTTTACTTTGACTTTGTTGTTTCGCACACCTTGTATTTGAGCTTTATACCTTAGATATATCAGTTGAACATAGGATATTTGATGAGTATCCTATGTTAGTTTTAAAATTCATAAACATTATTTAATTGTAAATTAATACATTCAGTTTGTCAAGTATTAGTTTAGTAGAGTATGTTTTAGTTAGTTTGCCTCTGTAATTCAGTTATTTTGTAATAGAATCGACTGGGTCTAGCACTGTGGTTGGCTAGAATGTTTCATGTCTGATTCTATAGTCTGACTAGATCTAGCTCTGTGGTTGGCTAGAATGATACATGCGAGACTTTTTGTTCAGTGGTTTCATTTAATCAAATTCTGTAAAGACAGTACTAACTTAAGCACATTTCTAATTTCAATAATTATTATAGTTCCAGTTTAGTTTTTGTGACTTGCTTAGCCTTATTTTTCTTTATAACATTTTACTTTTCTATTTTCTATACACATTTATAATTTAGTTCAATTTTGCACAGTACTTGTTTCCTTATATGCTAGGATGATTGCTATGTTAGATGCTTATTTTAATTTGCTTATATTCTTCAGTTCAGTTTATTTTCTGTAAATCAACATATATTCGGATGAGGTTTAGTTTCAGTTATTTTTGTAAATACCCACACTTAAATAGTAATAAGTGAAACTCTTACATGTTCAATGAAATTTATGCTAAGTAAGCAAATGAAATATAGTGAAGCATTAAATGAAATTAAGCAACGTACATTGTATTCAAGTTGAACTGAAGTAAGCAATACACAATACTGGAGATAAAGAGTGTAAAGCATAAGAAATAAAGAAGTATCTTAGATTCTTGATCCAAGACAAACATAGCCAAGGACTATGAAAAATATGCATAACTAAATAGTTATGAAGAGATCTTACTATCAATAAGATTGTAAAAAACTCATATATCTTTAGTTAAAGTTACATTTAGAAGCTACCTCATTCTGCAGGAGTACACAACAGAATGGGGCGAGGAGTTATGCACGTCTGCCTAACTAGATACAGTGGGGAGGTCAAACATTCACATTTATCCTCTTTAAAATGTGAAATCCTATTGTAAGTGCTATCTTTATTACTCAAATTTGCCATAAAGCATTCCCCTTAAAGTTTTATGAAAATCTTTATTTATCCACAGTGATATTGAATGAATGTACAAGGAAAAAGGCTCAAAGCAAAGCAAACATTTAATAAATTTCAATAATTATAAACTATGTGATATCCTTTTGTTATCTAAGCTTTAATAGTCTACTTGATGATTGGAGCTAATTGAACTCCAAATTGACTTATAGATCTTAATCTTAAAGCCAACTTTTGATATAAGTAGAAGAAAGAAAAGTTTGGAAATTAGTATTTCCATGTATTTGAAGTTCATCTAATACTAGTCCTAAGCTAAAAGATTTATGATTAAAGTTTAAGGAAACTAATAAGGAAAAAAGAATGTTTAAAGATTTCGAAGTTAATGAAAGTATAAGTTAAAGGAGATTTTAGTAACTTTACTTATTTAACTTATAAATAAAAAAGTATCAACTCAATTTAATCATGAAGTTATCTAAGATTAATTGATATTGAATATTTGAAGTTAAGAAAAGAGATAGATTATACCCTACTTGAAATAATTCAACTTACGATTATAGGGAATTAGAAATCTAAAAGCTTATCTAAAGCTTGAAAGGAAGCTATTACTCTCAATCTAATTGATTAATGGCTAATGTTCTAAAATGAATAATTGTAATGAATACTTACAATTGAAGTGAATACTTTTAATTGAAGTGAAAACTTACAATCCTAGATATGAAATTCTATATATTTTATAAGTATTTAACATGTGAAAATATATAATATTTTCTTTAAAATTTCTAAATCCTAAAATTCTTAGAAATTTTGATAGAGACTCCTTTGTATTTGTTCAAATAAATAATTACAAAATCAATATATAAGTCAATTCATTGACTATTTCCAGTTCTAAAATAGAGTTTAATCCATTTCATAGGATTACTCATTTCCAATTCTAAAATATATTTCAATCCATTACATAGGATTGCTCATTTCCAATTCTAATAGTTTTGATAATTATAAAGAACGACAATTTATAAGTCAATCCATTGACTATTTTCAGTTCTAATAATTTCAAGTTACAAAATCAAACAAAGCAGTTTACTAACCTATAATTCATACATCATATATCAAACATCTATAAAATTAATAAGAGATGCAAAAATTAATTTAGCAATTTATAGGGGCAGCATCATTTGGCTTATTATGCCATAAGGCAATAGCATTTAATGCAGCATTTCATTTGATACTTATTTATAACTCAACATGCAAAGAATAACAGCATTGAAGTTAGCATTTATATAAAAGAAGAAATAATCAGTTAAACTGAAATGTAGCACAACAATTATTTCTCATAATGCATTTAATGAAAGAAGTTAATTTAATTTAAACAATGTAAAGGATGACATTAGATCCTACATAATCCATTGATTCTTTCACTTATATAATTGACCACATATGGTTTTAATAAGGGAAGCAACAGCATTTGATCGCATTAAATAAACTAATAGCATTTAATCACATTAGATGAGCTAATAGCATTTGATCATATTAACTGAATAATAGCACTTAATTACATTAAATGAACTAATAGCATCTAATTATATTAAATGAACTACTAGCATTTAATTAAATTAAATGAACTAATAGTATTTGATCATATCAAGAAGATAACAATATTTGATTCTAATAAAAGAAATGACAACATTTGTTTTCATATTACCCATCGATCTCATACTAGAATGAAAGGCAGCATATGATTTGATTAAAAGAATGGCAGCATTTGAATTTATTTATATGATACATGGCATCACTTAGACCTCATAACTAAATGGCAGCATTTGATCCCATATAAGTTTAGAGGCAGCATATGGATCCATTTATAAGATATAGCAGCATTTGGATTCTCAATATAAATCATGACAGCATGTGATACTATTAAGAGAAACGACAATATATATTCTCAAAAACAATTCATGGCAGCATTCATATTTGATCTCAAGAAAAATGGTGACATTTGATTGTATTGAAATATATGGCAGCATTGAGTTTATTGAAATAAATGACAGCACTTGGATCTCCCAAAAGACATGACAGCATTTGATTTCATTTAAGACATGGAAACATATGATTTTAATTGAAATTAATTATAGCAATTTGATTCATAATATACATGGCAACAATTCAAACCTTGTAATATAAATGGCAGCAATTTGATTCATAATATACATGGCAACAATTTTATCTTATATGATACCTAACAATATGTGGATTACTTATGATCTCATATTACAATTAAAGGTAATATTTAACTCAGCATTTTAAAAGATAGCTGCAATTTAAAATAGCATTTTAAAGAACATCAACATATATTGAAAACAAAATCCAACATTACACCTAAAGCTACAACATAAGCATCAATATTCAGCATTAGATATAGAAACAACCCTTATCATTTATTCAATACCCAAAATGTAGCAATCAACATTAACATCTAAAACTACTGCATAGCCATCAAATCTTTCTTATTATCATATCAATTTATACAATATAGAAAACCTGAGCACAATTAAATAAGCTTAAGACTTTAGGTTTCTGAGCTTTAAACTCCAAGTATTAGAAGGATTCAATTAAGAAAATTTTCAAATGAGATTCCATAAAGTTTAACACATCGTCCAAAAATAACAAAATCTTCATTAGCAAAAATGTAATGATGTGTATAGTTCTCTTTTATTTCTCGTTATCCATGTGCACTCCTGAGTGAAGCAACTTGCATATGTCTATGCATAATTATAAAGTTGTTATTCAATATGTATTTGATAAGATAACTATATTGAAATTTGTAAACAAGCTATTGTAAACTTAGCTTAAAATATATAGAGATATATATACTATGACAATTTCTAAGTATGATTTCATCACCAAATATGAAGTCATGCTTATGATTTTGAAAATGTACTTGACCTGATACTCAGTATATTTATTTGAGTGATAAAAATAAATGAAGTGTTATTCTTTTTGTGTTGAACTCTATTTCAAAATGATTTGAGGATCATCTTATAAAGAGAAGCACGGTGCTAAACAAATAAAGAATGATTGTAGATAACTCACATTCTTACCAAATACATAAGCAAAGTAAGAGATTTTAGCAAAAGCTACAATATATGGATTGTTGAAATCTCAGATTTGTAGACACTATTATTACTTTGAACATTTACAGATGTATGAATGATTACCTTACATTGCAAATGCATTAACTGACATTGGCATGTGTATAATTGTATTACATCTATACAAATTGAAGCATTGACATGAGGTGCTCTAGGGTAAAATTTGCCATTGCGCAGGAGATCGCTGAACTTTATCAAATAAATATGACTGGTGCAAGAAGATACATCTAAAGATCGCATGATTTTAAATATACAACGAGCAAAATAAAAAGTGCAGTATCTACTAATAACTTGTAATAGAAACAGTTAGATGTTAAGATCACCTTTCTATTTATATATTTGAATGAAAAAAATAATAGAGCATCCAAAAGAATTTAAAGTTCTTAAAAAAAAAAAAGTTGTGTATGCAGGTTCTTAAAGAATTTGCATGTGTTAAGAGTAAACATTAACATGATATAAAGAGTATTTTTAACAACCTTCAAGCTCAAGAACAACTTCAATAGAAGCCCCAAACATCAAGAAATAATTGTTGATATCCTTAAGGATCCAACCGATGAGCAACATAGTAGAGTAACTCATTAGCTAAGCCATTGTTCTCTACACACGCAAACAAAATCGGAAAAAGGTAAAATCCTAAAATCCTAGGTTAGCATATGATCGGCGTAAAGAGGAACTTTAAAATGCTAAAACAAGAATTAAAATATGATTTGATTGAAATCTATTTAACAACTTATTCATTAAATATTGAATTCATTTATATATTATTAACCCTAATGAGGAGCGACGAACAAAACGTTTAGTTTGATCGGCATTAACATATTCAATCCATTGTATATATAACTCCCTTAAATGTAGAAATAGGCTAATAACATTATTAAGTAAATTTATGAAGTGAAGAAGATGAATGGAGGGTCATACCTTACACCTCCGTTTTCCCTTGAGCTTTGGTTAGGATTAGCATGTCGGAGAGCAGTTATACGATTTTGGTTCTCCTCCTTGCTCCGTCGTTCTTGCGACTTAGGGTTAGGGCAAGGACTCTCCAAGTTACTTTCTCATTTGATTCCAATTGGCTGAAACTAGTGTTTGTTATCGCACCACTCCACACCAGCCGTCCTTCCTCGTAATACTCCTTGGAGAATAAAGAGTAAAAACTCATAAGATAGGGATGGAACTGGAGTTTATCACCTCGGCATGGACAGCTAGAGGGATGGAGCGACAAACACCACCCTCTTCTTTTTGGCAGCGTCGACGATCACAGAGGATAAGAAGGGGAAGTGGTATAGTGGAAGCATTAGGGATTTAGATCTGGCCGTTCGTTCGATCTTTTGATTGAACGGCAGGATCAATTCTGATATTGTGAAGATCGTGTCAGCCATTAGATTAAAATTGAATTTATATAGGATGCCGTTGATTGGATACATAGTCTGTCCCGTGCTTGGCGATATGTAAGGGATTTCCATATTTTGAAAAGCAGTTAGTGGAATTATTTATAATATATGGATTAATTAGTTTAAAAAGCTATAATTTAATCAATATATTATTTCTATCTCATTTATTTAATTTAAGCACTTAATCGCACTCTGAAAAATTCCATATTTTCACCCTTACCTATTTGAGGGGTGAGGAACTCAAAGATGTAATCAGATTTTTTTTATCGGAGGTATATTTAATTTACCTAATTTTCTGGGTATTAAAATATTATCAAAATATAATTGAAAATTTTGACGACTCCTAAACGCTTCCAAAATACCACCCCTAGCTAATTTGGGTGTGGTGAGTCCAATGGCGGACTCCATTTTTTATTCTAAAGTCTAAATAAATTAGGTATTTTCAGAATTATCAGAAAACTAAGAAATGTTGAAAATTGTGAAACGGTCTCCAAATCGCACTAAATTTCAGGTGGAGACCCCTAACTTTATTATAAGAGTAATGGAAAAGGTTTGGAGTCAATTAGATTACTAATTGATGGGTAACAACATCTGGGTTATTACAGACTCCTCTCCTTAAAAAGAGTGTCGCTGACACACAACATTTAAAATAAAGGAAATTGAAATATAAGAAGGAAGTCTATTGAAACATAGATGAAAGAATATAAAAGAACTTAAGTTGTTTGATTAATGAAAGAATTTTATGAAATTCCTTAACTGATTAGGATCTCTTGCCATAAGCAATATGTGAAACTAATATAAAATAAGAAGGCTTCTTTCTGAGCTTTAATTATCCTTGATCTTAGAAATGACTCGGGCGGAATAGTAGAAAATTGCACAAATCAGCAGATCTAATCGGCTCTAAATTCAATCTCTCAAAGTTCTTAATCAAAGAAATCATTGCAACAGAGCGAAGTTAAAATTACATTACAACTTAAGGCATCTATTAGTAAATAGCCTTACCCAGATGATTTATAACTTTTAAGTTCACATTTTTGATTCTAGACTCCTATGCTAACGACAGTTAAGTTCTTATTGAGTGAAGATGTACTTCAACGTTGATTAGTAAACATCTCACGCTTAACTCCGTACAAATAGCGTCTTTAGAATTTTAGAGTAAAAACTACACCTACAAGATTTGGATCACATTAAGGATAGTTTCTCTCTTTAGGCTTTATTTATCTATAAGTATAAGCTATAACACAATGGGTTAATATTTGAATACAACATAGTCTTTCTTTAGAGGCAACACTGAAAACTTGAAAGTCTTTGCCTTTCTGAAGTAATATTAAAACTAGTGTGGAGTTAGAAGTTGTCTCAAATTAAAAAACAAACTTCTACAAAAGTAGTGATCCTAATGAATGAGACTTCAATACTAGATAGCTAAGTTAATAAAGATGTTATTTAGGAGGATACATAAGTTCTCTAAAAATAAGAGCATCCTAAGAATCTATCTTTACTCTTACTTTGCCAAAAGGAAATACTAAGACCGAGTAGCAATCCTTACTGAAAAGATGCCCAACTTAAATTTCAAATTTCAATGATGCAATTAAGTCAAGCTTGCCTATGAAGACCTTGGGCCTTCATCCTATTCTAAGGGAATTTTTTTTCTTAGAGCAGATTGTTACAGCGTTATACTAAATCGATCCGATCTTAAAATATATGTCAAAATTCGTAATCGGCATTTTGTTAAGCTTGGATGGGAAGAATTTGGTTATTGATAGGGATGCCTACCGAACATAACATGTTGCATACATTTCAACACATGTTGGCATTTGCATTATCTAAGCATTACCCAGGTTGAAATGCTGGAATCTTAAGGAAATGTTCAACTCACTGATAAGTAGGGGTGACTAGCACCCATATCTAAGAGAGTTTCACAAAGTTGATTCTTAATTAATAAAGTTCCTATAATATGAAAGAACAAAAGTTCAACTACTGCACATGTAATTAAAGCAAGTAGTGTATGAGATAAATGCATTGAAAATGAAAAGCATTTATTGAAAGGTTTAAATATAAGACATACCAGTCACAACATCACTTTCATCTTTAGCAATGGAAGTAGAGAGAGCATAGACTCTAGGTATGGCTGAGGATTAAGCAACAATAGGTTTGCCCTTGTCAGCACAGTTTTCTTGCCCTTGCCTTTGGGCCTGCGAAGAGGTTTTCTTCTTATCATGAATATTTTCACCCGTAGGAGAGGGCATTAGAGCGGGGAGCGGAGCCTCAGTGTTATAGGGAGTGGGATTCTGCACTTCCTATTGATGATTTATTTTCATCCGGTCAACAATGAAAACAGCACGACATTCCTGATAATAATGATTCGTTCTACCGCAGATATAGCACCTATTCACCTTATGATCGCACTTACCATACGGATTTGGCCTATTGCACTTGGCTGCTAAGCTTCCCTGTTGCTCTTTACCTTTTTGCATTTGAAAGGTTTTCGGACATTGAGTATGACTTCTCTTATAAGAATCTTGGTGCTGTGGTGAAGGATGAGGTCATTTTTGTGACTCTGATTGTGCTTGGTGATGCTCGATCATTTTCACTCCCTCTAGCAGCTTTGGGGATTTATCATGATGTAAGGACATTAAATGGCCATTAATCGTGTTCCTTAGACCTTTCAAGAAATGACTGCACCTTCCTACTTCAGTGCAGACTATTTCAGGTGCAAATCAAGAGTATTTTCTAACATCTACTTCATATTCGTGAACCGTTCAATTTTCTTGCGTAAATTGCATGAAATCATCTTCAATAATTATTCGGGCAGAAGGAGGAATGAACTCATGCTTAAGAACTTGTTCAAATTCCTCCCAAGGAATATCTTCTAGGCATGTATCAGAAAAATGAGCCTTCATCTCCCTATCCCATAAGTACTCAGCCTCTTCCTTAAAAAGGTGGTGGTCAATCTTAAACTTTTGCTCTCTAGGCACTTTATACTCCCCAAGAGTTTCTCTACCGTACTAATCCAATTGGATGCTTCCATTGGGGAAGCTTGGCCATTAAAAGTAGGTGGATTTAGGCATAGGAAAGCTAGTAGAAAGGCATCTACTACCGGGCATGGGGCAGGTTGTAGTGGAGCAGAAATTTCTTTAGAAATATGATCTGGAGTTTCAGGTAATGTAAGACAAGGAGGAAGTAGGACTTGTGAAGATTGTGGTGGGATAGGAGAAGGGAAAGGAGAAATAGGAGAAGGTTGAGAAGGATTGCTTGTGGAAGCTATTCGTTCTACAGCCCTTGTCTGTGCCTCTATCATGGCTTTGAATAATCCCATAATTTGTCTCATCTCTTCTTAAAGAGATGGGTTACCTGATTCAGCATCCTTCACCATTAAGGAAGAAGGATCTGTTTGACCTAGATTCATTCTTCTTCTGAATAAGGAAAAGAATTTGAATTCAGAATAAATAGAATAAGAAACTCCTCATGAAGTTCTTGAAACGTTTGTAGTACTTAAAAAGAGTACATAAAATCATTTGGAAATAAAGTTACAAGCCATAAATGACTTTGAAAAAAATAGAAATGTATTCTAGTTCAGACTCTAGATTATTTCATCTTAGAGTCAATTACCTAATTCAAATAAGATCTAAATCAGTTATTGAATTTGAAATTCATTCACTTTCCTAAGGTGACACTCTTTAAGTACTTTTACCTTTCTATATTATTAACTTGGATGAGTGGATATTACATTTTAACTTAACATTCTCAACCTTGGCTCTGATACCAACTGTAATGACCCCAATAATTGGATAGGAGATTAATCCAAACATTGGGATGTTACCTTAGCACCCAACATTCGATTAGAAGAAAATAATTCAAGTGTAGATGCTAAGTGGCTAAGTCACTTTATGAGTAGTTATTAAGTTAAAATAAAGTTATATGAATGAATGTAAAGGAAGATACATGATATGGAGATACATGTAAATATAATATTGCAAGCATTTAAAATACAAGCAATTAGATTAATCCACTCATTCATCCTAAGCAGTTACAAACTTAAAAAATACAACACAGATTAAAAAGTATAGGCAAAAGTAACTTAAGCAACTCAAGTAGTTTATAATCTAATTATTATAAACTTTTTAAAAGTCAGAGTAGAAGATAGTAAGTAGATCACTCTCTCACTCATTACAAAATACAAGTTAATAGTGTAAGTTAAGCGGAATCAAAATTCTTTAAAAGCCATTCTAGCACTTGTACCCGCATTACCTGAATCAAAGGGCTCTTGATCTATCATATGTTTGTATTTAAATATGATAGGGCAAAGCCAAAGAAAAGAAAAAAAAGTGTAGTTAGACTAAACAGTCTAAGCACATTTTAAGATTGGTGAAGTGTTTAAATTAATAAGATATCACAAATATAATTTACAATTTAAAGTAAGCAGTGGAGCTACAAAAGCTGTAAAGTATGGAAAAATGAACTAAGCATAATTGTAAAGGAAACAATATGAAATAAGTTGGGTAAAACTACTCACTTTTATATAAGTCCTAGCCTGTATCCAAAATTGGTAAGGGAAAGCATCCTAAAGGCTAGAAACTACTATGTGCATTTAAGTAAATGAAATGAAAGCAATACATGTTCAATGAAATTTATGCTAAGAAAATGAAATATAGTGAAGCATTAAATGAAATCAAGCAATATACACTTTATTCAAATTGAACTGAAGTAAGCAATACACAATACTGGAGATAAAGAGTGTAAAGCATAGGAAATAAAGAAGTATCTTAGATTCTTAATCTAAGATAAACATAGCCAAGGACTATGAAAAATATGCATAACTAAATAGTTATGAAGAGATCTTACTGTCAATAAGATTGTAAAAAAACTCATATATCTTTAGTTAAAGTTACATTTAGAAGCTACCTCATTCTGTAGGAGTACACAACAGAATGGGGCGAGGAGTTAAGCACGTCTGCCTAACTAGATATAGTGGGGAGGTTGAACATTCACATTTACCCTCTCTAAAATGTGAAGTCCTATTATAAGCGCTATCTTTATTACTCAAATTTGCCATAAGGTATTCCTCTTAAAGTTTTATGAAATTCTTTATTTATACACAATGATCTTGAATGGATATACAAGGAAGAAGGCTCAAAGCTAAGCAAATATTCAATAAATTTTAATAATTGTAAAATATGTGATATTCTTTTGTTATCTAAACTTTAATAATTTACTTGATGATTGTAGCTAATTGAACTCCATATTGACATAGATCTTAATCTTAAAGCCAATTTTTGATATAAGTAGAAGAAAGATAAGTTTGGAAATTAGTATTTCCATATATTTGAGGTTCATCTAATACTAGTCCTAAACTAATCAAATCAAATAGATTTATGATTAAAGAGTAAGGAAACTAGTAAGGAAGAAAGAATGTTTAAGGAATTCTAAGTTAATGAAAGTATAAGTTAAAGGAGATTATAGTAACTTTACTTATTTAACTTATAAACTAAAAAGTATCACCTCAATTTAATCATGAAGTTATCTAAGATTAATTGATATTGAATTTTTGAAGTTAAGAAAAGAGATAGATTATACTTTACTTGAAATAATTCAACTTACAATTTGTAGGCAATTGGAAATCTAAAAGTTTATCTAAAGCTTGAAAGGAAGTTATTAGTCTCAATCTAATTAATTGAGGGCTAATATTATGAACAATTGAAATGAATACTTACAATTAAAGTGAATACTTTTAATTGAAGTGAATACTTACAATCCTTAATATGAAACTCTATATATTTTATAAGTATTTAACCTGTGAAAATATCTAATATTTTTCATAAAATTTTGAAGTCCTAAAATTTTTAAAAATTTTCTCTGAGTCTCCTTTGTATTTGTTCAAATAAACAATTACAAAATCAATATATAAGTCAATTCATTGACTATTTCTAGTTCTAAAATAGAGTTCAATCCATTTCATAGGATTGCTCATTTCCAATTCTAAAATAGAGTTCAATCAATTACATAGGATTTCTCATTTCCAATTCTAATAGTTTGACAATTATAAAGAACAACAATTTATAAGTCAATCTATTGACTATTTCCAGTTCTAATAATTTCAAGTTATAAAATCAAACAAAGCAGTTTACTAACCTATAATTCATACATCCTATATCAAACATTTATGAAATTAATAAGTGATGCAGAAATTAATTTATCAATTTATAGGGGCAGCATCATTTGGCTTATTATGCCATAAAGTAATAGCATTTAGTGCAGGATTTCATTTAATACTTATTTATAACTCAACTTGCAAAGAATAAAAGCATTGAAGTTAGCATTTATATAAAAGAAGCAATAATCATTTAAACTGAAATCTAGCACAACAATTGTTTCTCACAATGCATTTAATAAAATAAGTTAATTTAATTTAAACAATGTAAAGGATGACATTAGATCCCACATAATCCATTAATTCTTTCACTTATATAATTGACCACATATGGTTTTAATAAGAGAAGTGATAGCATTTGATCGCATTAAATGAACTTATAGCATTTAATCACATTAAATGAACTAATAGCATTTGATCATATTAACTGAACTAATAGCATTTAATTACATTAAATGAACTAATAGCATTTGATCATATTAAATGAACTTATAGCATTTAATTACATTAAATGAACTAATAGTATTTGATTATATCAAGAAGATAACAATATTTGATTCTAATAAAAGAAATGACAACATTTGTTTTCATATTACCCATTGATCTCATATTAGAATGAAAGGTAGCATATGATTTGATTAAAAGAATGGCAGCATTTGAATTTATTTATATGATACATGGCATCACTTAGACCTCATAACTAAATGACAGCATTTAATCACATTTAAGTTAAAGGCAACATATGGTTCCATTTATAAGATATAGTAGCATTTGGATTCTCAATATAAATCATGACAGCATGTGATACTATTAAGAGAAATGACAATATATATTCTCATATATAATTCATGGCAGCATTCATATTTGATTTCAAGAAAAATGGTGACATTTGATTGTATTGAAATATATGTCAGCATTGAGTTTATTGAAATAAATGACAGCACTTGGATCTCCCAAAATACATGACAGCATTTGATTTCATTTGAGACATTGGAACATATGATTCTAATTGAAATTAATGACAGCAATTTGATTCATAATATACATGGCAGTAATTTTAATCTTGTAATATAAATGGCAGCAATTTGATTCATACTATACATGGCAACAATTTTATCTTATATGATACCTAGTAGCATGTGGATCACTTATGATCTCATATTACAATTAAAGGTAATATTTGACTCAGCATTTTAAGAGATAGCTGGAATTTAAAATAGGATTTTAAAGAACATCAACATATATTGAAAACACAATCCAACATTACACCTAAAACTACAGCATAAGCATCAATATTCAGCATTAGATATAGAAAGAACCCTTAGCATTTAATCAATACCCAAAATGCAGCAATCAACATTAACATCTAAAACTACTGCATAACCATCAAATCTTTCTTATTATCATATCAGTTTATACAATATAGAGAACCTGAGCACAATTAAATAAGCTTAAGATTTTAGATTTCTGAGCTTTAAACTCCAAGTATTAGAAGGATTCAATTAAGAAAAGTTTCAAATGAGATTCCATAAAGTTTAACACATCGTCCAAAAACAACAAAATCTTCATTAGCAAAAATGTAATGATGCGTATAGTTCTCTTTTATTTCTCGTTATCCATGTGTACTCCTGAGTGAAGCAACTTGCATATGTCTATGCATAATTATAAAGTTGTTATTCAATATGTATTTGATAAGATAACTATATTGAAATTTGTAAACTTAGCTAAAAATATGTAGAGATATAAATACTATGACAATTTTTAAGTATAGTTTCATCATCAAACATGAAGTCATGCTTATGATTTTGAAAATGTACTTGACCTGAAACTCAGTATATTTATTTGAATGACAGAAATAAATGAAGTGTTTTTCTTTTTGTGGTGAACTCTATTTCAAAATGATTTGAGGATCAACTTATAAAGAGAAGCACGATGCTAAACAAATAAAGCATGATTGTAGATAACTCACATTCTTACCAAATACATAAGAAAAGCAAGTGATTTTAGTAAAATCTACAATACATGGATTGTTGAAATCTCAGATTTGTAGACATTATTACTTCGAACACTTACAGATGGATGTATGATTACTTTACATTACAAATGCATTAATTGACATTAGCGTGCGTATAATTGTATTACATCTATACAGATTGAAGCATTAACATGAGATGCTCTAGGGTAAAATTTGCCATTGCACAGGAGATCGCTGAACTTTATCAAATAAATATGACTGGTGCAAAAAGATACATCTAAAGATCGCATGATTTTAAATATACAACGAGCAAAATAAAAATTGCAGTAGCTACTAATAACTTGTAATAGAAACAGTAAGATGTTAAGACCACCTTTCTATTTATATATTTGAATGAAAAAAATAATAGAACATCCAAAAGAATTTAAAGTTCTAAAAAAAAAAGAAAGTTGTGTATGCAGGTTCTTAAAGAATTTGCATGTGTTAAAAGTAAACATTAACATGATATAAAGAGTATTTTTGACAACTTTCAAGTTCAAGAACAACTTCAATAGAAGGCCCAAACATCAAGAAATAATTGTTGATATCATTAAGGATTCAACCGATGAGCAACATAGTAGGGTAACTCATTAGCTAAGCCATTGTTCTCTACACACACAAACAAAATCAGAAAAAGGTAAAATCCTAAAATCCTAGGTTAGCATATGATCGGCGTAAAGAGGAACTTTAAAATGCTAAAACAAGAATTAAAATATGATTGGATTGAAATCTATTTAACAACTTATTCATTAAATCTTGAAGCCATTTCTATATTATTAACCTTAATGGGGAGCGGCGAACAAAACGTTTAGTTTGATCGGCATTAACAAATTCAATCCATTGAATATATAACTCCCTTAAAAGTAGAAATAGGCTATTAAAATTATTAAGTAAATTTATGAAGTGAAGAAGATGAATGGAGGGTCGTACCTTACACCTCCATTTTCCTTTGAGCTTCGATTAGGATTAGCATGTCGGAGAGCAGTTATACGATTCTGAGTTTCCTCCTTGCTCCATTGTTCTTGCGACTTAGGGTTAGGGCAAGGACTCTCCAAGTTGCTTTCTCATTTGATTCTAGTCAGCCGAAACTAAGGTTTGTTTTCGGACCACTCCACACTAGCCGTCCTTTCTCGTAATACTCCTTGGAGAACAAAGAGTAAAAACTTCAAAGATAGGGATGGAACGGGAGTTTATCACCTCGGCATGGACAGCTGGAGGGATTGAGCGACGTACGCCACCCTCTTTTTTTTGGTAGCATACAACGATCACAAAGGATAAGAAGGGGAAGTGGTATAGTGGAAGCATTAGGGATTTAGATCTGGTCGTTTGTTCGATCTTTTGATTGAACGGCCGGATCAATTCTGATTGTGTGAAGATCGTGTTAGCCGTTAGATTATAATTGAATTTATATCAGATGTTGTTGATTGGATACATAGACTATCCCGTGTTTGGCGATATGTAAGGGATTTTCGTGTTTTGAAAAAGTAGTCAGTGGAATTATTTATAATATATGGATTAATTAGTTTAAATACCTATAATTTAATCAATATATTATTTTTATCTCATTTATTTAATTTAAGCACTTAATCGCGCTCTGAAAAATTCCATTTTTTCACCCTTACCTATTTGAAGAGTGAGGAACTTAAAGATGCAATCAGATTTTTTTTTATCATAGGTATATTTAATTTACCTAATTTTTTGGGTATTAAAATATTATCAAAATATAATTAAAAAATTTGACGACTCCCAAACACTTCCAAAATACCACCCCTAGCTAATTTAGGTGTGGTGAGTCCAATGGCGGACTCTGTTTTTGATTCTAAAGTCTAAATAAATTATATATTTTTAGAATTATTAAAAAACTAGGAAATATTGGAAATTATCAAATAGTCTCCAAATTGCACTAAATTTGAGGTGGAGACTCCTAACTCTATTATATGAGTAATGGAAAAGGTTTGGAGTCAATTAGATTACTAATTCATGGGTAACAACATCTGGGTTGTTACAGCAAAACTGTGAGACTTTTCAAACCAAAATGGGCAATACCTTAGTGCTTAAGAGTTTGGACTACCACAATTAGTATAAGAACAGGCCATAGGGTGTCAAATAGGAGCTAAGGGCCAAATAAGATAAACATATAACTTCATGTAAGCAGCCTCTTGAACCCATATTGGTTAAGGTGATACATAGTTGTGGATACCTCTTAAGCCTGTAGGGGTCACCTCTAGTTCTATTTATCCAATGGAGGTTCTTCAATCTATGTATGGATACTGACAAGAACATTAGTTACTTAAGTTGGGGAGATTATAAAGACCCACTTAAGTAGTAATAAGAGAAACTCTTAAATATCAAGTCACCTTGTCAGTTAACGGTGGAGTTCATGCTAAGAACTCCAAAGTTAAGTGTGCTTATGTGGGAGAGCTCCCAGGATGAGTGACCTGCTGGAAAGTTATCTTATAAGGGCAAAATTGTGAGGCCTTTTAGGCCAAAGCAGACAGTACCTTGGTGCTTAAGAGTTTGAGCTATTGTAGTTTCAGTATTTATATTTATATGTACATCTATTGCCTAACCTTATTGTAACTTTTGGTGGAGGTATGTTCTTTACATATTCATTTTGTTTAGTTATGAATATTTTATTTATAGCTATCCTTTTTTTTTATTGCATGTTGCACCAGTTAATTGCTTAAATGTTCAGTAAATATGATATCTTGAAATATGTAGATTATATTAAATTACTATATAATATACTTAGATAATTATATAACATAAGTTTTTCTTTCTTGGCTAGGGCCATGTTATTATGATACTGATAATGTTAGATTCAGAGTTAATCTTAGAGGTAGCTTCAGGTGAGGAGCTTAGCTAGGAGGAGGACCTTCTTGTTGTTACTAAGGCTTAGTTAGATTTATTTTTCTACTTGTGAGGATGAGTGTGCCTTTTTTTTAAACCTGTAATTCAATATTAAAATAATTAATATTATGGATATGCTTACTTTCTTCACTTTTATAGTGAGTTGAGCTACTGTCCTTTTTCTTTTGTGATATGGGAATGAATGTTATATATATTCTTCTTACTATTTGTTGATGAATGAATTACAGTTACATGGATGAGTTAGGCTAAAATCCTAATTCAACTAAAGTTGGGAATTTGTCACACAATGACCGCTCTACCATAATCATGTTAATATTAGTATTAACATGACCATGGCGACGGTGGGGCACCTCAAGCAGAGGCAGCCAAAGCAGCATTTAGTCAGCAGCAATCCAAGTATCAATAAAGGTAGCAGTAGCCAAATCATCAATAAAGGCAACAGTAGCCTAAGCATCAACTGTAGCAGTAGCAGCCTAAAAAATAATAGAGATAGCAGCATCCCAAATATATATGTTAATAATATTTTATGAGTCTGTAACTTTAATTTTAGGGTTAAGATATGAGTTAGAATTATGTTCTTACAATTAAAACTTACAGTTTATCATTTTGTTTAATATTTTGCCATATAATGTATTTGTATTTTATTATTTTAAGTCTTGCAATAAGTTATTTGCATATTTTAGGGTTCAACCTACGAGTGCAAGATAATACTGTGAATCTATTAACCTTTATACTTTTATTTTATTTTAGGGTTTTCATACATTTAGTAAACTAAAGCAGCAACAACCTAGGCAGTAGCAGCTCAAGCAACAATAGCCCAAGCAGTAATATTAGAGGCAGCAAAAACATCCCAAGAAACAACAGCACATGCAATAGTTGCTCATGGAGCAGCAGTACAGGCAGCAATAGCTCAAGCAATAGGAGCCCAAGTAGCAGTAGCCTAAGTAATAGCAGCTAAAGTAGCAGCGATAATAAAAATATAACATCCTAAATTTGTAAAGAATTGTAGTATAATAAAAAAAATTAAAATAATCATGTCTATCAGTGAAAAGGTCTAAATATCACATAATTTATATTACATTTAATATGACATTATTTAGAGTTAGCAATAGTTGAGGTAGCATCAGCCCAGGCAGTAGCAACAGAGGTAGCAACAACTCAAGTTGTAGGAGCCCAAGTAGTAGCAACACAAGCAATAATAACTATAGCAATATAACATCATAAATTTAAAAAGAAATGCAGTATAATAATTTTCTTATAATAATCACGATTATTTATGAAAGGGTCTAAATATGTAACAACCCAGATTGTTACTTTGGTCATTTAAGCCTAATCCAGGTCCTAATTAGGGTTTCAGCACACTAATTAAGTCATTAGGAACTCACCTCTAAGATCCAGTCCAAATTAGGAATCAAATGGATCAAATCCTAATTTTGAGAATTTCCAAAAACCTTAGAAATTGACCTATTTAATTTGACCTCAAAAAAAAATATGACTTCGCCATTGCGCTCATCACCCCCAAATTAGCTAGGGGTGAAGTTTTGGAGGTATTTGGAAGTTGTTGGATTTTTTTCAAATATTTTAATATTATTTAAATACCACAAAAATTTGAATAATTAAATACTCATTAAATTAAAAATCCGATCATGCCGTTGCATTCCTTACCTCTCAATTAGCTAGATGTGAATTATTGAAAATTTTCTAAGACTAATTTATAATCCCAATTTAATTTAGAAATTTGATTTTAATTAAGTATATTTAATTAAATTAATAAGCGCTTTATTTAAACATCAGTGGGACCCACTCCCATAATCGGGTTAGATCCCATCTATAGCCCTTGAACTGGGCCGCTGTTCCGGGTGATTCGATCGAGCGGGCCAACTCGTTCGATCAACTCGCAAAGCTTGTCCCTCTCGATGCTTAGGGCACGCGGCACCTAGCGAGACACGTGGCTAGCGTCCGAAGCCATCGGGATCCCTTAACCCCTTATGCCCCAATTCTTAACTGCATCTCAAATTCATCTCGAGGGGAAGAGATTTAGCTTATCTTTGGCAGCCTGAGATTTTTCCCATGTCAAAAATCCTTTGCCGCTCGCAGCCCAGTACTTCGAAAACCATCAGGTACCCCCTTTTTACCCGTATGCATACGCATATACTTCAGAATTATATTCAAGTTTGCCTATAATAAAATGATGATGCCTTTAAGTGATCCATTTTGAGTTAATTTCGATTCATCCTTATTCCATTTCAATCGATATGCATTGCCATTTCCTTCGATAAATTGTAGATTGTGTATTTTTTGAAATCAAGCTATCATTCAAAATTTTTGTTTTAGTTATCTTAATACAATCAATCGAACTTAAAAATGGTTCTTTTAGTCAATCAAATTCCATTGAAATCATCTGGCACCGGTGATGTAGATATTCTAGGGCTTAAGATTTTGAATGATAGAGGAAGGCTGTGGAGGAATCTTTGAGTTTGAAATGGTGGTAGGCGAGTAGGCTCTCTGGGGCGTGCGGTCTATTTCTCGATCAGGAAAACCTCTATAACAATCTAGTAGTATCCATTTCTCAATTTGGATTAGTTTTTACCTAATCACTCTTAGGATATATCCCTAATTACTCTAATTAACCATAGATCTTCAATTGATCATAACTTGGTTAATTGAGCTCTAAATTAGGCTTTCCAATATACCATTTTGATCAATAAGACTTAATTTATAGTAAACTATAAAAATATTTTAGATCCAATGGTTAGATCTCTTAATCAACCCTCATGTGGGGCCCCTGTACTGACAATAATGAAGTACGGTGCTCCAATTGTGGCAAATCCCTAACTTAAGCTAGGCAAACCCAACTTGCCTTAAGGCAAGGACTTGCCACCAAGTGCTATAACATTCATCAATATAAATATCAAAGTGGCGAAAGCAGTATAAAAATAGGGTAACATCCAGAAGCATACATAGTAGGAAAAGAAAATGCAATATAGTAACTCATCACAATGCAGAAAGTAAAGTACATCCAGAAAGTTTAATTATTACAAACTGAAATGAATAATTGAAAATGAAAGACTCTCGTCCTCACTGGAATAACAAGACAAAGCTAGCTAGACAGTAGCTGGAAGGTCCTCCTACTGAATTGGCTCCTCCTCACCGACAGTGCCCATGAACACGTCTGAATCTGACATTTGTCAGTATCACAAATGCCAGGGCCCCAGCTAACAAAATAAAAAGGTTACAGTTAGACAATTGTCTAAGTACATTTTAGGCTATTTAAAGTGAACTGAATATTAAAGGATATCACATTCAAATTTAACCATACATGCAGCAGTAAAGGGGTGCAACAAGCTATGAAAGAACTGGGATACTATAAACTATCTATTTATAGCATGCAACATACAAAACACTAAATAAGCAAGGTAAGGCTATAAGCAAAATAACTGTAGCTACTGAATGAACATGATCCTAACATGATTATGATCAAAGTAAAACATGCGGAGTATAAAAGAACACAAGTACTGAATTCAAGAAAATTCTAGCATCCTAAACATGCCCTTTATACATATATCTAAGCCATAAAACTATACATACAATATGCAGATTAAGATGAAAATAAAGGCCACTGAGACATGTGACAAAAAGCAAAGCAATTATGATAAGTAAAGCTACTGAAACATGTGGTAGAGCAAGCAAATACTAAAAAATAAGGCCACTGAAGCAAGTGGCAAAACAAACCAAAAAAACCAAAACAATACAATACAGGTAAAGTAGTAATATGCCTAAGTTCTAGTACTGCCATACCAGCCAATAGGCCATCCAGGGCCTCCGATATCAATCAATTAATCCCCAGCCTAGCCATCCAAATATTCTAGGTCTGAGTCCAGTCTATACAATACTACTATTGAAGAGGCAGACTAAACTAGGTCATATTCTACTAACTGTGATAAAACAAAACTGAATGATATGTAAATTCAATTCTAGCTTAGGATACCTCATCCTAAGTTTTCCTATTATGCTCAAGGGCTAAAGCTCAAAATCCAAGGCATGCAAAGCAATCTAGTCATAGTAAGCAAGAGACTCAATCTAGACTTATGTGATATCTGTTGTTGTCTAATTTCCAAATCTAACTACTCTGAGAAGGTACAAGTTTAGGGTCTCCAATATCCAGCTATCGAGTAGAATCTCAGATTTACGTCCTTAAAGTCAAAAATTAGAACTTAACGAGTTCTAATCCAAAAATCATGTGACGACTATATGGTTTAAATAAGCAAATCAACGACCTAGTTTTATGAATATTTTACTCTCTTACCCAAATCTTGATCAAATAAATCAAGATTTAAGAATTTAGAACTTAAACCCTATGAGGGTTCAAATTTCAAATCCAAGATGCTATTCTAAATAGGATCTAAGTTTCTCACTTAATCCCAAAGGTAAAGAATCCTATAAGTTGAAGGATTCAAGAACTAAGATCCTAGTGAAAGGCTATTCTGCTGATTATAAGATCAAATAATCAATTAAGAACTTTAGAATCTAAGATCTATATTCAATCTTTAAGATAACTCCATTATCTTATTACTTGAATCATCCTATACCCACATGGAAGGTTTCAAAAGATTAAATAATAAATCATTAAAGAATTTCAATTGGAGGTGGTTTGATTCAAATTGAAGATCTAAGTCTAAGATCTAAGATCTAAAGATCTAAAGTTTGATCACTTTAGACTTCTAATTAGAGTTTTGGCTTAAGGGTTTCCATTTGTGATTTTTTTTTAGAATCTAATTTCATAATTAACTATAAGGAGCTTATTAATGTTATGAACTGACAATTCCAAGTATTAGATTAACATTAAACCCATTTTGACCTTCTTAGGCTACTTAAGATCTAAGGGTCTGAGTTTTGATCACTTTAGAGCTTAAGCTAAGATTCTACTTAGACATTTCTAGCTCCCTTTTTCTTTTAACACTTAACTCTAATATTATCTTAACTGAACTTAATAATGAGGTAACTGACCATTTCAATTATTAGACTTAATTAAGTTAAGGTCCAATGATCTTTATAAGGAATCCTTAGATTTAAGTATCTTAATTAAGGAATTAATGAGACCTTATGGATTGGTGATTATTATTGTTCTAGGATTTCAGAGATCATTTCCAATCTATGTTATAGTGGCTTACTGAAATTTTCAATCCTTAAAGAACACTAAATCACATTTTGGTCAAAATGACCACAATGCCCCTCTTAAGGCTAAATTGGGATTTTAGGGTTTTATTGACCAATTTTGTTCTAATCTATTTTGAAGCATTTGATATGACTAAATGAAGTGGGAAACACCTTTACTGTAGGTTTTGATGACCTTAATGGTCTTAATTTGCACTAATCACTTAATTAAACCACTTAGGGTGATTAGTGAGATTAAGGCACTTTAGGGCAATCCAACCTTATACTTAGGTTATACTAGGTCTAATATGATATTAGGAACCATCCCCACCCAAATCAGAGGCTTTATTAGGGTTTAATTTACTAACCCTTGATTAGGGTGACTAAGGGGTGATTAAGAAAATTAATTATCCAAAATTAATTTCAAGGGTCTGGAATTGCTCCTTAGGGTACAAGGAGCATTCAGAGCCCTTAAAGTCATAGATTGGATAATTAGATGATTTTATATGATTTATTTAAGAGCAAAGAAGTTTTGGCCAATATTTTTAAATCCAACCATTGGATCTGAATTTTTATTTTATATATAGATTCCTTGAATTTTTCTGATTCAAATGGTATATTGGATCATACCATTTGGATCTGAATAACTAAAGTTATTTAATTAATTCATTCTGAATTTTTATTTAAATTAGAACCTTAGGTTTTAATTAAATTAAATCATAACTATTAAAAATACATTCCAATATATATTTAATTAACCGCGGCCCAAAATCGGAACCGCGCGGGCCGGGGCTCGGCCCGGCCCAAAACCCGCGACTTCGTCTTCAACCTCTCGACGGGTCCCGAGCCCGCCAAATTTCAAAGCTGAAATTCTCGACGCTCCGGCGATGGCAGGGGCTCAAATCAATCCCTACACGATCCTTGAGTAGAGACGCGTCGAATGGACCAAGAACCCACATCTGGATCCCTCTGGATCGATGGGGTCTTACTCACCCGAGACATTCTTCGGTGAGACATCTCAGGTCGCCTGTGAGGGAAAAATTCTCCTCATAGGGACCATGATTTCGATGGGATTTTGATCCCTGCACACTCAGGGGGACTAGACGCGTCGAACCCCCAACCTATCTTAACCCAAGACGCAACCAATCGCTGGGTCCTTACTCGGACTCAGCCATTGGCTCGCTGGCTAGCTCACTCGATCGATACGATCAACTCTAGCTAGCCTGGCCCTAGGAGACAATCACAGAGGTTTCCTGGGTGGCTAAGGCTGCTTAGACAGCATTCAGAGCTCATTCCAGAAGACAACAATGATGGGAGCTTCAAAAAATTTTAATGGAGGAAGCTGTACCTGAGGTCGGGGACACGGGGCTTGCCGAGGGGAATTGATGGGCTCTGGAGCTTCCTAGAGGTTAAGTGAACGTGCACAGGGGGTCTGAACACCAGTCAAACCCTCTATCAGTGGTCTTAGCCTTCTGAAAATGCTGGGAGTTCACCGAGGAAGGTGAGAGCTCTATGGGGTTCTAGCCGCCAATTGAGGAATCACAGTGAGCAAAGGGACTCACTGTGATTCTCTCAGGGTATTTATAGGCCCAGGGGCTATGGAGGGTGGCTTCCAGAGCTTGGGTTGGGAGGAATGGCTCGGCCCGAGGGGGTTCCCTCAATTTCCCGAATTGGGGGTGGACCGAAGCTCAGGCTTGGCTGGGACTGCTCGGGAAGCAAGGGCAAGGCCGCAACGGTCTTCTTGACATGGTGCGGGAGTGGTAGACCGGCTGGAGGACGTGGCATTACGGGAGGATTCGGCTGTCGGGCGCGGGCTGGGGGAAGGAGACGATCCACAGTAGCGGGAGCTGCTGGAGCCGTCTGATGGATCGTTGGTTGACGCGGAATGGTCCAGATCTTCCGACATCTAACGAACGATCGAGGATAACAGATCAGCTGTTGGATCCAATCGAGGAATCTAACGGTTGATCGAGGGTATTTACGGCGGATTGCTTAGATGCCGTCGGATCGGGATCTTGAAACCGCGGAACGACGGAGATTAGATGGATTCATCCAACGGTGCGGGCCGTTGGATCAAGACCGCAGAACGGACGACCCAGATGGCGCCCGCGGTTTGGGAAGGAGCCGGCTGTTGGGGAAGGGTAGATTTGCAATTTGGAATTGTCTAAAACCCTAATTTGCAATTAAACCAATTTAAATGAAATCCAAAATGTGACTAAATGACCTCCAAAAATTCCCAAAATTTTACTTTTAGCTAATTTGGGTATGAAGAATTCAAAAATAAAATCAGATTTCAATTTGGAGATCAAAATATTTTAGGTATTTTTCAGGGCTTAAATAAATAGCCAAAAATACCAAATTTTCCAATTTAGCTCCGATTGATTTCAAACTTCTAGGTTTAGGTTTAAATGACCCATTGAATCCAATGGAGTCAAAATCAAACCTTGGTTTAACTTAATTAATCTAGTTTTAATTAGGGTAACAACCTAGGGTTATTATACCTCATCACCTTAAAACTTAATTAGTGAATATTAACATAATTAGTGATCCAAATTAAGTAATTTTACTTTTTGATTACTCCTAGAATAGAATAAAAACTAGTGGTGTGGTTGGTTTAGTGATTATATGATTAATTTCCCTAGTCACTCACTAATCACCTAAACCCTAATTAGGTCATAACATGACCAAATGAGGTCCAAATTGGGTCTACTTCTAGTTAAAGTAATTAGTGGGTTATAAGGAAGCTATAGCCACTGAGTTTATTGAATTTAGACTTCAAATGAAAAAGTTAGGTTTTTGACCCCATTTAGAAAACCCTAATTTCCTTAATTAGCCCTAAACCTTGTATTGGCTATAACTTAGCCAACACTTATCATACTTTAGTTATTTTAGGTTTTATAAAACCCTTAGACAGCAAGCTATAATTAACTGACAGAAAAATTAGAATCCATTAAGTAAAATTACCAAATTTCCCCTATGAATCAAATTCTTTAATTTGATCTCATAAGGCTTAATATAAGTCCAAAATTGATGTACTTATTGTTTATCTTCATATTAAACAGTAAGTAATCAGTAGCCCCTGAAAATTTCCAATTTAGAGCCTTAATTCAAAAAGTAGATTTTAGACCCTTAAAGAGAGGCAAAATGGTCATTTTGCCCAATTTTAGGGTTAAGTACTTTTAGGCCTTAAATTTATAGCTAAATTCAGTAATAGAAGCAATTTATAATAAAGTTTTATAAATTTAAACCATTAATTAAGTTATAACTAAAATTCTTAAAATTCCTTCCTTAGGAAAATTTCAAGTTGTATGATGTGAGATAAATCTCACATCATACCCCCTTCTTTAAACCTCTTATCTCTTTTTCTTAATCTTTTTTATAACAATAGTTAGGTTTTGTATATGAGAGTTCATCTTAGTATTTAAGAGCTTATTTCTTAGGAATTAGGATGAGCTCTTAAGTTGGAGTTCACCTATTAAGTAAAATGGGTTACTCAATATGTGATGCCTTAGTTTTGATAGTTTACAAATTTTTATAGTTTATTATTGATTATTAAATCTTTTAAGTTTAGATTTAAGAATAGAGATCTATTCTATTAAGTATGACTTCACTTAATAGGATTTTCCTTAAATCTTAATCTGTGAGATTGGGTGATAAAACCTTAGTCCTGTAGGTTCACCTTTGGATTAATCAACTGAACTCCAATATTTGGAGTTTAATTCTTAATCTTTCCATCTTGATTTGGCTTAATTAAGATGGGCTTCAGATTCTTAAAAATTATCAAAATAGGTCGATTGATTTATTATTTAACTTATATAGTTGACATTAATTTAATAAGATTAGAACCTAATCAATTCTAATTATTTTCAATTTATAAGGTCATAAATCTGAGTTACACTCGATAGTAGGAAATGGAGATCCCGAACTTGTGTAATTCATAGTAGATGAATGAATAAATTAGACAATAATGGATATCACATGTGTCCTAGTAGAGTATCTTGCTCACTTTGATATTTGATACTTTGCTTACCTTGCTTTGAGCTTTATACCTTGGTCACATATATTGGACATAGGATATTTGATGAGTATCTTGTGTCAGCTTTGAATTTGCATAAATATCATTTTTATTTTATTGGTGCTTTGTGACCTAATTAGTCTACCTCTTTAGATTTGGTTCGGCCTAGTAGTGGAACACTAGTTTGTCGATAAAATCCACCTAGTGTTTCACTTACTAGTTTGTCAGAAAGATATAGCAGTGTTGGTTCGACATAGTAGTGGGAACACTAGTTTGTCGGTAAAGTCCACCTAGTGTTTCACTTACTAGTTTGTCAGAAAGAGATAATAGAGTTTATTCAGCCTAGTTGAATGAACACTAATTTGTCAGTAAAGTCCACATAGTGGTTCATTTGCTAGTATGTTGGAAAAAGGGAATATATTGGATTTGTTGTGAGTTGAGGAGTCATTGTTCTGATATAGAAGTACTAATCTTAAGTATACCTCTGATTTTGTTCTTCTGCCTTAGCCCATCAGAGTAAGTTAGATTGATGTTTTCTTTCAGTTTGATTGGCTTGAGCAGCTAGGATAGTTTCAGTTCACTGCTTTTACTTTACTTTTCTGTATTTTAGTGCTTACTTACTTACTATCTTACTGCATTTACTAGCTTTATTTACTTATAGGATACTAGTCTTGCTCGCTTGATTATATATACATAGGATGTTAGTCTGGCTTCTAGTTATTTAATTGATTTAAATGTTTTTTTACTTTATGTCAATTAGCATATACTTGTATTGATCATAAACATGTTTAGGTTGAGTTTTTTTTTTCAGTTATATTAATATTTAGTCTTTATTTTATACTTAACCTTGTTGCAGCTATAGTTGGAGATATGTGCTTAGTTCCTTTTTGTTTATATTATAAACTTATTGTTTATAACTATCCTTTGTCTTTTCATACGCATTCTGCTCCTATACTTGCTTGTGTATTGAGTTTTTATGGTAATATCTAAATTAACATAATAAACTTGCAGCTTAAAATGTACTTAGACATTTTTTCTAATTAGATTTTTCTTTTGTTGGCTGGGGCCCTATCATTGTGAAACTGACAATGGTAGACTCCAAGCTATTTGAGGTTTTAAAGCCTTCTGAAGATCGGATTCAGGAGGAGGATAGAGCTGCAGAAGATCCTTAGTTTGTTTCTTTTCTGTATTGTGAGGTTGAGTGTTATCCTTTCTATTTAGTTCTTATCTTTAAAAATGTTGTAATAATACATGTTTAATTGTATTTTCTTTTACTGCTTTTATTATGGGATGTATGTTCTTACTTTTGTATTGTGATAGGATGGATGTTACTATTTTGCTTCCACACTTTGCTTTCATGTATATATCATTAAGCAAATATCTATTATAAATGGCAATTCTCGTAATTATAATGGGTTAGGATATGTGCCTAATTTATTTATAAGTGAGGGATTTGTTATTTGGTGACCACTTCACTATAATCATGTTAACTTAAGAATTAACAGGACCACAGTGGGGTCGGGCCGCCACAAAATATCACATAATTCATAATACATTTAATATAAAATTATTTAGAGGCAGCACCGATAGAGTTAGCAGTAGCAGAGGCAGCATCAGCAGCCCAGACAATAGCAACAACCTAAGCAATAATAGCCCAAGCAACAGTAGTAGAGGCAATAGCAATAGAGGCATCAATAGCAGCCCAAGCAGTAGCAGGTCAGCAACCATAGCAATATAGCATCATAAATTTGAATATAAAATTTGTAACAATCCAACTTATTACCTCAGTCAATTAGGACTAATCTCAGTCTTAATCTTGATCCTAAGTGTTAATCAAGTCATTAGGAGTCAACTCCCAAGACCTAGTCCAAATCAGGAATCAAATGGATCTAATACTGATTTCTAAAAAATCCAGAAACCCTAAAATTTGACCTATCTAAAATGACCTCAGTTCGAAAAACGGACTTCGCCATTATGTTAATTGCCCCCAAATTAGCTATGGGTGAATTTTCGTGTCAATTGGAAGCCATCAAAATTTTGGTGAATATTTTAATAATATTTAAATACCCCATAAATTGGAAAAATTAAAATACTCGTCGAATTAAAAATTCGACACCACCGTTGCGTTCCTCACCCCTCATTTAGTTAAGGGTGATTTATTGGGAATTTTGGAGATGCGTTTAGATATTTAATATTAATTAATAAAATTGATACAAATTATTTAAATAATAATTTAATATAATAATTAAAGAAAACGACGTCGTTCCCTCGTTTGCACGGGCCGTCAACGTCCGCCGTTCGACCGAACGGCAGAACTCCAGCCGTTCAATCACGCGATCGAACGACTCGCAGGCCTCAGTCTCCTTCCCCAATCGCTCGCGATCGCGTGGATCGCAGCGAGCGGGCGCCGCTGCCATCAGCCAGTCACCGCTCGAGGGCCTCCCTCGAAGGGTCCGTTAGGGCTTCAATAACCTCATAACCTCCCTTCATCGTGCTCATTGGAAACCCTAGCATGAAGTCAAGAGCCAACGTACCTACCGATCCTCCGAGCGTTATGCGAGTCGTTCAAATCAGGTACCCCTCAATCCTTCTACTTTATCATCCAATGTTAATAATTGTTATTCGGAAGCTTATTCCCTGACCTCGATGGTTGATCGATCGGCTCGATCGAGATGGATCAAAATCGATCGATCAAATTAGGACTTCCTCCACAGTGCATTCTGTTAACCCATTCGCCCGAACCCTAGATCTATAGGGTTCGCATTTCTGGGTGATGTCGGCTGCCTCCGAGGTCTGGCCAACTCCCAGTGGGTAGGTCTCGCCGAGACCCACCCTCGGCCGTGCGGGCCAGCGCCAGCCACAGTCGGCTTCGCCGTAAAACTCTGTGCCCTAACTCGGGTACTCGAGAAGTAGAAGAAAGCCTCCGGGCCGGGTCGGGTCGACCCGCACCCGTCCCACACACTCGCGTGCGTCCGCGGGTGTCCGCGTGCACCGACGGGCCCGCATTCCACACGGCATGCCCTCGTTCGCCACGTGTTCTGCGGTGGGGCCACTGATGACTCAGCGAGTGTGGCAGTGGGGCCCACCGACTGTTAATTTCCTGCAGAAAAATCAGAATATATATATATATATATATATGTATATTAATACATATTATGTTACCTAATTAAATACATTATAGTCAATATATATACATATATATATAACTCTCGGTATAGTTAATTAGGTTCAATTAGTATAATTGGGATTATTATTATTAATTAAACTGTAAGAGCAGTAATTGGTTTACTAGTTAAATTATTAAGATTAATTAGTGTTAATTAAATAAATATTAAAATAAAAATACAGATAAGTAATTAATTAATTTAGAATAAATAAATACTAATTAGCACTAATACTAATGAGCGGTTAATTAATAGTATATATACAGTAATAATGAAAATTTAATAAAACAATAAATTAATACAAATTGAATAAATGAATCGTAAAATAATACAAATTGTATTTTTGAATAATAAAACTTAAAAGTTTAATAACTTTTTGTAGGATGATCCAAATATAGCCAATATAGGTCTCATTTTACTCAGAAAAATAAAAGGAAACAAATGGCATAATGTAAAAATTAGTTTCAGGGTATGCATAGCGAAATAGTATTTTAGGACCTATTTAGGATCCCATAACTTTAAACCAAGTTGACAAAATATAGTTAATATAGGTCTTAAAATGCTCAGAAGAACAACCCCATCACTATAGTAGTATTAGTTTTCTCATTTGGATATCAGGATAAAAAGTTAACCTTGGATCTCATATTGACTTTAGAAAAAATTGATTAAAATGCTCCTAGGATTCAAATGACCATAACTTAGTCAAATCAACTCCAAATTCAAAAATTCAAGATGCTAACTAGTTTAAAATTTCAATATCATCAGTAAACTGAAATAATATTTAAGATCTCAACCCTAGAAATTTAGAAAATGACCAAAATACTCATAACCTTAGTTAGGTCATAATTTGACCATTTGAGGTCCAAATTGGGTTTACTTCCTATAAACACACCTTGTATATTATAGGGAAGCTATAGAAACTGAGTTTGCTTAAAGTGGACTTCAAACGGAAAAATTCAGTTTTTGTCACTCGTTGACCGACCCAAAATTACCAAATTGCCCTTCCAACTTAAAACATCCATAACTTAGTCAATTGAACTCAGAATCCAGACTTCTTGGACTCTATGGAATCCTTGAATAGTAACCTACAATAAACTACATAAAAAGTTAGGTTTCATTAGAGTAAAAATTACTGAAATGCCCTTAAGTCAAAAACCTTAGTTTGAACCTATAGAACCCGTCTCTTGTCCAAATTGGACATGCTTATTGTCTATCTTCAAGTTAGAAAGTAAGGAATCATTTGAAACCAAGAAACTTCAGTTTGGACTCTTAAATTAAAAGTTGACTTTTTGGACCCTTAAGTAGGGGGTAAAATAGTCATTTTGCCTAGAACTTAGGATAAGCACCCTTAACCTTTAATTAGTCTCTTAAAATACTTAAACTAACATTATAACTATATTAGAATCATTTAAGTGAGTAAAATCAGTCTTTAGGTCAAATTTGTAAAATCCCTAAAAAATAAAATCCTTCTAAGTCTCTTTCTTAAGATCTTACACCTCACATAAAGATTATTCCTAATATTAGGACTAGATCATAAGTTAAAACTCATTCATTGGGTAAATGGGTTACTCAATGGGTGAAACCTTGGTTTTATTAGTTTTTAGAATTTTACAACTTATTTTGATTATTTTGTCTTTTAAGCTTAGATTTAAGATAGGAGATTCATCATATTAAGTTTGATTACTTAATAGGATTTGTCTTAACTAGTAGATCACTTTTAGAATGAAACCTAGATCTTAGGTCTTATCATTTTTGGATTATGTGATTAAGCCCAATCTCATGGTGTTTAATCCATAATGTATAGTTTAGTAGTTTTGATTAGAGCTTAGTATAGAATATCTAAAATCATTAATTAGGTTGTGATGACTTATTGTTTAACTCTTATAGTCGACTTTGATTAAGCATATTAGGACCTAGCTAGTCATAATATTTTGTAACCTATAAGGACGAGTTTCTAAGTTACACTCGATAGTAGGAAAATGGAGATACTGAACTTGTGTAACTTAGAATAGTTAGAATGGATAATTAGAAAACAAATGATATCACCATATTAGTAGAGTCCCTTGCTTGTTTTTGATATTTTGTTGCTATGCATTCCTTGCTTTTGTGCTTACTTCCTTGGACATATTATATAAGAGAATTTTGTGCATGAAATAAAAACTTAGAATAATTAGGATAATAGTTGCCTTTGGGTTCAATTTCTGGGTGGATTTTGGTGCACATTTACCCTAATGGATAGGGATAAGGAGTAATAAGGAGGGTTAACATTACTTATTGAGGAGTGTGTTAAGCTTGGAACTCATATAGTCTGGTAGATGTGCTTGACTCCTTAGCTATTTCTAAATGTGTCCACAGAAATAAAGTAAAATAACTCAAAGATATTGCATAATATTGCCTGCCTCTTTAGTCACACAGTGTTATCCAGTTATGTCTACCATAGCCCAGAAAGGCTATGTGGATAGATATCTTTGCCGTAGCCCAGAAAGGCTACATGGATGGATAGATATATGTATTTGCCCTAGACCAAAAAGGCTATGGGAATGGATAGATATATATATGGACCAAATTGGCCAATTCTTCTGATATGGCAGTTAATACTTAGATATTCAGATTCATGTACAGTTTTAATACTTAGCTTACTTTTAGTATTTTTATTCAGCCAGCTATTCCTTTATTCAGCTTATATATATATAATATATATATTAGAATGTTAGAATTTTGCTTCTATTATATGTATCATTGCTAAGTTAAGTTATTTTATTTGCATATTTTTTTGATCACCAGCATGTTTAGGATACAGTATTTTCTTTTAGTACTTGTTTAGTTATATACATATGCCCTACTTATTTAGCTTATATTTGAGGCATGCCTTGGCCTCCTTTTTGCTTAAGTCATAAATATTGTTTATAGCTTTCCCCTTTTTTATTTGTATTGCTAGTCACTCCTATTTTTGATGTCTTGTTGCTTAGAAAATATAAAATGGTGATATTATAAAACACACAAAATTTATCAGCCTAAAATGTACTTAGACAATTATCTAACACAAGATTTTCTCTTTTTTTGGTTAGGGCCCTACATTGTGAAACTGACAATGTCAAGTATAGAGCAGCATGAGGATCCTGTACCTGAGGAGGAGCCTTACTTAAAGGAGGTGCAACAGTTTGGACCAGAGGACATTTAGTTACCTAGTTTTATATGTGAGGATGAACATATTTTCACTTTTATTTACTTAAATTTTAAAATGATGTAATAATACAGATACTTATGACTGCATGTTTGGATTATTATCTTATAATTTTGAGTCATATTTCATTATACTTGTACTGTGATGCTTGGATGTTTCTCATTTTTAATTAGCTTCTGTACTCTATATGTTTTACTTAGATAGTGACTGTATTTGATTCTGTGCTTACTCCTTCCCTTGTTAGGTAGATTGTAGATTTCATCCTAATCCAATGATAAGTGAAGGGTTATCTAGAGTGACATGCCATCCCTTAGCTTAATCTTGCGGATTAAGGGGTGGGGTGCCACAGTTGGTATCAGAGAATTCCATAAGGTGTCAGATTAGAATTTGCATTCTTGTCTACCTAATGGAAGATTCTTCTGCCAGTTCAGTCACTATGTCAGGAAACATTGGAGTCACATTCAAGATACTACAGTATCATGAGCTCAGAATAATAAGAGTATAGAAATAGAAAACGCTGTCACGGTACTAGAACTTAAAAAAGTACGAACTTAGGATAAATAAGTAATTAAGTAACCTAAATAAATCTTATAGGATCAAACCTAAGTATAATATGTAACTAACTAATTCAAATTAAAACCTTCATAAGAGTTACAAGATCAAGAACTTAAGATGTTAGGACTTAATGAATCCCTATAGGATTTTAAACCATCAAATAAGTCTTAATTCACTCCTAAGATAATAACAACATAACATACCTTTAAGAATCATTAAGGCTAATAATATTTTCTAAAGAGTTTAAAACTAGTCGAACTATTAGAGCCTTAGTAGGTAATTACCTAATAAGATTAGATTGAAAGATCATCGTCCGTTACTTAAAATCACCAAGGCTCTTCATTAGTGTGTATAACTTCTATATCCTAGTATCTCCCTTAAAACTTGTTATCAATTCACTACTAGGTGCTGCATAGCCTCATCCACTTAGGAACCCTGATTTAGGACTTCAAGTCTCCCTATCGAATCAAGTTGCGGTGTTGTTCAAAAACTAGGTTCAACGCTCTTAAAAGAGAAATTTATAATACCCGAAAATATAATGATATTTAGGGTTCTATGAATGGCTTAAGATTTACCCACTAGATTGAACTATGAATAGTGTGTAGTTTTTATGGTCAAGAATAATGCTACGCTTTAAGGATGGTCATTTCACCTGTAAGCTTAAATCAATAGTTTAGGCTTAAACCTTAATTATCTAAACCACTTCCAAACTTGGGCATTGAGTCAGCTTGACTTGACCCAAGTGTTATTTATAAAACGAATGGTTCCACCCTATCTTGGTAGGGTAAATCCTTATATGAACCTACTATTTATAATATGTCATGTCTAGGGTTCAAGGTATCCTTTCCTGGATGGGATAGTTATTTCTTAGATAGTCAGTCAAATCTTAGATTATAAGTCATACTTTGTGACTTAAAATAATAATTCCTCTGCCGAGTAGCAACTTACATAGTTTGGTAAATGACCTATCACTCCTTCTGTTAACCGAACTATCAAATCTATTAATAGCAAGTCATAATTATGACTCGAAGATGCTAACTTAGCATTTCATTAGATCTCTAACACCTTAGTTGTTGAAATGAGCACCATCCATATCATGTTGAAATGGAAAGTCATCACCATAGAACCATAATTGATCAAGTCATAGTTTATGACTTGATAGTAGCTTCATAGATCACATTCTAGTACATTATCCTAATTGGATGAGAAACCCATCACCTTGATTCATTGAGAATCCTTTTGTCCTTTCGATCTCAAATCATATATGTGACTCAATGTATTGGACTTCTCTTTCCCTTGAGGTTAATTTCCAAGTTTTCAACCACACTCTTTAACTTAGCATTTTTCCTTTTAGTAAGGTGGATTTCCTTTCCAATAATAGGAGCCTTAGCTTGGATTGACCTTATGATTAGTTAATCCTAGACCTTCCAAGTGTGAGTTCACTAAATGGCTAGACTATTCTAGCCCATGTTGTAAACCACAAGTGTAGTAGCCTATCTCATTAGACTTGGTCCAATGATAGGGTATTAGCTAGCCTTAGTTATAGAATCCATTCTAAGTCAAAGAATAATTATTCTTTGAAAATCTAACCTCCCTCTAAGTTGTCAAGCACTTGAATTCTAATATTGGGATTAGGATTCTTATATACCCTTAAGAACCCTTCTTAATTAAGTCACTTATGGTGGCTTAATGAGATGGCCTAGTATATTCCGTTGCCCATCCTAGTTGGATGGTTATTCCCTCCTCTTTAGCATAAACCTCCTTAAGTGATAAGTGTCGCTTAATTGAATATTTGAGTCATGGAAGATCTTATTCCCATGGGATAAGAAAATTCTCCTCCCAATAGCCAACTTTGATGTAATATTAGGAATGAACTGGCTAAGTCAACATAATACCACCTTAATTACCAAGAAAAAGATCACCTTGGGTAGTGGTGGTAGAGCCATATCCTTTATTGGTAACCTTAGTACATGAGCATCGCTCATCAATGCTATAAAAGAAAAAAGGTTAGTTCAAAAAGGTTGTGAAGCCTTTCTAGTGACAATACTAGGAGAAAAGAAAGGAGACGTTCCCTTATCAGAGAACCCCGTTGTTTGCAAATTTGCTGACGCTTTCCCAGAAGACTTACCCGGTCTTCCTCCCATTCGGGAAGTCGAATTTGCAATTGACATTGTCCCAGGAACACAACCCATTTCTAAAGCTCCTTATCGTATGGCGCCCAAGGAATTGCAGGAATTGAATAAACAGTTACAACAGCTCCTAGAGAAAGGTCTCATTAGGCCAAGCTCATCACCTTGGGGAGCACCGGTATTATTTGTGAAAAGAAAGAGGTTCTATGCATATGTGCGTTGACTATCGTGAATTGAATAAAGTCATGATCAAGAATATCCATTACCGCGCATAGATGACTTATTCGATCAGTTGGCAGGAGCCAAGGTGTTTTCAAAAATTGATCTACGATCAGGCTATCATCAACTGAAAGTTAAGGACTCGGATGTTGAGAAAACAACTTTCAGGACTCGTTATAGACACTACAAGTTTATAGTAATGTCCTTTGGGTTGATAAATGCGCCTTCAATATTTATGGACCTAATGCAACTCATCCTTAAACCATTCCTTAATAAATTCGTAATCGTTTTCATTGACATCTTGATCTACTCCAAGGACTGAAAAGAGCATGAAGAGCACTTAAGAATAGTGCTAGAAGAACTACGTGACCACAAACTCTATGCTAAATATTTCAAAAGTGAGTTTTGGCTTGATTCAGTAGCTTTTTGGGGCATGTGGTAGATGCCCAATAAGTTGAAAAAAACAAAGTCAGTGCCATCCAGGAATGGGTTTAGCCCAAGACAGTGACTGACTCAGAAGCTTCTTAAGCTTAGCTGGATACTATATAAAGTTTGTAAAGGGATTCTCCCAAATAGCCTCTCTACTGACTAAGCTAACCCAGAAAGCATTGCCATTCGAATGGTCTCCAGCATGTGAGAAGGCTTTTAAAACATTAAAATATACACTATCCACAGCTCTAGTTCTAGTCCTTCCTAGAGAAGAAGTGAACTACCAAGTTTACACTGATGCCTCAGGTATAGGCTTAGGTGCCGTATTGATGTAGGAAGGTAAGGTCATCGCCTATGCATCCCGGTAATTGAAAATCCATGAGAAGAATTACGTCGTACACGACCTAGAGCTAGCTGTTGTAGTGTTTGCCTTAAAGATTTGGCGTCACTATCTATCGGAATTCAATGCTCGATATTCATTGATAATCAAAGCCTAAAGTATATATTCACATAGTGGGAACTAAACTATAGGCAGAGAAGATGGCTAGAACTGATCAGTGACTACGATCTGGACATACAGTATCATCCTGGGAAAGCCAACGTCGTGGCTGACGCCCTAAGTCGTCAGGCCACACTAAATGCATTATATCAAAAAGCTCGTTAATAGAAGAATTTCGCAAGATGAACATCAAACCTGTCTGTGGAGACAAACTTAGCTCAGTGCTGTCAAACATCAATGTGGAACCTACCTTCCATAGAGATGTGTCCGTATCACAGACCAAGGACGAAGAGTACTTAGGCTTCAAGCAGGCCATTGAAGTGCTCACCATACCGATCTTCGATTCCACAAGGGCGCCATCTATCAAGGGGACCGCTTATGGATCCCTAAGTCCATGCACCAAGAGGTGCTGATCGAAGGACATAACTCTGGATACCAGATTCATCCTAAGTCTCGAAGATGTATCAGGACCTAAAGAAATCATTTTGGTGGCCAGGGATGAAAAGAAGGGTGACAGATTTTGTTGCAAGGTGCCATGCGTGTTGCTTAGTAAAGGTAGAGCACCAGAAACCAGACAATCTGCTGCACCCACTAGAAATTCCAGAGTGGAAATGGTCAGACATATCTATGGATTTTGTTATGGGATTGCCTCGTGTAAGATCTAGGGCAGATACAATTTGGGTCATAGTTGATCGATTGACTAGGTCTACGCACTTCATTCCAGTCCGACAAACTCAGTTGAGAGGCTTGCCAAGATCTATATCAAAGAAATAATTCGACTTCATGGTATCCCCAAAACTATTATATCGAATAGAGATAGCTGAATCACATCAAAATTTTGGCAAGCAGTGCATCAAGATCTGGTACTACACTAGCCATGAGCACAACCTTCCACCCTCAGACAGATGGACAAATGGAAAGAGTAAATTAAGTTATGGAAGACTTGCTCCATCTCTGTGTACTAAACTTTGCAGGGTCCTGAGAAGAATATACTCCCCTAGTAGAATTTGCGTATAATAATATAGCTTCCAGGTGAGTATTAAGATAGCTCCTTTGACCCCTATATTGGTAGGAAATGTTCTACGCTAATGGCTTGGGCAGAAATGGGAGATGTTCAGATGTATGGCTCTAAGTGGTAGAAAGACAACAAAAAGGTGAGCTCATACAACAAAAATCAGGACAGCCCAAGATAGGCAGAGCAAATATCACAACATGCATCGGTGTCCCTTGGAGTTTTAGGAAGGAGACTCTGTATATTTAAAGGTTGTATATTGTTTTGGAGTTATTGGAAAACTCAGCCCGAGGTATGTTGGACCATTTAGAGTCTTGAAGAGAATTGGAATGGTAGCTTACCAATTGGAACTGCCAATAGATTTTGGTGCAGTGCACAACGTATACCACGTATCGTCCTTAAGAAGGTGCCTTAGAGATTCATCTCACCTCGTGCAGTTCCCAGAAATCCAGATCCAGCCAGATCTGTCTTATGCCGAGGAGCCAATTCAGATCTTAGCTCGTGATTGCAAACAGCTCAGAAGTCGTGCTATCGACATGATCAAAGTCCAGTGGAAGAATCGTTCTTGCAACGAAGTCACTTGGGAGAAGGAATTTGATATGTGATCCAAATATCCTAGACTCTTTGAAAGTCCAAGTAATTTCATTTCAATTCTTATTCAAGTCATATGTAATTCTTGCCTCTATTTCCATTTGAGTGATGTAGAGCACGACATCATTCTTGAGTGGGGGAGTCTGTAACAACCCAAGTTGTTACCTCAATCAAATTATGACTAATATTAGTCTTAATCTTGATACTAAGGTCAATCAAGTCATTAGAAGTCAACCCACAAGACCTAGTCCAAATCAGAAATCAAATGGATCGAATCATGATTTAAAAAAAATCCGAAAGCCCTAAAATTTGATCTATCTAAAATGACCTCAGATCGAAAAACGGACTTCGACATTACGTTCATTGCCCCCAAATTAGCTAGGGGTGAAGTTTTCATGTTAATTGGAAGCCGTCAAAATTTTGGCGAATATTTTAATAATATTTTAATACCCAAAAAATTGGAAAAATCAAAGTACTCGTCGGATCAAAAATCCGACCCATCGTTGCGTTCCTCACCCCTCATTTAGCTAAGGGTAATTTATTGGGAATTTTTGGGATGCGTTTAGATATTTAATATTAAGTAATAAAATTGATACAAATTATTTAAATAATAATTTATATAATAATTTAATATAATAATTAAAGAAAACGACGGAGTTCCCTCATTTGCACAGGCCGTCAACGTCTGTCGTTCAAACCGAACAGCAGAACTCCATCCGTTTGATCACGCGATCGAACGACTCGCAGGCCTCCGTCTCCTTCCCCAATCGCTCGCGATCGTGTGGTTCGCAGCGAGCGGGCGCCGCTTCGATCGGCCAGTCACCGCTCAAGGCCTCCCTCGAAGGTCCGTCAGGGCTTCAATAACCTCATAGCCTCCCTGCATCATGCTCATTGGAAACCCTAGCACGAAGTCGAGAGCCAGCGTACCTGCCGTTCCTTCGAGTGTTCTGCGAGTCGTTCAAATCAGGTACCCTACCCCTCAATCTTCTACTTTATCATCCAATGTTAATAATTGTTATTAGGGAGCTTATTCCCCGACCTCGATGGTTGATCAATCAGCTCGATCGAGATGGATCGAAGCTGATCGATCGAAATTCGAAACTTCCTCCACAGTGCATTCTGTTAACCCATTCGCCTGAACCCTAGATCTATAGGGTTCGCATTTCCGGGCGATGCCAGCTGCCTCCGAGGTCTGGCCAAGTCCCAGTGGGTAGGTCTCTCGCGCCGAGACCTACCCTCGGCCGTGTGAGCCAGCACCACCGCCACCGTCTTCGTCGCAAAACTCGGTGCCCTAACTCGGGTACTCGAGAAGTAGAAGAAAGCCTCCAGGCCGGGTCGGGTCGACCCGGACCCGTCCCGCACACCCCGTGCGTCCGCGGGTGTCCGCGTGCACTGAGGACAATCCGCGTGCGTCCGCGGGTGTCCGTCAATTTCCTGCAGAAAAATTAGAAATAATATATATATATATATATATATTAAAATACATATTATGTACCTAGTTAAATACAGTTAGTTAATATATTATATATACAACTCTCGGTTATATTGTATTAGATTCAATTAGTATAATTGGGATTATTTATTATTAATTAAACAGTAGTAGCAGTAATTATTTAACTAGTTAAATTATTAAGATTAATTAGTGTTAACTATAATATTAAAATAAAAATATAGATATAATTAATTTAATTTAGAATAAATAGATACTTAATTAGCACTAATACTAATGAGCATTAATTAATAATAATATATATATTCCTCCTTTATCATAGTCAAATCCTCCCCTTGCCTATTGAATAGTCACATCTCCCTTGTCATTTTTGATAGTACCCACTTCAGAGTTTAATACTTTTTTGTATGATCTAAATAGCCAATAGGGTCTCATTTTACTCAGAAAAATAAAAGAAATCAAATGGCGTAATGTAAAATTAATTTCAGGGTATGCATACGAAGTAGTATTTTTAGGACTTATTTAGGACCTCATAACTTTTAACCTAGTTGACCAAACTAGTCAATATGGGTCTTAAAATGCTTAGGAGGATAGCCTTATACTGTAGTAGTATTATTTTTCCCCATTTGGACACCGGATAAAAAATCAATCCTGGATCTCAGAGTGACTTTAGGAAAAATTGACTAAAATGCCCCTAGGATTCAAATGACCATAACTTGGTCAAATTAACTCCAAATTCAAAAATTCAAATGCTAACTAGTTTAAAATTTCAATATCATTAGTAAACCAAATATATTTAGGATTTGAACTCTAAAAATTTAGAAAATGACCAAAATACCCATAACCTTAGTTAGGTCATAACTTGACCATTTGAGGTCCAAATTGAGTTTACTCCCTATCAACACATTCAGTATATTATAGGGAAGCTATAGAACCTAAGTTTGCTAAAATTAGACTTTAAACAGAAAAGTTTGGTTTTTGTCACCCGTTGACCAACCCAAAATTACCAAATTACCCTTCCAACTTAAAACTCCATAACTTAGTCAATTGAACTCAGAATCCAGAGTTCTTGGACTCTATGGAATCCTTGAATAGTAACCTACAATAAACTACATAAAAGTCAGTTTTCATTAGAGTAAAAATTACTGTAATGCCCTTAAGTCAAAACCTTAGTTTGAACCTATAGAATCCATCTCTTGTCCAAATTGGACGTGCTTATTGTCTATATTCAAGTTAGACAGTAAGGAATCATTTGAAACTTAGAAACTTCAGTTTGGACCATTAAATCAAAAGTTGACTTTTTGGACCCTTAAGTAAGGGTAAAATAGTCATTTTGCTTAGAACTTAGGATAAGTGCCCTTAACCTTTAATTAGTCTTTTAAAACACTTAAAACCAACATTCGAGCTATATTAGAATTATTTAAGTGAGTAAAATCAGTCTTTAGGTCAATTTGCAAAATCCCTAAAAAATAAAAATCCTTGTAAGTCTTTTTCTTAGGATCTTATACCCTCACAAAGGACTATTCCTAAGACCAGACTAGATCATAGGTTAGAATTCATTCATTGGGTAAATGGGTTACTCAATGGTGAAACCTTAATTTTATTAGTTCTTAGAATTTTACAACTTATTTTGATTATTTTGTCTTTTAACCTTAGATTTAAGATAGGAGATTCATCCTATTAAATTTAATTTAATAGGATTTGCCTTAACTAGTAGATTACTTTTAAAATGAAACCTAGATCTTAGGTCTTATCCTTTTTAGATTATGTGATTAAGCCGAATCTCATGATATTTAATCCATAATCTATAGTTTAGTAGTTTTGATTAGAGCTTAGTATAGAACATCTAAAATCATTAATTAGGTCGTGATGACTTATTATTTTACTCTTATAGTCAACTTTGATTAAGCATATTAGGACCTAGCTAGCCCTAATATTTTGTAACCTATAAGGATGAATTTCTAAGTTACACTCGATAGTAGGAAATGGAGATCCTGAACTTGTGTACTTAGAATAGTTAGAATTGATAATTAGATAACAAATGATATCACCATATTAGTAGAGTCCCTTGCTTATTTTTTGATATTTTGTTGTTACGCATTCTTTGCTTTTGTGCTTACTTCCTTAGACATATCACATAAGAGAACTTTGTGCATGAAATAAAACATAAAATAATTAGGATAAAGTTACCTTTGGGTTCAGTTTCTCGGTGGATTCTGGTGCACATTTACCCTAATGGATAGGGGTAAGGAGTAATAAGGAGGCTTAACATAACTCATTGAGGAGTGTGTGTTAAGGTTGGAACCTGTATAGTCTGGCAGACGTGCTTGACTCCTCAGCTATTTCTGAATGTGTCCACAGAAACAAAGTAAAATAACTAAAAGATGTTGCATAGTATTGCCTGCCTCTTCAGTTATGTCTACCTTATCCCAGAAAGGCTATGGGGAGATTTGTTTGCCATAGCCCAGAAAGGCTACATGGATGGATAGATATATATGTATTTGCCCTAGCCCAGAAAGGCTATGGGAATGGATATATATATATATATATATATATATATATATGGGCCAGATTAGCCAATTCTTCTGATATGGCAGTTAGTACACAGATATTTAGATTCGTGTAGAGTTTTGATACTTGGCTTACTTTTTAGTATTTTTATTCAGTCAGTTATTCCTTTATTCAGCTTATATATATTAGGATGTTAGACTTTTGATGCTATTATATGTATCATTACTGAGTTAAGTTATTTAATTTGTATATATTTTTTTGATCACCAGCATGTTTAGGATGCAATATTTTCTTTCAGTACTTGTTTAGTTATATATGCCCTGCCTATTTAGCTTAAATTTGAGGCATGCCTTAGCCTCCTTTTTTCTTAAGTTATAAATATTTATAGCTTTCCCATTTTCTATTTTATTGCTAGTAGCTCCTATTTTTGATGTCTTGTTGCTTAGAAAATGTAAAATCATGATATATAAAACATACAAAATTCATCATCCTAAAGTACTCAGACAATTGTCTAACACAAGATTTTCTCTTTTTTTGGCTGGGGCCTTATATTGTGAAACCGACAATGTCAGGTATAGAGCAGCTTGAGGATCTTGTACCTATGGAGGAGCCTTACTTAGAGGAGGTGCAACAACTTAGACCAGAGGACATTTAGTTACTTAGTTTTATGTGAGGAGGATGACGTATTTTCACTTTTATTTACTTAAACTTTAAAATGATGTAATAATACAGGTACTTATGACTGCGCATTTGGATTATTATATGCTTGTATTTTGAGTCATATTTCATTATACTTGTACTGTGATGCTTGGATGTTTCTTCTTTTTTTAGCTTCCGCACTCTGTATGTTTTACTTATATAGTGACTGGTATTTGATTATATTCTTACACCTTCCCTTATTAGGTGGATTGTGGATTTCATCCTAATCCAATGATAAGTGAAGGATTAGCCAGAGTGACACGCCACCCATTAGCTTAATCTTGCGAATTAAGGGGTGGGGCGCCACAAAAGTGGTATAAGAAACATAAAATTGAAGTAATCACAAGTATCTATGAAAGGGTCTAACTATCACATTACATTTAATATGAAATGATTATTTTTCATAATACTCCATTTTCCATCATAATCTGCTTAATAAAAACCCAATAATAAGAGTTAACATTCAGCAATGATGATTGAACTAATATAAAAATATTATAACTTATGATTAAATATAATAAAATAAAAAGGCCTAGCAGTTCTGTAAGAACAACCAGAGCACATACAAAGTTACATCATACATGCCCTTAAAAGATTTGTAAAAGCAACTTAGTACAGCACACTTAAAGTACACATAACTAAACAATCACTTGGTTCAATTGAGTGTAATAGTGGATCATACAAAGCTACACTTCATCATTTGAATAGCGCATATTAGTTGCTCTCCATATGAAAAAAAAACCTAAAACAAATGGAGCACATCGCAGCAAAAATAGTTTTGAGCGCACTCAATCGAGGACCAAGGTTGCGTTGACGATTACTATCAAAATACAAGATCATAAAACAAAGAAATAGAATCACACACGCACATGCATTCATCACAGCCACAATAACATCCAAACAATACAAACTTTTAGTGGAAAGCTAAGAATGAGAAAACCACAGAGTCACACACACACAAAAATTTCCACTATGTAAAATGAAGAGTCCAGAGTTATAAAGAGCTTAACCTCCTTAAGAACATTAGCTCATATTCTAGGATGAAGGAGAGCAGTAGGAGCCACCATCTGGAGTGTCTTCTCCAATAAGCATGAGCTCCCTTGCACAGCAACACACCCTTAGGGTTCCTTCTTGGAATCTCCTCCAAAAATAGTAGTCAAAGCCCTAGCCAACACTTGCGATAACATAAAAAATATCTCTAAGATGTTTCCTTAAGTACTCAGCTTTATTTTGAACCCAAATGGTCTAAAATACCCATAAAATAGCTTAGGACATGATCTAGACTAGAGCTAAAATCTATCAGGCACTCTGGTGCGCCATAGTGCCCAAGCCTCGGGTAGTTTAACCAGGCATCAGGGTCCGCAGTAGCACCGTGCTCTCAGATTGCCTAATACTGGGGGTGCCACAGCATGCATTATGTTGTGGCATGATGTAGTGCCCTGCTATCAGGTTGCCTGGCACTGGAGCGCACTACATTGTACTATATACTATTTGCGCGTTGTAGTACCTTGCTCTCGGGACATCTACCATTGAGTGCATTGTAGCGGCCTAGTCTTTATCTTCTTCAATTGAGGCGCACTACGGCATGCTCCAGTGCCGCAGTCTCTAGACTCAATTTGATATGGCACACTGCAGTTCCCTAGTCTTTGTCTATTGCCACCATAGAGCACTACAACATCTTCCTCTTGGGTGGGGGGCGCCAGGTGCGCTATAGCACGACACGGTGTGCAGTGGAACCTATGATACAGTTAAGCTTCCAACCTTATTTTGAATCACTTTGGAGCCTTCCAAAAGTTCACTAGATCTCCATTAGCATCTACATACATGTATTTGAAAGGTGTCCATATTATAACATTCTCCCACTTGGAGACTTTTTGGAATAATCCCTCCTTTCACCATGATTTTTCATTGTCTTCTTCAATCTTTGTCAAAAACATGGTGTAACTCAACCCTCCCTCTTGTCACATATTTAGGCTATCTAAAGCAGCACATAACTTCAGTTTCTCCATTGTTATTGCTTTTGTAAGCATATTAATGGGATTCTTTGAAGTGTGAATCTTTTCCAATCTCATTTGCCCTTCTTCCAAAAGTGTTCTAATAAAATGGTACTAGATTTATATGTGCTTTATGTTTTAGCAAGAAATGTTTCATTCTTAGTCAGGTGAATAGCGCTCATACTATCACAGTATAGCTTTTATAACAGCCCAAACTATTAAGCACCAAGGTATTGTCCGCTTTGGCCTGAAAGGCCTCATGGTTTTGCCCACAGAAGATAACTTCCCAGGAGTCTCTAGACGTACTCTACTATGGTGCGCTGTAGCACCTTGCTCTCAGGACATCTGCTGTTGAGTGCATTGTAGCGCCCTAGTCTTTTTCTTCTTCAACTGGGGCGATCTACGGCATGCTCCAATGCCCCAGTCTCTATACTCAATTTGATATGGCACACTGTAGTTCCCTAGTCTTTGTCTGTTACTGCTATAGAGCGCTATAGCATCTTCCTCTTGGGTGCTGGGCATCAGGTGCACTATAGCATGACACAGTGTATAGTGGAACCTATGATACAGTTAAGCTTCCAACCTTATTTCGAATCACTTTGGAGCCTTCCAGAAGTTCACTAGATCTCCATTAGCATCTGCATGATGATTGAATAGTGCCAATATTATAACATTCTCCCACTTGGAGACCTTTTGGAATAATCCCTCCTTTCACCATGATTTTTGATTGTCTTCTTTAATCTTTGTCAAAAGCATGGTGTAGCTTACCCCTCCCTCTTATCATGTATTTTGGCCATCTAAAGTAGCACATAACTTCAATTTCTTTCTCCATTGTTACTGCTTTTGTAAGCATATCAGTAGGATTCTTTGAAGTGTGAATCTTTTCCAATCACATTTGCCCTTCTTCCAAAGCATTCTAAAAATGGTACTAGAGTTATATGTGCTTTTTGTCTTAGTATGAAATGTTTCATTCTTGTTCAGGTGAATAACGCTCATACTATCATAGTATAGCTTTTGTGATAGCCCAAACTCTTAAGCACCAAGGTGTTGTCCACTTTGGCCTGAAAGGCCTTACGGTTTTGCCCACAGAAGATAACTTCCTAGTAGTCTCTAGACGTACTTTCTACTATGGCGTGCTGTAGCACCTTGCTCTCGGGACATCTGTCGTTGAGTGCATTGTAGCGCCCTAGTCTTTGTCTTCTTCAACTAGGGCGCACTACAGCATGCTCCAGTGCCCCAGTCTCTAGACTCAATTTGATATGGCACACTGCAGATCACTAGTCTTTGTCTGTTGCTGCCATAGAGCGCTACAGTGTTTTTCTCTTGGGTGCTAGGCGCCAGGTGCACGATAGCACGGCACAGTGTGCAGTGGAACCTATGATACAGTTAAGCTTCCAACCTTATTTCGAATCACTTTGGAGCCTTCCAGAAGTTCACTAGATCTCCATTAGCATCTACATAATGATTTGAATGGTGTCCATATTATAACATTCTCCCACTTGGAGACCTTTCGGAATAATCCCTCCTTTCACCATAATTTTTCATTGTCTTCTTCAATCTTTATTAGAAACATTGTGTAGCTCACCCCTCCCTCTTGTCACGTATTTAGGCCATCTAAAGCAACACATAGCTTCAGTTTCTCCATTGTTACTACTTTTTGTAAGCATATCAGTGGGATTCATTGAAGTGTGAATCTTTTCCAATCACATTTGCCCTTCTTCCAAAGTGTTCTAATAAAATGGTACTAGAGTTATATGTGCTTTTTGTCTTAGCATGAAATGTTTCATTCTTGGTTAGGTGAATATCGCTCATACTATCACAATATAGCTTTTATAACAGCCCAAACTCTTAAGCACCAAGGTATTGTCCGCTTTGGCCTGAAGGCCTCACAGTTTTGCCCAAAGAAGATAACTTCCCAGCAGGTCACCCATTCTGGGAGTGCTCCAATATGAGCATTCTTAACTTTAGAGTTCTTATCAGGAACTCCACCGTTATCTGAAGAGGCATATCGATGTTTAAGAGTTTCACTTATTACTACTTAAGTGGGTCTTCACAATCTCCCCAACTTAAGTAACTGACGTCCTCATCAGTATCCACACACAGATCCAAGAATCATCCATTGGGAAGATAGGACTAGAGGTGACCCATATAGGCTCAAGAGGTACTCACACACCATGTAGCACCTTAACCATCAAGGGTTCAAGAGGGTGCTCACATGAATTGGTACTTTACCCTGTATGGAACTTAGCTCCTATCTGACACCCTATGGCCTGCTCTGATACCATTTATAATAGCCCAAACTCTTAAGCACCAAGGTATTGTCTGCTTTGGCCTGAAAGGCCTCATAGGTTTGCCCACAGAAGATAACTTCCTAGCAGGTCACCCATCCTAGGAGTGCTCCCACCTGAGCACGCTTAACTTTGGAGTTCTTATCAGGAATTCCACCATTATCTAAAAAGGTGCATCGATGTTTAAGAGTTTCACTTATTACTACTTAAGTGGGTCTTCACAGCTTTACACCCTTCTATTCCTTGCCTAATTCAGTAATAAAACTATTCAACCAAATCGTCTCCTTACTCGCTATATAAAGGCGACGTACTCCATCTCCATTGTAGATAGAGCAACAATGTTCTGTAGCATGAAGATTTAGCTCATCGCAGCACTTTCCAATGTATACATATCCAGTAGTGCTCCTCTAGTTATCAACATCTTCTGCAAGATTTGAGTCTATATAGCCCTATAGAGAAATATCAGATCTTTCCAAGTATAGAGCTTTGCATGATGTACCTTTTAGATACCTTAGTATCCACTTGACTACATCCTAGTAGTGCTTCCATGGGTTTCCCATGAATACGCTAACCACTCCAACTACATTGTCAATATTTAGTCTCATGCAAATCATTGTGTACATCAAGCTCCCAACTGCTGAAGTATAAAGAACTTTCTGTACGTGTTATTTCTCTTCTTTAGACTTCAGCATCTATTCCTTCAATAAGTTGAAGTGACTTTCTAAGGGAGTGCTCACTGTCTTTGCCTCACTCATATTGAATATTTTTTACACTTTTTCAACATAGTCTTTCTGAAACAGCTTCAGAATTGTTGCTCTTCTCTCCCTATTAATTATTATACCAAGAATGCTTAGGTGGCCCCAAGTCCTTCATGTCAAACTCCTTTGACATCTGCTCTTTTAGCATCTTTATATCCTCTATGTACAATTCTGTCGAATCTCTTGTACCATTATTGTAGCGCTCCGTCTCATCACCACACGCACAATAGAGGGGTTTAAGGGGTAAGTACCTTAATTAATTGGTGGCATAATGACATGTTACTTGGGAAGGATTTCTAACCCTTCCCACACATAAATACTGAAGGCTTACACTAGGTAGAACTAGAGGTTAATCTGTAAGATAAATAGTATCATTATCTTAAGTATTAGTTTGAATACTTATATGCATTGGACTTGGTCCGATAAGAAGGATATTTCCAGTGTATATGAGTACTTTATATGAGCATTTGCTACTGATCACATCACATTACTAAGTATAAGTAGGAATAATCAAAGTGCAAAGCTAAGAAAATTCATTTATACATTCATCATAGCAAACTAGAAGTATTCATCTCAGAAAGAAAATAAAGAACATGCATCCAGATAATTATTAAAAACTATTATTTTAAAATGAAAGAGTAGAAATAAAGGTCTCTCAATCTCACAACTAAAAACAACTAAAAGAGTAAAAAAACTGGGTCTTCTATTACTCCACCGGGTCCCCCTAGATCTCTTGGATGGCCTTTAATGCTGGCTTACCAAACTGTTCAAGATATGATATATCATCAGGTCCCAAAATGCTGGTTTCCTAAATGAAAAATAAAAAAGTACCCAATATTAGGTGATAAGTCTAACACAAATAAAATGCTACAACATACATTTATACAGTCTTAAAGAAATTAATATTAAATAGGAATTACTACATAAAGTACTGAAATAATTGAAAGCTGAAAGATAATACAAAATTAGAAGTAAAGTAAAGCAGTAAGTAAAGAACAAGGCGCTTAAGCAAAAATTTATAAGAGAATAAATAAAATACTAAAAAGAACTATGCTAGATGTCATTGTATATGCATCTAAATATGCCACTAATTTATGTTACCATTATGCAATTGGTGTCTCTTGCACTCCAAGGAATCCTAATATGCATGATTCCTACTACATCCCGTAGGTCCTACTCAAATTGATGCATGCTGCATCCCATGGTTCACAAATGCATTTTGATGCTTATGCTTATGCAATATATGTCAAATGCCTTTAATTCAATAAATCAACAAAAAATTAAGAAATGAAGTCTAATTTCTTGGAACTTTCTATGTTATCATATGTTGGGGTACATATACATATAGTAATTTCTTAGAAGGGTAACTTGAAACACTTTATTTTTTATTGAACTTATTAATGCACACAAAGTTAAGGGGATGACACCCTTTTACAATTTATTCTCTTAAAATAACCTGTTCAATCCCCTACTTATAACATAATTAAAGAGTCCTGAGAAAAGAAAATTTGAAACACTTAGTTTGTTTAATTGCACTTATCAATGCGTACAAAGATAAGAGGATGACACCCTTTTATAGTTTATTATTTCAAACTATGTTGCTCAATCCCTCACTTATAACACACTTGATAGAACTAGAAAATTTGTCCTGATGTTATTATAGATTCATCTAAGATAAGATAAGAATATACAATCCCATTCATGATGAATCAACTAATATGATATTATTACTGAATCAAATTAGCCTTACGGGTATACTACACTACAACCTCCATATGATAAACACTAATGTTATCATTCTATACTAATTATTTAGAATTTAAGGAAATTCAATCTAATGAATTCTCTCTCTATTGGATAAAATACCTTAATATAGGCCTTTAAATGAACCTCTTGAACCCTAGATAATTGAGCTTTTATTCTTGTGGTAGTAATAACCTAATGAAATAGATTGAGCTTAAATGAGGTAGTTCACCTAACTAGAATGACTTCTAAGTCACAACTTTGAAACCCCATTGTTTAGCACCCCCAATGGAGAGGGATTCATTAAAAGGCTATCAAGGAATTTGTATTCAATAAGGTATTTCCTACCTCAAGGTTTTCCTAATTTAAGGTATAAAATACTTAAATTATAAAATCTAACATAAACAATTAAAGGATTTAAAGCTTCAAATTACAACATTTAGATTATAACATAAGTTGATTCACGAGATCAAATTAAAGTACAAACATGAAAAGTCCATAGATTCAATCACTTAATTTTTATCATACTAGATCACTAAAATCCTATGTTTAATTAAATAAACAAGTCATGGGATAAAATCAATACATTATTAAGAATGGATCATTTGATAATCAAGCAGACTTTAATGATTCGACACAATTTAAGTTATGCCAATCTTCTTAATTAATAGAAAATTAAGAGAGTATAAGGTTTGATCAAGATAATAAATCACATTATCACGCACCATAAGACATAGCTATGATTTCCTAATCTTTACTTTTTTGATTTTTAAGGGAAATAATCATTTTTATGACTTAAGGGTACTTAAATCAAAACTTGAGCAAACTAATCAAATTGCTCCTACTTAAGGGTCAAAATGCAATTTTTATTATAATTAGAGCTCTAAATTAAATATAATTGATTTGAAATGGACACTAAGAATACCTAAGTTGGCCAAGGGTTTAGGGTTAATGAGCTTAAATTAGGGGTTTAAGCTCATTAAGGGTTGATAGCACTTCTACTTAAGGAAAACTAAAAATTTCAATATACTTATGCTCTACTCTGCCTAAGGATCCCATAGAATTTAAAATTTCTAATCCTAAGGTCATTTGATTAAGTTATGAGAAAAATAAGCTTTGGCATAAAAAATGTAATTAAAGGAAAAGTTAAACACCATTATAATAATCCTCATATTTTTCTGAGCAAAATGAGATATAACATTACTATATTTGGAGTTATGGTTCTAAAGTTATGCATGCATTAAGTTTTGTAATTTATTAAATTAACTAGCTTAATCAATTTAATTATGTGAGTTTAATTTTAGTATTCCATATTATTAACAGCGGCGAAACCCACAGAATCGTCAGCTTAGATAGGCAGAGAACCTACATCAATAGAGATGTGGACGAATTGTCTGAGGAATCGCCACGCATTGGCGTGGGAAGATGACAACGCCACCTGGCGGGCCCCATGCTCTGGCATCAACAAATAAGACACAGTCCTGGGATCCTAAGGCGCGGGTTGGGGTCGACCCGACCCAACTAAAGATGGGTCGCCTTCATCCGACAAAACCTGATTTGTGGGCAGCTAAGGCAACTTAAATGCTAGCTTCGTGAGGTCCTCAGAGGCCAGCCCACTCACCATTGGAAAGGTATCAGAAAGATTCAAATGGCAGCCAAAGCTTCACCGGAGGTTGACTAGAGCTACAACAAAGTTCAGCCCTAGGCGATAGGGTTTGGGGGAGGATGATGGAACTATAAAGAACTGTGGACGTTATACCAAATTGGTTTGATCATGTTTGATTGAACTCAATCAGACCTTAATCTTAGCATTGCAATAGCATATTGAATTGAATGATTGAAAATCATTCGAAGGGATTGGGAGATTTAGGTACCTAATGATTGATGGCTGAAGTTTGAAGGTTCTAGGGAGATGCTTCAGACGTGATTGTAGGAAAAAATAATGGTATGGTTCAAAAATGTGAGCTCTAACGAGGCTAAGTCCAGAACAGCTCTTAGGTGGGGGTTGATGTGCAGATGTGATGCTGCATGCCACGTGCGAAGCAGAGCAGCACACATCGAGCGCCTTAGCGCTAGTCTATGGAGATAGTGCCAGGGCCGTCCAATTGGAATGGCATATCTGATCAGACATTTCTGAGCGAAGCACCATCTAATTAGACGATGTCAGAAGGATAATAGATGGTGCAGACAAGGAATTGACTGAATCATTAGAATTTATTTAAATATTATTTAAATAATCATTTCTAATTTTCTTAATTAATTATTATTATGAAATGACTTACAAAAATTTCCAATAATTCACTTATAGCTAATTGAAGGGTGAGGGATACAATGATGAAGCTGGATTTCGATTTCGATGAGTACTTAATTATTCTAATTTTTAGGGTATTTTAAATATATTAAAATAATCTAGGAAAATCCAATGACTTTCAAACACTTCCAAAATATTACCCTTTGCTAATTTGGGGGTGATGAGCATAATGGTAATGCCATATTTTAGATTTGTTGTCAATTTAATTATTTAAATTTCCAGATTATCAGGATGTCTCAGAATTAGGGTTTTGTTCAATTGATTCCTGATTTGGACCAAAACTTTAGAGTTTGCTCTTAATGACTTATTAGGCTATTAAAATCAAGATCATGACCTTGTTTAGTTCTGATTGATTAGGGTAACAGCCTTAGGTTGTTATAATTGTCTTAGGGCTTGTTTCAAGACATAGAGGCTCTTCTTGAGTTTGTACACTAGCCCAAGTTTTCCCATCTCTTGAGCTTTGTACCCCTCAAGTTATTGGATATACAGTGCTTCCTCCAACTCTCCATGAAGAATCATAGTTTTGACATTCGTATGCTCCATATGCAAATTTTCAATTGCAACAATGTTCAACAAAACCCTGATGGTTTTCATCTTTACAATTAGGGCAAAGATCTCACTATAGTCAACACCATGCCAATGTAGGAACCCTTTTACTACTAGCCTCACCTTGTATCATTTAATTCAATCTGGTTCTTCCTTCACTTGATAAACTCACTTATTTTGAAGAGCTTTCTTTTTAGTTAGTAGAGCTACCAACTCTCATGTTCCATTTGACATGAGTGATGTCATTTCATCATTCATAACAACCTCCCACTTAATTGAATCATTCACCTAATGTGCCTCTTCAAAATTTTCTGGTTCACCTCCACCCATTAGTAATAAATAAAATATAGAAGAAGTGTACCTCTGTGGCGGTCTTGTGACTGTAGTATATCTCCGTAACATGAGTATTTGTGGTTCAACATTTATACCCTCCTAATTATTTTCATAAAAACTCACATTTGGCTCAAGGTTATCATCAATCTCTATATGTTGGGGCTCACCATTTGAAGTATCATTGGAATCAGTTTTGACTCCAATATAGTCATTATATATATTTCACTTTCATTGAAAGCAACATCCTTGATTTTGATGACCTTCTGGTTCTTATTATCTCAGAATTTATAACTAAACTTGCTTGTGCCATATCCAATAAATGTGCACTTGATTGCCTTAGCATCAAGCATTCTCTTGGATCCTGCATCAATGTGCACATAAGACGAACAACCAAATACCTTGATGTGGTTCGGTTTCACCTCCTTTCCGCTCAAAGCTGCCTCAAGAATCCCTTTATTTTTGGGTATGGAAGGTCCCCAATTGATTAAATACATCGACGTGTTAATGACCTCATCCCAGAAATGCTTTGGGAGATCAGCATGCAATCTCATGCTCTTGGCTCTTTCTATGATTTTTCTGTGCATCTGCTCTGCAACACCATTTTGCTGTGGTGTTCTTGGCATTGTAAATTCCCTTTTCATACCTTTCAAGGCACATAACTCCTTAAACTCTTAATCACAATATTATTTGCAATTATTATATCTTAAGCACTTAAGCTTCAATCTTATCTCATTCTCCACCAAAGATAACCACTTTCCAAACATATCAAACATGTCAAATTTATGTCTTGGAAATAAAGATATAATCCTCATATGGTCATCAATGAAGGTGATGAAATATGGGGCTTTCCTTATGGAAGAGGTAGGAGCTGGCCCCTATACGTCTGTATGCACCAACTTGTGTTTTCTACTTTTTATCTCTCTTCTAACTTTGGAGAATGAAACCTTCATCTACTTGCCCAGCACATAATCTTCATAGAAATCCAAGTCTATTGACTTCAGTCATTTGATCTTCCCCTTTAACTGTAGAGATCATTTGGCTAAGCTTTCAGTGCTATAAATCTGCATATATCTATTCTGTAGCTACAATAGAATCAGACACTTTATTGATCAGGTAAAGTGCACCTTCCATATTGGCCCATGTAAAAGTGAGTGCACCCTTGGTGATCTTCCACGAGTCTCCTATAAAACATGTGTTGTAGTCTTCTCTAGCAAATTGGATAATATATATAAGATTCCTCTTTAGACATGACACATGTCTAATAGCTCTAAGATTTGAAACTACACTACTTGGTAGATAAATATCCACATCACCTCTATTAATAATATTGTATGCCTTATCATCACCAAGATATACCTTAACCAAGTCAACCTTGGTGTAAGTCTTGAAAGCACCCCTCATAGGAGCAGCATGAAAGGATGCGCCTGAGTCTACCACCCAATACTCCATGTTAACAAGTGAGAGGATAAATGCATCCTAATCCTCTTTAGTTAAAACATTCATAGTGGGGCACATAACCTTGCTCCCACCACTGAGCCTTTTTAGGTTAGAGCAGTCCTTTTTGAAGTGACCTGCCTTGTCATACTTCCAATAGTACGGCTTTTCTTTTTCAAGTCTTGATTTTCCTCATCTAGACATAGAATTATTTTTGTTGTGTCTTTGGTCTACACGTCTTCCTCCGATTTCAGCATTCAACACTGAAATAAATGCCTTCCCATGGGATGTCTTTCACACATCTTCATTCAGCACTAGCCTAAAAATATCATAGAATTTCAATGATGCAATTCCTGATGAATTACTGATGGCTGTAACTAACAGACAGAAAATACAAATCTGCATTTGCACGCAAGTGTACGTGATTTGAAGTAATAAGTGGAAGTTTTAATTTCGAGATTTATCGTCCTCTGGGAACGGTGGTTCTGATACCAAGTTAAATTTTCTTTCAATAATATTTAGATGTCGGTTTTTGTAATGATTTTTGATTCGTAGTTTAGCAATACAAATTACCTTAAGTTAAGATACACTTGATTAAAAGGAGAGAGATGTGTTTTCATTATAATAATTGCAAGGGCTTGATGATATAACTTTATTATTGAATGTATACTTTAAATCTTCGTGCTTTATTAAATCAAGTGAGTACTAATGGAATTGGAGTTATCTTCCAATTACAAAACGTTCAAGTTTAGTGCATAAAGAGAGCTCCCATTGGGGCTCTTCCTTAGCACATAAGCTTTTGTGAGATCATCATATTGTTATTAGACTTGATTCCCTATGTCTAGGTTACCAAATGGCATCTTTTATTCATATTTATATCACAAACAAGACTTCCATTAACCATGCATCTTGCGCTTCACACCCAGTTTAGTTAGATGGGAGGATGCGTTGGGTCGATAGACTATGTCACATAATCCATCTAGTTTTCCAACGTCCTAATATAGCTAGAATTTGTAGCAAAAATATAATGTTTAAACATTCATATACTATATATTTTCCTATACTTTGCATAGAAAATAATGTTTTTTTTAGGAAAATGAAGAAAGCAGACTGCATGGGTTAATTTACCAAATTCTGGGACCTAAACTGCCGCAGCACGCTATGGAGGCCCATTAAAAACGCCTTACCTGGAAGTAGAACTGCAGACCTGGAGCAAGACCTCTCCAGCATGCCACGGCTCGCCACAGCGTCATATCGATAAGGATAAATTAAAACCATATAAACGAGTAATTGAACAGTAATGCACAAGTTTGCACGCCGCAACGCGCCTCAACGTCATTTCTCGAGGATTTATTAAAACCTTATAAACAAGTAATTGAACAGTGTCACGCAAATTTATCTACCGCAACGCGCCACAGTGGGTGAATTTTTATTTTATCAAACTATATTTGAACTAATTGAACAGTGATCCTGTAAAATTTATCCGCTGTAGCGCGCCGCAGTGTGCCACAGTGCGTAGATTTTCATTTTATAAAACTATAGTTAAACTAATTGAACAGTGATCCCACAAATTTATTCGGAGCACTGCTGCTACAGCGTATGCTGCAGTGATCAAACAAAAAAGATACTAACCTACATGTAGGAAAAGTATTTGGAGCACTGCTGCTACAGCGCGCTGCAATGGAACAGGATTTGAAACGCATTGCAGAAGCGCGTTGCAGTAGAATAGTATTTGAAACGCTGCTGCCACAGCGCGCCACAGCGTGCCGTAGCGGACGGCCTAGAATTCTCAAAAATAGCAATTAAGGAGCATGGGGAAGGCCACAAAAATGTGACCTTTAGCCTCCCCCAGCCTCTTAAAAATAGATAAATTAAATTTCTGATGAATCCCAACAGGTTTAAACAGATGGAAACATTAAAAGGGATGGGAAGTAAGCCAAGTAAAAGAAAATGTCACACATTGAAAGCTTTTGAGGTTGAGTGCATCCCTATTTAAGGGCCAATCTCAGACCTTGAAAGGGTTCCAATTTTTGCTATTTAAAGACAAAAAAAAAGGCTGCAGGAAAAGAAAGAATGAGAACTCTCCAAGAAGAAGAGAGGACTAAGAATAGGAAGAAAGGGAAGACAATAAAGAATGAAAGGTGGAGTTTCAAGAGAAAAATGCAGGAAAAGTAAAGAGTACCCCAAAAAACCTCCAGGTGATTCCTTGTATTTCTCCTAAACTCCCTTGATTAATTTCTTATCATGAACTGATGGCGATGTTCACTTTTCTTTGCATATATATTCTTTCTTGCTTAGTAATGGAAGGCTAAAAACCCCTTGGAGAGGGTTGAGATGTAGTTATAAAATTATGTCAAGGTATATTAGTATATGATGACATTGTTTAAATGAAATGAAAAATTATTTGTGTTGTTAAATTTAATATTGAATGAATGCTTTGATGAACTGAACTCTAAATTTTTTTAATTAAAAAAGCTTATATTTCAATGCTCATCAATTGGGTAAGAGCAAGGAAGGTAGTGCGAGTAGAGCTGAGAATTACGTAACAAAATTCTCACGGTTCACTTGCACCCTCCCTTAATAGCTCTCCCAAATGATTGACACTTGAGAACCAAGTTCTCCATTAATCTTGCTCTACTGCTCAGCAAGGCAGAAGTGATGAGAGGACATTGGGAACTTTAATGGATGATGTGACATAATCCATTGACCCAATGCATCCTCCCATCTAGCTAAACTGCGTGTGAAGTGCATGACGCATGGTAAATAGGATCTTGCTTGTGAGTCTATCATAATTAAAAGATATCATTGGTAACCTAGACATTGGGAATCAAAATATAACTAAATGATCATTAACTCATAATATGTGCTAAGGGAGAACCCAAAAAGAAGTTCTCTTTGTGCACTAAACTTAAACCCAATGCAATTGGAGAGTACTCAGATTCCAATGGTGTTCACTTGATTTAATAAAGCAAATAAATTGAATGTCTACATTCAAACAATAAAGTAATATAACCAACCTTGCATATATTATAATGAAATCTCAACTCTCTCCTTTTTAATCATATCACATCTTTATTTAAAGTCTTTTATATCGCTAATTAGGAATCAACAAAATTAACCAAATTTGTCATCTAAACATTAGTGAAAGAAAATACAACTTGGTATCAAAACAACCGTTCCCTAATGTTCGATAAATCCCATAAACTAAACTTTCTACTTATTACTTCAGACCACGTACACTTGCGTGCAAACGCAGACATGTATTTCCGTCTATCAAGTTTTTGGCGCCGTTGCCGGGGAACGATTTTATTTTGTATCAAGTACAATTCTCTAGTAACTAATGATTTAGAACTAATTAACTTGTGCATATTTTTACATAGATGTAGTAAATTTCTTTATTTGCTTGCTTTGAGAAATATTTTAAAAAAAAAATTATTGCATTTTATATTATTGAAATTTGTGCTTTTGTTTGTGCTGAATATTGATTGTTGAGCTTGTCCTAGTTAGTAACCCCATAACTGCATTAGTAGGAGGAATCTTACCGAATTCTTCTACGATCCTGAAATCGATAAAACGTATTTGAGAGCTAGGAGAGAGCAAAACTTTTTAAACTAGCAAAATGCACAAATAGAAGACTTAGATATGAACCCAACAGAACCTATGGTAAATGCTAGGAGAAGATTGCTGAGAGAATATGCACTTTTCACGGCAAAAGAAGTTCAAATTGCTATTGTTAGACCTCCTATACAAGCAAATAATTTTGAGATTAAACCATCCACTTTGAACATGATCCAAAACAACTAATTTAGTGAGATGACATCGAATGACCTGAATGCACATATTTTAACTTTTTTGGAAATATGTGACACCTTCCTATTCAACGGGGTATCCAATGACGCCTTGCGATTGAGATTATTCCCATTCTCATAGAGAGATCGAGCTAAGGTTTGGCTCAGTTCTCTACCCGATGAGTCTATAAGGACTTGGGATGACTTGGCAAGGAAATTTCTAACCATGTATTTTCCACCTGCCAAGACCGCCAGGCTGAGAAATGAAATTTCAAACTTCTCTCAGCAGCATGGTGAGAACTTGTACGATGGCTGGGAACACTTTAATGATTACTTAAGGTGTTGCCCACATCATGGGTTTCCTTTGTGGATACAGGTGCAAACTTTTTATAATAGATTAAACGCACCCACAAGGACCCTCATAGATGCAGCCGCAGGAGGACCATTAAGTAGTAAAACCCTTGAGGAGGCCTTTGATCTCCTCGAGGAAATAGCTAACAACACATACCAATGGCCAACTGAGTAGCCAAATTCAAATGAAGTGGAGGTAGATAATGTGATTGAGCCAAATCAGATTGTTGAATTAAGAAACAAAATTGACATGTTAACCCAAAGATTAGAGGGAATGCAACAGATTTCTGATAATAAGGAGGAAATTGAGGGAGCGAATGCTATTCAAAACTATAGAGCCCAACAAACTAAGGAGGGAAGAAGCTTTGAGTATTTTTAAAAGAGTTTAGAATGGACACAACTAATTTTATGAACAGAACGGATGCAACATTAAATCGACACGAACACGCACTCTTGAATCAAGAAAAAGCTGTTTAAAGAATTGAGTTAAAAATTAAAGAGATTATGATGCAACTAAATCAACCCTTCTTGGTAGGAGCCATAGATGACTATGGGAATGAATCAGGGAATTCCATAACTTTGAGAAGTGGAAAAATTACAGAACCACTGGTATGTAAAAATTCTGAAAGTACTTCTCAAGATTTGGGAGAGAGGTCAATTGAGGAAAAAGAAATCAATAAGGACAAAGATAAAGAAGTGAATGAGGAAACTAACATACAGATGACTAAGCCTTCTAACCACACTCCTCACATCCCCTATCCTCAAAGAATGGCAAGGGAGAAGCTAGACAACCAGTTCCAAAAATCCATTGAAACTCTTAAAACTCTTCATATAAATGTTCCCTTTGCTAAAGCATTGGAACAGATGCCCAGTTATGCTAAATTCATGAAGGATATACTATCAAGGAAAAGAAATATAAATAAAAAGGAAACTGTGGCCTTGACTGAGGAATGTAGTGCCATTCTCCAGCATAAAATTCCTCTAAAAAGAAAGGACCCAGGAAGTTTTACCATTCCTTGCACAATAGGAAATCATTCTTTTAAAAGGGCTTTATATGATTTGGGTGCCTCAATAAATTTAATGCCTTTTTACCTATTTAAAAAACTAGGAATTGATTCTTTAAAACCTACCTCAATCCTCCTCCAACTAGCTGATAGATCTGTAAGAACTCCCATGGGAATCTTGGAAAATATTCTAATAAAGGTTGATAAATTTATCTTCCCCGCTGATTTTATTGTGTTGGAAATGGAAGATGAAAATCAAGAGATTCCTATAATTCTGAGGAGACCATTCCTTGCTATTGGAAAAACTATGATTGATATTGATAAGGGTGAATTAAGTCTTCATTGTGAGGTGGAGGAGGTGAGTTTTAACATAAAGGATTCGATGAGGCATCCATTTAGGCCAAATGAGGAGTGTTGGGAAGTAAATGCAGTGGAAGAGGTGCTAATTTCTAAAGATATAAAGGAATCAAATTTAGAGTAAGAAGAAGAAGTTGGAATTGAAGTGGAAGAAAACAAAATTGTTGAGTTGATTCAGGAAAGAAAGAGAATGCAGTTGTCTATAGATGAACCCCCAAAATTGGACTTGAAACCCTTGCCCAAACACCTAAAATATGTTTATCTTGGAGAGGAAATATCACTACAGGTAAAAGTTTCTGCTTTGTTGAACCCAACCCAAGAAACTAAATTGTGTACGTTGTTAAGAGAGCATAAGAGGGCAGTAGGATGGAGCATTGCCGATTTGAAGGGTATTAGTCCTACCTTATGCATGCACCGCATACTGCTAGAAGACAATTCCAAATCTTCTATAGGACCTCAACGAATATTAAACCTGAATATAAGAAAGGTGGTGCATAAGGAAATTATTAAGCATTTGGACGCTGGGATCATTTTCCCAATTTTGGACAACCCTTGGGTAAGTCCTATTCATGTGGTCCCTAAGAAAAGTGGCATAATCGTGACCTTGAGAGAAAATAATGAATTAGTTCCTATAAGGAAGGTTACAGGATGGAGAGTATGCATAGACTATAGAAGATTAAATCAGGCAACTAGGAAAGATCACTATCCTCTCCCATTCATTAATCAGATATTAGATAGGTTGGCAGGGAACCCTTACTATTATTTCTTAGATGGTTACTCAAGGTACAATCAGATTTTGATAGCCCCAAAAGACCAAGAAAAGGCAACCTTCACATGCCCCTATGGAACATTTGCTTTTAGAAGGATGCCCTTTGGTCTATGTAATGCATATGCAACTTTTCAAAGGTGTATGATGGCTATCTTTTCTAAAATGATAGGAGATTTCCTAGAGATCCTTATGGATGATTTTTCCATCGTGGGAAAATCTTTTGAAGACTGTTTAACAAATTTGGGTAAGGTCCTAAGGAAATATGAGGAAACTAATCTTATTCTCAATTGGGAAAAGTGTCACTTCATGGTGGAGGAAGGAATTATCTTGGGTCACCTTATATCAATATAAGGAATTGAGGTAGATAAGGCCAAAATTGAGGTTATTGAGAAATTTCATCCACCCTCTAATGTAAAGGGAGTTAGGAGTTTTCTTGGGCATGCTGGGTTTTATAGAAGGTTCATAAAATATTTCTCTAAAATCAGCTTACTTTTGTGCCAGCTTCTAGAAAAGGATGTTGAATTTAAATTTGATGAAAATTGCACAAGGGGATTCAATGCCTTAAAATCTGCTCATTTCAGCTCCTATAATTTCCACTTCTAGCTTGGACCACCCCTTTGAAATCATGTGTGATGCTAGTGATCTTGCGATGGGAGCAGTGTTAGGACAGCAAAAGGAAAAAATTTTCTATTCCATTTATTACTCAAGTAAGTTAATGGATGAGGCCCAGAGAAATAACGCCACCACAGAAAAAGAGCTTTTAGCTATTGTTTTTGCATTCAACAAATTCAGGGCATATCTTATTGGATCAAAAAAAATCATTTAATGAATCATGCTGCAATCAAGTATCTTCTTCAAAAGAAAGAAGCAAAGCCACAACTCATACGTTGGGTTTTGTTGCTACAAGAATTTGACTTAGAAATCCGTGATAAAAAGGGGTGCGATAATGTGGTGGATGATCACCTCTCTAGGTTGACTCATATTAAACACAAGGAGGGAGAAGATATTTGTAAAACTTTTCCTGATGAATAGCTCTACTCAATTGCAGCAAGCAATCCTACTTAGTTTGCTGATTTTGCTAACTATCTTGCAGGAAGGATAATCTTAAAAGAATTTAACTATCGATAAAGAATTTTTTTTTTTGTTGATGTTAAGAATTACTTTTGGTATGATCCCTTCCTATATAAATGCTATTCCAATCAAATCTTAAGGAGATGTGTGCCTGAAACTAAAACAAATAAAATGTTATATCATTATCACACATCTCCTTATGGATGGCATCATGGTATTGATCGAACAACGACAAAGGTGCTGCAATCTAGATTTTATTGGCCCAAATTATTCAAGGATGCTGCTGATTTTGTAAAGAGCTGTGATCAATGTTAGAGGATGGAAAATTTAGGAAAAGGGGATGAGTTACCTCTCAATGAAATCTTTGAAGTTGAACTCTTTGATGTTTGGGGGATTGACTTTATGGGCCCATTCCCCACCTCTAATTCAAGTAACTACATATTAGTGGGGGTGGAATATGTTTCCAAATGGGTTGAAGCTATAGCCTGTGCAAATAATGATGCCAAAACTATGATTAGATTCTTGAAAGATTATATCCTCTCTAGGTTTGGTACACCCCGTGTTCTAATAAGTGATGGTGGAAAATAGTTCTGTAATAAATAATTAGAAACTCAATTGAAGGGGTATGGGGTGAAACATAAGGTAGGTACAGCCTGCCATCCTCAAACTAGCGACCAAGTGGAAGTGTCAAAATGTGAATTAAAGCAAATCCTAGAGAAAACCGTTAACAAAGACAGGAAGGACTGGTCCATGAAATTAAACGATGCACTTTAGGCATATATAACTTCATTCAAAACACCTTTAGGAATGTCCCCTTACAAGTTTGTTTATGGGAAATCTTGTCATTTGTCGGTAGAGTTAGAGCATCGAGCCTTTTGGGCAGTTCAAAGGCTGAATTTTGATTTCAAACTAGCAGGAGAAAAAAGGCTTCTACAATTGCATGAACTAGATGAATTCAGGTTGGGAGCATATGAGAGTGCCAAGCTATACAAGGAGAGAACTAAGAAATGGCATGATAAGCTAATAAGACCAAAACACTTAGAACCAGGAATGAAGGTATTGTTATTGAATTCCAGGTTGAGGCTCTTCCTAGGAAAGATAAAATCAAGATGGACGAGCCCATTTATAATCACAAAAATATACCCCCACAGAAGTGTTGATATCACTTCATCCGCTGGGATAATTAAGGTAAATGGGCACCATCTAAAACCTTACTTAGATGGATCTAAATTACAAGAAAAAGAGAGTTGGTTATTGCAGGATCTCCCAAGGGAAGGAGTCACGTAGATGAGCAAAATTGGCGTCAGTCTGAGACTTAAAAATAAGCGCTCGATGGGAGGTAATCCACGATTAATAAGGTTGTGTTACTTTCTGTTTTTGTGTTTTAATTTTTTTGTTTTCTATTTTGTAGTTTTAATTTCAGTCAATAAAATAAGTTCCGTATTTTGCACACCCTCATTTTTCTAAAATTGAACTTGAAGAAGAATTTTCTGAATGGGATCAACATCTAGATTAAATGTTAAACATTTATGGTGTAGAATTAAGATGCAAGCATGTTTGAGATAAATATAAAGATGAACTCAAGTTACACACCCCTTATTAAGTTCATGAGTCTATTAAGTTTGGTTTCCAAGACTTAAAAAATGAAATGTGCTTAAGTTTAAGTGTGGGGAGGAAAAATCTGAGAATTAAACCAAGGTGGCAAGAGGTGAGTGATAATTTGAAGTGTTAGGCTCCTATAAGACTTAGTGATCATAAGGACTACATCAAGGGATGAAGAAAAATGGCTCGCCCTTTAAAAGGAATTTGAAAAAAAATCAATATATAAAGGGATGATGAAAAATATTTCTCCCAAGCTAAATAAGTGAACATTTAGGATGAAAAAAAATATCTCACCTAAAAATGTCAAAATGTCATTGTGAATCATAAGAATGAGCACACATGGCACAACACTCAGAAAACTCACCAATTTCATCATTAAGGTTAGAATTTCAGGATCACCTCCCCATATTAAAACATTAAGCATCATATTTTGATTGGAAACCAAATGAAGTGTAGAAATATGAATTTTATTTGAGGGCTTGTAGAAACTTGGAGATATGAAGTAATCTTGACTAAAGCATGCCTTACAACTAAATTTATGATACATTAGCTTAACAAATTGAATCCTTAGACAAAGACAAATTTAAAAAATCACATTTTTTTCTTGAGCTTACTCGAGGACGAGCAAGAATTTAAGTGTGGGGGTGTGTTATAGTCAGAATTTGTAGCAAAAACATAGTGTTTAAACATTCATATCACCATATAGTTCCCTATACTTTGAGTAGAAAATGATGTTTTTTTAGGAAAATGAAGAAAATAGACTGCATGGGCTTATTTATCAAATTCTGGGACAATAATCGCGGCAGCGCACCACAGCTCGCTGCAATGCACCATGGCGGCCCATTACAAAGGCCTTACTTGGAAGCAGAATTGCAGGCCTGGAGGAAGACCGCTGCAGCATGCCACGGCCCGCCACAATGCGCCACAGTGTCATATCGATAAGGATAAATTAAAACCATATAAACGAGTAATTGAATAGCAATACACAGGTTTGCACGCCGCAGCGCACCGCAGTGCACCACAGTGTCATTTCTCGAGTATTTATTAAAACCTTATAAACAAGTAGTTGAACAGTGTAACACAACTTTATCTGCCGCAGCGCGCCACAGCGGGTGAATTTTTATTTTATCAAACTATAGTTGAAC